>CM021102.1:790354673-790562550 GCA_007115665.2 Sequoiadendron giganteum | reverse complement strand
AATCTATAATTTCATCACTTATGATTGATTATAATGACTATTCACATACTTGATGAGTTAGGTCTACAAAAATTATTTTCTCTTTGATCTCAAAAAAATACTCTAGAATTCTTAAGGTGATTTGACAAGAATCATCATATCACATGATTAATTGTTGTTATGTTGAAATCATAATTTAGGCCATTGAGAATGCATTGATTTCCCTCATGGAATTTGGATAGAAAACTATGAGATGTGTAGAGATCTAATGAAAATACATTCCTAGAAGATCCTATTACAAATCAAGTTTAGTATAATTGAATTATTGTTGATTAGTGTTTTTATTTATCATTAAGAATAGAATATATAGAGTTGTTTTCATAGTGTTGTCACTAGGAGGAACATTTTTAGTTGTCATTTATCTCAAATTAGTCTTATCTAATGTCAAAAACTTTGTGAATGGTTGTATGCGCTTCCAAAAAAATACTAATAGAAGAAATAAACACATCCTTTCCAAAGTAGCTTTATGAAATATACTTACTTGAATGTGGCAACTTTGAATTTATGAGTATTTGGAAGCTACTTAATGACATAACCTACAAAAAAATTATTAGTATGGCCTAACTAGCTTCGATGAAAAATAATAGAAAAGGAACACCATATGTATTACACAAAAGGCCTGTTGATGGCCAAATTGACACAACAACATTTAAACAAAATATCTTTACTCTATTTCTCTTGAAAAAGACAATTGATCTAAAATCACCCATCTTCCAAGGTCTCTGTAGTTGGTTCTCAACTATGCTATTTTACTGAGTGGTCAATGAGGCTATAATGTTCAAGGGGCCTGCTGGTTATTGAGATTTTTGATTGCTGTAAAATCAAACTTCTACCTAAACCTACTCTAATAGGGGGAATATAAAAAAAGGGAAAAAGATAGATCAGGGACACAAGATAGAAAAGAATGTTGATTCGTTCAATTAACCAAACCTGCTACTCTTTAAGGAATTCTTAAAACCAAACTACAAAAAAAACCAACCCGTAATCAGTACAAATCTAAACATTCATTCACAGTGCAAACTTTAACAACAAATTGAAAATCATAATTTGAACAAAAGAAAAGATAAAGCTTCATTCCTTGAAGAATTCCAAATCGAACAATAAGCCAAAAAAATATCATTCCAAAACATATCTTAAGACAGGTTTGAATCTGACTGTTCCTACTGTTGAAAAATAGATAAACAACATTTACAATTCTGGAAAATTCACCAGTGTACGAAAACCAATACCCTCAAATTACCTCAACTAAACTAAGAAGATCTAAAAAAATGCATCATCTATCCTATTGCTAAATTTTTGAAAAAACCTTCTAACTAAATTGTCCCACTGATTTCCTATAATTCTAACCCCTACAAATGAGCTCCCTTTGACAATTTATAACTCTTTCATTACATAATTCCCTCCTAAATCAGACATCAAAATTTGTAGCTTTCACGTGTATGCAATTAATTCACCAAGACAACTTTCTGTTTCATCTCATGTTTGACCTTAGTTGATTTTTGTTTGAAACTCCACTCTCCATTTTGGCTCATATTGACTTTAGTGAGCTCTAGTTCAAAGTTGCAACTTGCAGTTTCAACTCTGAATTCTCCATCTTGCAAATGTAAAATAACATTCCTCTCCACAAATAACTCCAAACGAGGACCACCATACTCTAGTTTTCTCCCAATTGATTGATAGTCCTTTGAGAAAATTCTCCTTTTTTGTGCATTTGATTTGCAAGTCATCTTGATTGCAATCTACTCCAATCCTTGCAAAGTACCTGCAAACAATAAAAAACATTATTCAATTAATAAACTTAATCAATCAACATTTAATTTCAAATTTATTTAATTAATTGATTTGTTTCAATTAATTGTAAATAAAATTCTTATTTCTGTAATTGAAATAACAAATCAAACCCTCTTCCGAACAAATAAACTAACATTAAAACCATATTTTTGAGAGAATTTAAAACTTCAAAATCATTTGCTTCCTAACTCCCGGACAATACCTATAACCTAGAAAAGACATAATCAGTTGACAGAATAAATAATCCTCATAATACACACATAATCAAATAATAAAATTAATTGATTCATAATCTGGTCACACCCATTTTGTGCATATCCTATAGTAATTTCCTTTGATGACTCGAAATATCATTTAAGAATGTTGTCAACCAATTTTTAGATCTCATACATATGCCCATATTCTACACACACTATTACCAGGGAACTCACAACTTACACACCTATAAAATGATATTTCACATTATTCCTTCAAGAATGCCAATGCTCCATTCCAAGGCTTTCATTTTGCATTGTCTGTGTTTTCATTTCCTCTACTACAAACTCCTCGTAGGATTTCTCAAGATCCAATAAATTCCTGTCAAGGACTATTTGGATTTCTCCACCAGATGAACCAATGGTAATACTGTAGCAATTATACAAGTCTTTGTTTTCCCACCAAGAGAGTCTCTCAACAACCTTGTCGATGTTTTTCCCACATTCATGTCTGCCAGGGCAATTGCTGCTCGAAACTTCTAAAGGCTTTTTGATGAATGCATTTTGTGCATCGAACAAATCCATAGGCACCTTGTCCATGCTTTGATGGATTGCATTTTATAGATTTAATATTTGTCAAAGATCATATTATGGAGCCATGGCCTTACATCTGTGAATTACCTTGGTCTAGAATTTTTCTTAAAATCCTTTTCATAGATCCATTTTATGTGTCATTCTCTATGACTATATTGATCTTGTGAAATCTTCTTTATTTGAGGCTTTTAATCAAACAAATTTTATGCCTTATATCTGCTTTCATATAATCATGGCATGCTTACCAGGCAATCGTAACTAATGGATTTGTACGAGATTCCTCTAGATGTTATGTATTGGTGGATATCTATTCACTATTCCAAAGCTTTCCATTGAGCCATCTTAGGGGGCCGTGGCTTACACTAGCCACTTGCATTTTGCTAGAAATTTTCTAAAGCCTTTTCAACTTATCTATTTCATGCATTACCTATAATCAAAGCTTCCATGAGATGAACATCTTTTTGAGGAATTTTGTCAAACAGTCTGCATGCCCTATCTTTCAACAAATTCATTTTGTGCATAAACAACAATCAATGCATTCCATGAGATGAAAAATCTCTAAGGTATTCTATCAAATAGTTCATTTGTTGTATCCATGATTTCTCATTTTGCATTTAGAAGATGTCGGAAAAGGTTGTGGAATTCGGCTTTACACCTGCAAATTAACATTTGTTTGAAAGTTTCTAATGCTTTTTCAACAAATCAGTTTTGTGTAGATCCATCAATCATGGTGTTTCATGAGAATACATTTCTTTGGGCATTCTATGGAGCAAATTAAGTGCTCTGTTTATGCTTTCGCATTGCTACGCACATTCCATGAGAATTTTATTTTATAGGATCAGGAGCGGTTTGGGGATGGACCTTGCATGAGATCAGAGAAGGATCAGAATGATGACTAATACGGGAGCGGAGCGGGAGCCAAACACCGACTTTGTCATTTATGTCTAGTTTAGGTTCCTACACGGTTCCGATTTTGAAAAGAAATTTTTAGTAAGGCGGGCTTGAGAGGATCCGACTAATTGCTAGACAAAATTCACCTACGTACATCAAAAAATGCATGAAAAACATACACATGAACATGTATGGATACATACATAACATGATGAGACGTCGTAGTGCGGGGCCATGCATGAAATCGGCGGAGGTGACGAAACGTCTGAGCTATGGTCAAGAAAGAGTTAACAACACCATCAGGTGTGTTTTCTCACCCGTTGCCAAGTGAAAAACCAGGAGGGTTAGCTTCGTCGGCAAGTTTATTTTGTGTGGTGTGGGAAAAGTGGAAGGGAATGACATGGGCCTTTTCTATTTGGAGAAAGCAAGGAGAAAATAATACTTGTTTTGTTTCCTATCTACACGTTGAAAAGAGAAGTTGAAGGTCTGAGAGCACATGGACAAATTCGAGGAGAATATCGACCAAATTAGCTGAAGTGTGGAGTGCACGTGGAGGATTCAGAGGAGAATACACACGAAATCAAGGTGAGGGGTAATTTTGTTGCAAGTAGAGGATTTTAAAAGTTCTTTGTGTTTGAAATCTGGGAAACAGAATGTGGAGTATTTTAGTTGCTTGAATGTCTTCAAAATAACACATTCCATTGTTGTGTTTCAATTTCGCACCATTGAAAAAAGAAACTGCAAAAAAAATTCTGAATGGGAAACGCAGTGTTGGATTTCAATAAAAAAATTGTACAAAATTATTCTCAATGGGAAACATATTGCTCGGTTTCATTTTTTTGAATCTCTATTTTAATGTAGAGGGTTTTACAAGTTCTTTGTTTTCAAAATTTAGGAAATAGAATGTGGAGTATTTCAGTTGCTCGAATGTCTTCAAAATCACACATTCCATTGTTGTGTTTCAATTTCGCACCATTGAAAAAAAAAAAAACTACAAAAAATAATTTTGAATGGGAAACGCAGTGCTGGGTATCAATAAAAACACTATACAAAATTATTCTCAATGGGAAATACAGTGTTGGGTTTCATTTTGTTGAATCTCCTTGTTTTAATGTAGACAGTTTTACAAGTTCTTTGTGTTTGAAATTTGGGAAATAGAATGTGCAGTATTTTAGTTGCTCGAATGTCTTCAAAATCACACTTTCCATTGTTGTGTTTCAATTTCGCACAATGGGAAACAAAGTGCTGGGTTTCAATAAAAAAACTGTACAAAATTATTCGCAATGGGAAACACAGTGCTCGGTTTCATTTTTTTGAATCTCCTTGTTTTAGTGTAGAGGGTTTTACAAGTCCTTTGTGTTTGAAATTTAGGAAACAAAATGTGGAGTATTTCAGTTGCTCAAATGTCTTCAAAATCACACATTCCATTGTTGTGTTTAAATTTCACACCATTGAAAAAAGACATGGCAAAAAATAATTCTGAATGGGAAACGCAGTGCTGGATTTCTATAAAAAAATTGTACAAAATTATTCTCAATGGGAAACACAGTGTTGGATTTCATTTTTCTGAATCTCCTTGTTTTAATGTAGATGGTTTTACAAGTTCTTTGTGTTTGAAGTTTGGGAAACAGAATGTGGAGTATTTCAGTTGCTTGAATTTCTTCAAAATCACACATTCCATTGTTGTGTTTCAATTTCCCAACATTGAAAAAAGAAACTACAACAAATAATTCTGAATGGGAAACACAGTGCTGGCTTTCTATAAAAAAACTATACAAAATTATTCTCAATGAGAAACATAGTGTTGGGTTTCATTTTTTGAATGTCCTTATTTTAATGTAGAGGGTTTTACAAGTTCTTTGTGTTTGAAATTTGAGAAACAGAATGTGGAGTATTTCAGTTGCTTGAATTTCTTCAAAATCACACATTCCATTATTGTGTTTCAATTTTGCAGCATTGAAAAAAGAAACTGCAAAAAGTAATTCTGAATGGGAAACGCAGAGCTGGGTTTCAATAAAAAAACTATACAAAATTATTTTCAATGGGAAACATAGTGATGGGTTTCATGTTTTGGAATCTCTTTGTTTTAATGTAGAGGGTTTTACAAGTTCTTTGTGTTTGAAATTTGGGAAAAATAGAATGTGGAGTATTAGTTGCTCGAATTTTTTCAGAATCACATATTCCATTGTTGTGTTTCAATTTCGCACCATTGAAAAAAAGAAAACTGCAAAAAATAATTCTGAATGGGAAACACAGTGCTGTGTTTCAATAAAAAAATTGTACAAAATTATTCTCAATGGGAAACACAGTGTTGAGTTTCCTTTTTTTGAATCTCCTTGTTTTAATGTAGAGGTTTTTTAAAGTTCTTTGTGTTTGAAATTTCGGAAACAAAATGTGGAGTTTTTCAGTTGCTTGAATGTCTTCAAAATCACACATTCCATTGTTGTATTTCAATTTTGCAACATTGAAAAAAAGATAGTGCAAAAAATAATTCTGAATGGGAAACACAGTGCTAGGTTCAATAAAAAAACTATACAAAATTATTCTCAATGGGAAACATAGTGCTGGGTTTCATTTTTTGGAATCTCCTTGTTTTAATGTAGAGGGTATCACAAGTTCTTTTGTTTGAAATTTGGGAAACACAATATAGAGTATTTCAGTTTTCTTGAATGTCTTCCAAATCACACATTCCATTGTTGTGTTTAAATTTAAGTCAATTGATAATAAAACTACACAAAATAACTCTGAATGGGAAACATAGTGGTGGGTTTCATTTTTTGGATTTTCCTTGTTTTAATGTAGAGGGTTTTACAAGTTCTTTGTGTTCAAAATTTGGGAAACAAAATGTGGAGTATTTCAGTTGCTCGAATGTCTTCAAAATCACACATTCCATTGTTGTGTTTCAATTTCGCACGATTGAAAAAAAGAAAACTGCAAAATAAAATTCTAAATTGGAAATGCAGTGCTGAGTTTCAACAAAAAACTATACAAAATTATTCTCAATGGGAAACATAGTGCTGGGTTTTCATTTTTTGGAATCTCATTGTTTTAATGTAGAGGGTTTTAGAAGTTCTTTGTGTTTGAAATTTGGGAAACAGAATTTGGAGTATTTTAGTTGTTCGAATGTCTTCAAAATCACACATTCCATTGTTGTGTTTAAATTTTGCACCATTCAAAAAAGAATCTGCAAAAAATAATTCTGAATGAGAAACGCAGTGCTGGGTTTCAACAAATAAACTGTACAAAATTATTCTCAATACGAAAATAGTGCTGGGTTTCATTTTATTGAATCTCCTTGTTTTAACGTAGAGTTTTTTACAAGTTTTTTGTTTTCGAAATTTGGGAAACATAATGTGGAGTATTTTAGTTGCTCGAATGTCTTCAAAATCACACATTCCATTGTTATGTTTCAATTTCGTACCATTGAAAAAAAAACTACAAAAAAAATTCAGAATGGTAAACGCAGTGCTGGGTTTCATTTTTTTGAATCTCTCCTTGTTTTAATGTAGAGGGTTTTAAAAGTTCTTTGTGCTTGAAATTTGGGAAACATAATGTGCAGTATTTTAGTTGCTTGAATGTCTTCAAAATCACACATTCCATTGTTGTATTTCAATTTCGCACCATTGAAAAAAAGAAACTGCAAAAAAAAATTTGAATTGGAAATGCAGTGTTGAGTTTCAATAAAAAAATTGTACAAAATTATTCTCAATGGGAAACACAGTGATAGGTTTCATTTTTTGGAATCTCCTTATTTTAATGTAGAGGGTTTTATAAGCTCTTTGTGTTTGAAATTTGGGAAACAGAATGTGGAGTATTTCAGTTGCTTGAATGTCTTCAGAATCACACATTCCATTGTTGTGTTTCAATTTCGCACAATTGAAAAAAAGAAAACTGCAAAAATAATTCTGAATGGGAAATGCAGTGCTGGGTTTGAATAAAAAAACTATACAAAATTATTCTCAATGGGAAACACAGTGCTGGGTTTCATTCTTTTGAATCTCCTTGTTTTAATGTAGAGGGTTTTACAAGTTCTTTGGGTTTGAAATTTTGGAAACATAATGTGGAGTATTTCAGTTGCCCGAATGTCTTCAAAATCACACATTCCATTGTTGTGTTTCAATTTCGCACCATTGAAAAAAGAATCTACAAGAAATAATTCTGCATGGGAAACGTATTGTTAGGTTTCAATAAAAAAACTGTACAAAATTATTTTCAATGGGAAAACAGTGTTGGTTTCATTTTATTTAATCTCCTTGTTTTAATGCAGAGTTTTGTACAAGTTTTTTGTGTTTGAAATTGGGAAACAAAATGTGGAGTATTTCAGTTGTTCAAATGTCTTCAAAATCACACATTCCATTGTTGTATTTAAATTTCGCACCATTAAAAAAATAAACTGCAAAAATAATTCTGAATGGGAAATGCAGTGATGGGTTTCAATAAAAAAGCTGTACAAAATTATTCTCAATGGAAAACACAGCGCTGGGTTTCATTTTTTTGAATCTCCTTGTTTTAATGTAGAGAGTTTTACATGTTCTTTGTGTTTGAAATTTGGGAAACAAAATGTGAAGTATTTCAATTGTTCGAATGTCTTCAAAATCACACATTCCATTATTGTGTTTAAATTTTGCACCATTGAAAAAAGAAACAACAAAAATAATTTTGAATGAGAAATGTAGTGTTGGGTCTCAATAAAAAAACTGTACAAAATTATTCTCAATGGGAAACACAGTGTTGGGTTTCATTTTTTTGAATCTCCTTGTTTTAATGTAGTGTGTTTTACAAGTTCTTTGTTTTTGAAATTTGGCAAACAAAGTGCAGAGTATTTCAGTTGCTCAAATGTCTTCAAAGTCACACATTCCATTTTTTTGTTTCAATTTCGCACCATTGAGAAAATAAACTGCAAAAAATAATTCTTAATGGGAAACGCAGTTTTGGGCTTCAATAAAAAAAATTGTCCAAAATTATTTTCAATGGGAAACAGAGTGCTGGGTTTCATTTTTTTGAATCTCCTTTATTTAATATAGAGGGTTTTACAAGTTCTTTGGTTTTGAAATTTTGGAAAGAGAATGTGGAGTATTTCGGTTGCTCAAATGTCTTCAAAATCAGACATTTCATTGTTGTGTTTAAATTTCACACCATTGAAAAAAGAAACTGCAAAAAATAATTTTGAATGGGAAACACAGTGCTGAGTTTCAATAAAAAAATTGTACAAAATTATTCTCAATGGAAAACACAGTGCTCAGTTTCAATAAAAAAACTGTACAAAATTATTCTCAATGGGAAACACAATGTTGGGTTTCATTTTTTTGAATCTCCTTGTTTTAATGTAGAGGGTTTTACAAGTTCTTTGTTTTTGAAATTTGGAAAACAAAATGTGGAGTATTTTGGTTGCTCGAATGTCTTTAAAATCACACATTTCATTGTTGTGTTTAAATTTTACACCATTGAAAAAAGAAACTGCAAAAAATAATTTTGAATGGGAAATGCAGTGCTGGGTTTCAATAAAAAAAATTGTCCAAAATTATTTTCAATGGTAAACATAGTTCTGGGTTTCATTTTTTTGAATCTCTTTGTTTTAATGTAGAGGGTTTTACAAGTTCTTTGTTTTTAAAATTTGGGAAATAGAATGTGGAGTATTTCAGTTGCTTGAATGTCTTCAAAATCACACATTGTATTGTTGTGTTTAAATTTCGCACCATTGAAGAAAGAAACTGCAAAAAATAATTTTGAATGGAAAACACAGTGCTGGGTTTCAATAAAAAAAACTTTCCAAAATTATTCTGAATGGTAAACACAGTGCTGGGTTTCACTTTTTTGAATCTCCTTGTATTAATGTAGAGGGTTTTACAAGCTCTTTGTTTTTTAAATTTGGGAAACAAAATGTGGAGTATTTCAGTTGCTTGAATGTCTTCAAAATCACACATTCGATTGTTGTGTTTCAATTTTGCACCATTGAAAAAAAAAACTGCAAAAAATAATTTTGAATGAGAAATGCAGTGCTGGGTTTCAATTATTTTAATCATTCACTTGAAACGTAAATGGTTTTGTTATGGTCAGGTTCTTGCTTCTTAACACCCACGTTTTTCTTATGGTGGCAGAATTTTGATCCCAGGTTTTTCTTCGACATGGTGCTTCCTGGTGAAGTTGCTTAACGGTAAAATGAGCCAGTACCAATCATTCAGCCTAATTTAATGTGGCTCGAGGAGGAACAATTCGACATTATTTCTAAGCTACGCTCACTTGTATGGAAGGAAAATTCCAGCTACATTGAATATTCGAGGGTGTTCTCTATCTTAGATAGAGAGGAAGAGCGAGCCAAATTTAATAATTTGCTTAATGAAATGCTTGCAGAGATTTTACCAGGTCCGACTCCTTTGGTTGTTTAGCGAACTTGGATTTTATCGACAAAAATTGAATCTTTAGTTTACATGCATGAAAATTTTGTAATTATGAATAGTGACTGAATTTGTAGGGTGTAATGGAAACAGTGTTCATTTATTAATGAATTAAAGAGATGAAAAGAGGGGAGAAGGGCATTTTCTATTTTCTAGACAATTTTCTTATGCAGCCATGGAGCCTTTGAACCCATATTTTGTATTGAGAAAAAATAAAATAAGATTGAATCCTTTAGTTTTTTAATATTTTCTTGATCACAAATGTCTTTGTGCTTCTGCGATCGTTCTTCAATATGATATTTGCTAAGTTGAATAGTATTGATTTTATATTTGTTGAATTTGTGAATTCTAAAAGAAATCATCTTGTCAAATTAATTTGTTGTTCTTATCTTTCCTTCTCTCAATATGGAATGTTACAATATAGTATGACTATCTTCCAAATCACACATTCCATTGTTGTGTATAAATTTAGTCGATTGATAAGAAAACTCCACAAAATAATTTTGAATGGGAAACACGGTGTTGGGTTCCAGTTATTTGAATCTCCTTGTTTAAATGTAGGGGGTTGTATCATGGTGGGTTGCTTTCTTCTTAACACCTATGGTTTTGCAACATGGAATGTTATAGGATAGTATGAATGTCTTCCAAACCACACATTCCATTGTTGTGTTTGAATTTTGCATGATTGAAAGAAAAGTGCAAAAAAAAATCATTATTCAGAAAACATAGTGTTTGGGTTGTTGGATTGTCTGATTTCCAGCATGCATTTGTGTTATATTTTATGCATAGCTCGATTGAATCTATCACCTTTAATTTTCCTCGGTTGAAGCTAGAACATCCTATTGGTTTTACGTGGGTGAGAGCAATGCAAGCACATTTTATCTTTGTTTAATGAATTATTTTTTCCTTCTTCTTCACACAATCCACACTAATTTTAAGTATTCGTCCAATGTTGTGATTTCCTAGAATGGGGAGAGGTTTGAAATGGAAGAAGCTAGAAGAATTGGAGGTGCAAGATGTACAAAATGGAGGCTCTCCTTTTTTGTCTTCTGATTTGGAATGGGCTACTATTTTCATCAACAAGGATAAGGTCCCTGACCTTGTTGCAGCAATTCCTCTTACAAGACTTTATCAGTTCATTCACAGTGAAACGTACGTTGAAGGTGTAGAAATAAAATTTTTGGACAAGAAAATAAGAGAACCTACCACCTCTTGTGTTGTCTATGAGAAAACTTATAGCAAAACAATTTTGTATAAGAGGTTTGTATATATTGACATTCGTTTCTATGGCCGAATGATATTTTACTCTCTTGGTTGAACATGATAAGATGATGCCTTTCTTACAGTTACGGTGTCAATACGGTCCTAAAGACAATAGAAACTAGCCTCCACCAGAGAAGAAACCACATAAGATGTTTATACAAAAGTGAGGTTGTCAATACCACTTCATAGTAAAGGTTATGGAAGGAAAACTCGATGTTGCCTATATTATCTACAAAGAAATATTCCACGTAGATAAAAATGGTGATATTTGCCATGGCATTCATGACACAAGTGGAGAGAAGCGTTCTATGTTTGCCACTAATCTATCCACGAAGTAAAAAAGCTATATTGAAAGCATTTTTCTCATGGATGTCAGTGTCAATGCAATAATGGATAGACATGTCAGCGATCCTCTATTATGTGGCATGATGTCCAAGAGGGATCAATTCCTTACAATAAAGGATGTAATGAATGCGTGGCAAAAGGTGCATTGTAATCATGCACAAAAACACAAAGTTGATTCCACAAGTATCCTACTGTGGAGTGGAGAAGACTTTGAAAACTTCTACTTTCAATGGCCTGATGGGAACAATACACCTTTTATTATCGAGGTTCAGACTCCATGGATGTTGGATAGGATGGTTAGCTGCTCACACAATTCATTCATCTCGATGGATTCCATGTTTGCAACTAACAAATATGAGGTGAGGCCTTACAAACATTGACAAATATTTTGTCGTGTTTTCAATGATCTTAATGGCTGTAAACTTTACAATACTCACTTCAAGTTGTTCTCTCTATAGTACCCATTGTATACTCTCCTCGTTTTCAATGAGCAACAGAGTGGTGTGCCGATTGCATGGGTAGCATCCTCATGAAACAAGATTGAGGACATCTCTGCATGGCTACGCGTATTGCTTGAACATGGAAGAAGAGCCAGGCCCGATTGGAGAATCAATTAATTTTTGACTGATGATGCGAGTGCAGAGATCCAAGCCATACAGTATGTGCATCCCTTTCTTCATTTATGTACCTTTCTCATTTGCTATTCATTTTCAATGCCACTTTCTCATGCAATCAAGTGGTAAACAATATCATTGGTATTGTCTATTAGCCCACTATCTTTCAATGCCATGTGCTTCTATGCCTTTGGCATGTCAAAAGGGCTTGGCTAAAGAATGTATACAAGTATGCAGCCAAGGAAAGGGCAATGGACATCTTCCATAGTCTTGGCATGATCATGATGGCAATCATTGACACCGAAGATTGTGTCACTCAGCTATTGAACTCTTTCTTTGAGGAGTTCAATGATCAAGCTCGATTCTTAGAGTACTTCAAGAAGACTTGGTGTGAAGGAGAAGGTTGAATTGGTCAGTTGAAAATTTTTGTCACCTCACATGATTTGCACCATTCAAATTCTTTGATGTCACATCTAATACGTTGTGGCTTACTTGAATATTAGATGTTTTTGTTTGCAACCATGTGGGAAAAAAATTGCAGACTATTCCCACATGCCAACTAGGATACAAATGCAGCCATTGAGTCGTACCATTGCATACGAAAAACTAGGTACTTGTGCGATTGTTAAAAAAAATGGAATAGGAGAATGGACTATTTGTATTACACACTTGTGTATAAAATGGAACCATTCTATAGGCAAAAGGAAAAGTTGCAGCATTATGGTTTTCTGATGAACAAAAATTATTTAAATATGCGATCTAGTGTGGAGCTAGCCAAGGCAATTTCAGATGATGACTATATTCCTGATGAAATAGATCCTGGATGCTACTGGGTGAAAAGTCAAAGTAGGTCAATGTACTACCTTGTTTCAAAAATTTGGGGAGCACCTTTTTGTTTGTGACTGCCCTTGGAGTTTGGAGGGGAACACTTGCAAACATGTCATGAAGGTTGCTCACTTAATTAAAAGATCATCTGTCGTTGAAGGGGTGGTCCATGGTAAGTGAATTTCAATTCAAATTGTGTTACTTTATTGGTGTCAATTGTGTTTTTTATTTTCTATAGCCTAATACAAATTTCTTTTGGTTCCTCATTTAGATGGGGGAGGTCAACCAATTGATTCAAACATAGATTTCAACAAGACATTGTCAGAGGGGGCCATAGAAGCAAACAACCCTAATGTTCTGACCCTTGTGCAAGCTCCTTCTATGACTCATGTATATGATGAACATGTGGTGACAATGTCTCTTTGGAATGACACTAACGATCTCTTGAAGAAAGTGATGCGTACACCGCCACAATCTCTACAATAGGTGTAGTCATATGCAAAATGCATGGATAGGTTTGTAGAAAACCTACGACAATCAAATGCATTTCTGTTTGAATTCATCATGGATCCTGATCAAGCTGCAAGTAGCACCATTTGCATGTGTCCATGGTTTAGTGCAACTAGGGATCATCGTCGACATCCAACCCAGCGTATGAATCATTCCACACAATAGTCAGATCACCAAACCCCTTTGGATGACTCCTTTCCATTTTCCATGAACAATAGTTTGAATTTGAATGTCAATATGCAATGTCAGACTTCTGATGCAACTGCTATGGATGTGGTAGAGGATACAACATCTAATACGAGTGAGTATGAAAAAACCCATTTCAATTTCTTTATTGTAATAGGAACTATTTTTGCAGATTCCTTTTTCCAGTATGTGCTTGTACCATGCCATGAACTTTATGATTTATTTTATGGATTTTTTTGTTCACTTCAGCATTCCAAGCTCGAGAAAGGAGTCCTCGTCGGCGACTGTCTTTTGTGGGTGTAAACCCAATGGAAGGTATGGTTTGAATTTAATAACTTTGCTTACATAAGTCCATTTTTTGGTATGACGTTATATAATTTAAGAAGTGTTTTTGTTGAATGATGTAGGGGAAGCGAACTGTTCAATGTTTGGTTGCTGATCTTTATAAAATATAGAAGATTTCCAATGAAAAAGGATGCGTACAAGTTGGTAACTGAGGAAAGTGCATTTAAAGGGGCTGAAAGTTTGTTCCTAAAGCATGGGCAGACATTTCTAAACATGTTTCATACAATGGTAGAGCATGGGAAGGTTTGGAATATAGTATTCTATTAAAGCCTCATTTGATAGAGATTTTTTTTTGCATAAAGTAAGGGTTTAGTAGATCAGTGTTGCCTTGAGCCTTTGTATTTGTAAAAGTAGATGATGATTTAAGACCCGCTCCTTTCTAGATTTCGACTAATTGAGTGCATTTCCAGCGGTAGAGTCATGTTTTCAAGCATTCTTTTCAAAATAATAGCATCTGAATTTCTGGTATGTACAAATGGGTTTCTGGAACATAAAATACCTTATGGAACAAACACTTCAAAAAAACTCTTCTTCGCTGTTGTGGACCCCAAAATAGGTCTATTTTACAAAAAAAAAAATTAAGCCTATAAAATTCTTCAAGCACGACTAATTAAGATTGACAAGAAGGTGAACTTCGAGACCTTCTTTTGTTACAATCTGTAGAAAATAAAAATGTCAGGCAGAACCCACTATGTTTTCCATCCTCCAATTGTGATTATTTGCATCTTGTGTTCGTAACATAAATATATTTTGTACAATTGATTACTTCAATTCATGTGATTGCAAGAAATAAAATGCTCAAATTATTTTCCATGTTGGAAAAGACACTGTCCATACACAGTTACTTAGTTATGAAAAGTTTTCTTTCGCTTTCAATATTTTTTACCAACTGTTTCGTGTGAAAATTAGAGAATGTTGTTGTATGTGCTGAATTTTTTGTTCTCTTTCCTTTCAGGCATTGTTCTTCCCACTGTTCGAATCATGCATTGCCGTATGCCCTGTGGAGATACTACATGTGTCACCTCATTTAGTTCAAACAATAGGTAGAATCTCTTTAGTGCACACATTATCTAAATAAGTGCACTTTGCTCGCTTATTTTTTCACTATTTCCATTGCATTGACAATGTCCTTCTAATTAGAGAATGCAGGTCTACCATCTAAAATAGTTGTTTTGTCTTTCATTTAAGGAATTTTATAACCTGTTGTTGCAGTCCTATAGAAGATTTCTCACAGTTCTTGAGCATGGGTGGCTAGTTGGTTGAAGAACTACCACCCGTATCTGCCATGCAATATTCTTGCTCGAATCGAGGAACTCAACCTCCCATATAGGTTGCAGGAAAAGATGTTAATGAGAATTAATAGAAAAGGTCCAAACCGCACAGATTTGCAATATGATAATTATGCTCACTTCTTCAACAACGTCTTTGGAGTTTGGGTGCATATGGGCATGGATGTTCAACATTACAATCTACAAATAGAGATTGTCAATATATGTGATTGGCCAATGTGTGTTTACCGAGAAATTTGAGACCTTTTCCTAGCTGGATGCATATGGAAGGTGTGCATTAGACCATCAGTTATCATACAAAGGAACAATCTTATAGATCAGCTGAGCATGAGGTTTATGAGATTCCTCAAGGGGGAATTTGTAATTAGTAATCACAAAGGTCCTATGGAGGAATGGTTGTTGGCCATGTTCAAATTCAACCACATTTTCAGGTTTGAGATCCACCGTGTGAGGCCCTCCTTCAGGCTACTACATGAGAATTACGGGGTGACAACATTGTATGCTGTCAATTCTACCTTGACAATCAGAGTGCGACAAATGCTTCCAAATGCTAAGAACACAAAGATTATACCCGTTCGTAAATTTTTGACATAGTCTTCAGCATGACCAGTATTAAATGTGCATTGTAATTTTGTTCAGATTGTGTAATATTGACGTGAATTATTTTTACATTTCATTGTCTAATGCGTATTGTTATTATAAAATTTGACGGTGAACTTGAATACACTATTTTCTTATAGTCAGTGTTTTCCATTCTGCAACTTTTCTTGTGCATATTCTCATCAAAATGTATAAGGATATTGAAATGGAATGCTGAAATGGAATATCAAAATCTGCAACTTTTCTTGTCTTCTTACTATGTGCATAACACTAGCAGCTATCATCTTACTATTTTTCTTAAAGTAAGGGCTGCCATAAAATAAGAAACTAAAGTTGAAAAGACTATTTTGTTACAGTCCAAAAAAGAAAATAAGTGAGACACAACCCACTGTGCTTTCCATGATGCTATTGTTATGTGAATAATATGTTGGGCAAAGATCGAACAAGAGTGTTTTGTTAAAGTAAGGGTTCTTAAAAATTATAAAACTCAAATTCAATACATTTCCCTCTTACTATCTGCATAACACTAGTTGTTGTCTTTTAACTATTTTTGCTAAAGTAAGGGGTCTCATAAGATAAGAAAGGGAAGCTGAAAACATTATTTTGTTATAGTCTGGAAAAAAATAATAAGTGAGGCACAACCCACTGTGTTTTCTGTGATGCTACTTTTATGTGAATTTTGTGTTGGGCAGAGATCGAGCAAGACTGTTTTGCTGAAAGTAAGGGTTGTTAAAAATTATGAAGCTCAGATTCAATACATTTTCCTCTTACTCCGTACATAACACTAGCTGGTATCTTCTTACTATTTTTGCAAAGTTAGAGACAACCCATTGTGTTTTCCATACTGCAACAGTTAAGTAGATTTTTTGTTGGAAACATATGAATAGGTAGTGAACAAGACTATTTTTCTTCAAGAAAGGGGTCTCATAAGACAAGAAAGGGAAGTTGAAAATAGTATTTTGGTACATTCTGGAAATAAATAATAAGTGAGGCACACCCCACTATGCTTTCCATGATGCTACTATTATGTGAATAATATGTTGGGCAGAGATCGAGCAAGAGTGTTTTGCTAAAAGTAAGGGTTGTTAAAAATTATGAAGCTTAGATTCAATACATTTTCCTCTTACTATGTGCATAACACTAGCTGCTATCTTCTTACTATTTTTCCAAAGTCAAGGACAACCCATTGTGTTTTCCATACCGCAACAGTTAAGTAGATTTTTTGTTGGAAACATATGAACAGGTAGTGAGCAAGACTATTTTTCTTAAAGAAATAGGTCTCATAAAACAAGAAAGGGAAGCTGAAAACATTATTTTGTTACATTTTGAAAAAAAATAATAAGTGAGCCACAACCCATTGTGTTTTCCATGATGCTACTATTATGTGAATAATTTTGTGGGTAGAGATTGAGCAAGAGTGTTTTGCTGAAAGTAAGGGTTGTTAAAAATTATGAAGCTCAGATTCAATACATTTTCCTCTTACTCTATGCATAACACTAGCTGCTGTCTTCTTACTATTTTTGCAAAGTCAAGGACAACCCATTGTGTTTTCCATACTGCAACAGTTAAGTAGATTTTTTGTTGGAAACATATGAACAGGTAGTGAGCAAGACTATTTTTCTTAAAGAAAGAGGTCTCATAAGACAAGAAAGCGAAGTTGAAAACATTATTTTGTTACATTCCAAAAAAAAAAAAAGTGAGCCACAACCCACTGTGCTTTCCATGATGCTACTGTTATGTGAATTTTGTGTTGGGTAGAGATCAAGCAAGAGTGTTTTGCTGAAAGTAAGGGTTGTTAAAAATTATGAAGCTCAGATTCAATACATTTTCCTCTTACTCTATGCATAACACTAGCTGCTATCTTCTTACTATTTTTGCAAAGTTAGGGACAACCCATTGTGTTTTCCATACCGCAACAGTTAAGTAGATTTTTTGTTGGAAACATATGAATAGGTAGTGAGAAAGACTATTTTTCTTAAACAAAGAGGTCTCATAAGAAAAGAAAGGGAAGTTGAAAACATTATTTTGTTACATTCCAGAACAAAATAATAAGTGAGCCTTTCACTGTGCTTTCCATGATGCTACTGTTATGTGAATTTTGTGTTGGGAAGAGATCGAGCAAGAGTGTTTTGCTGAAAGTAAGGGTTGTTAAAAATTATGAAGCTCAGATTCAATACATTTTCCTCTTATTGTGTGCATAACACTATCTGTTGTCTTCTTACTATTTTTGCAAAGTCAAGGACAACTCATTGTGTTTTCCCTACTGCAACAGTTAAGTAAATTTTTTGTTGGAAGCATATGAATAGGTAGTGAGCAAGACTATTTTTCTTAAAGAAAGGGGTCTCACAAGACAAGAAAGGGAAATTGAAAACATTCTTTTATTACATTTTGGAAAAAAATAATAAGTGAGCCACAACCCACTGTGCTTTCCATGATGCTACTATTATGTGAATTTTGTGTTGGGTAGAGATCGAGCAAGAGTGTTTTTCTGAAAGTAAGGGTTGTTAAAACTTATGAAGCTCAGATTCAATACATTTTCCTCTTACTATGTGCATAACACTAGCTATTGTCTTCTTACTATTTTTGCAAAGTTAGGGACAACCCATTGTGTTTTCCATACCACAACATTTAAGTAAATTTTTTGTTGGAAACATATGAATAGGTAGTGAGCAAGACTATTTTTCTTAAAGAAAGGGGTCTCATAAGACAAGAAAGGGAAGTTGAAAACATTATTTTATTACATTTCAAAAAAATAGTAAGTGAGCCACAACCCACTCTATTTACCATGATGCTACTATTATGTGAATTTTGTGTTGGAAACATATGGGCAAATATTGAAAAAGAGTGTTTTGCTCGAAGTAGGTGTTGTTAAAAGAGTACAACGGGAACTTCAAAACATTCATTTATCATAGCCTACATAAAATAATAAGTGAGCCACAACCCACCGTGTTTTCCATGATGCAACTATTATGTGAATAATGTGTTGGGAAGAGATCGAACAAGACTGTTTTGCTGAAAGTAAGGGTTGTTAAAAATTACCAAGCTCAAATTCAATACATTGCCCTCTTACTGTGTGCATAACACTAACTGCCGTCTTTGAACAAGATTTGCAAAGTATGGGAAAACATAGTGTGTTTTCCATCCTCCAACAGTTATTTATAGTAACTATTATAGAGGAACCAATTCAGGTTGTATGGAGGAAATACTCCAAGATAAATATTTTTTTAGCAATAAATTACCCTCCTTAAATGGAGAAGAGGTTTGAACAACTATGTTTGTACAGGATAAACAACTCATAGGGAGTGGCATTTAAGAATATTGAGACTTAAAACCCTACTTTAAAGGTTTTCTATAAGGATGAATAGGGAAGTCTGTAGAGGATAAACAACTCATACAGAGTGGTGTTTTAGAATATTGAGACTTAAAACCTTACTTTCAAGGTTTTCTAGAAGGATGAATAGGGTTTTCTAATCTACCAATATATGCTTTGCTTTGTCGTTGGCATTTGGGTAAGGGTAGACCATTAAAATGAATACTTTACCAATCACATTGTTGTCATTACCATATGGTTGAAGGTACATAATGAGAATCAAGGGTGCATTACTTGATTGAGATATTTTGATGGGCCTATTGTAATCACCTTTGCAATTGTTGACATTAGTCCAATTTTCATCATTCTTTTCTTGAGGCATAGAACTTGTTAATTCGGAAGTTGATTTGATCTTGTGAGTGAGTCATGGATAGTCCTTATTTCTATGTTTCCAGGATTGAGACCCAACAATATTTTTT
This sequence comes from Sequoiadendron giganteum, assembly GCA_007115665.2. Taxonomy (NCBI): domain Eukaryota; kingdom Viridiplantae; phylum Streptophyta; class Pinopsida; order Cupressales; family Cupressaceae; genus Sequoiadendron; species Sequoiadendron giganteum. The sequence continues at coordinate 790,542,880 of CM021102.1, read as the reverse complement.
AGGTAGTTATATATATATTATGCATTACAAATGGTGCATTTCAAATATTAGTATATCATTCTATCCACTTGTATGGATTATCACAATACAAAACTAGATTATTGACACTTGATGGGTTTCACATCTCGTACCTCATGGATTGTTTTAAAAGAAATAAAATCTCAAATTTATTGATAAATGGTGGCATCGATTGTTCCCATACCAACCACTTTAGCATTAATAACCAAATGTAAAGTGCAAGCTCTAGAGAAATTTAGTTATAAAGCATGTTTGATGATTTTTAACATGTATGAACATAAAGACCATAACCAGATCGCGGAGACTGAACACTATACAAACCAAAAAGCTGAAATATTTACAAGATAACATAATCTTACAACAAATTTATAACTAAATGACATATGATAAATAAATGAACATGAGGATAAAAACTATCTTCATAACTATTTCAACTCATATAATTCTACTTATATATAGTCACAATTTTAGATCCTTATCACAATATGCAAGATGAGTGAACATGAAACAATATGCAGTGTACTAGAATTGAAAAACACTTGTATGCCAAGTCAAGTGATTATCAACGAACTAAAATGAAGAGACCATGAACTGAATTACCAAACCAATACTGACTTGTTTACCAATCAAGAACATCTTATTGTCTTATTGCTTTGACATTAATGCCAACACATGCCAGAGGGGACAACACAAGAGTCATGTAAAATTTGTGTTCCAAACATATTAACAGATAGTGAACAAGACTGTTTTTCTTAAAGTCTGATATGAAATGGATAACAATTATTTGTTCCAATGACATGAAATAAGTATATATGCCTATATGTTCAGCATAATTGTACAATAATAAAATAATTAAAGAAGCCCATGAAAATTCTCATATCAAATGTATAACACCATAGTGTTGAAACATATGCAAATGGTGTATCTCTACACCACAATTGTTCAATATTGAAATATTTAAACCCACAGAGCAGAATCGGTATTTGGAGCCTGTCTCATCAATTCCTATGCTGCCTATTCCTTGCAATCAAGTTCAGGCCTGCATAAAATATGGCACGTTTCTTAGGGTCCTTGTGTATTTCAGGGGGGGGTGATTCCAGATCCACAAACCCTCGCAGATGATGAACGTGAAACAACAGATTTCTTCGTACTCTGTGCTTTGTCCATGTCAGGTTTAACAGCTTCACCCTATAGCAAACAATTAATGAGAATTAACGTACGCATGGAAACAATATACGCAGTATGATATATATACACAACATATCATTTATGTGTACCTCTGGAACAAAATGCTTCATCTCGGCAAGCTGCCATATGACAAAGCCACCCACGCACTCTGCGATGGTCTCTGTGCCAGGCATGGGAAAAGGCACATGGCATCGACCATCAATGGCCTCAACAATGCTGACTCTCGCACAATTTTTTGGGTGCCTCAAGAAGTGGGTGTGAGCGTTTCTGGCGACAACCTCTAGAATGCCTTTCACAACCCATTTATGCCGCCTCCAAAGGTTGACGTGATCACTGACCTTAAAAGTTATGTCGTTGAGCTCTATCATCTATTCATCCACCAGATTTTCCTACAATGGAAACGTCATTGACGTGAAGCATAATTGAAGGCACATTAAAAGATTCCTAAAGAAATAAGAACAGAGCATGGAAGTGTGTTTGGTTTCATACCGATATAGATGGCATGCCGCACCTCTCCTCGTCCCCATTTCCATCTTTATTGCCATCTCCCCCTTGTAGGCCAGCACTCTCCTCCTCCCTGGGTCCATCCTTATTACCCTCTCCCACTTGCAAGCCAGTGCTCTCCCCATCCCCATGTCCATCTCTGTCACCCAGTTCCACATTCAGCCCAGTGTTCTCCCATCCTCATGACCATCTGTGTTACCCTGTCCCACTTCTGGCCAGTGCTCTCCCCATCCGCATGTCCATCTGTATTAGCCTCTCTCATTTCAATCTCAACGACATCGCCAATTAGGTCAAGGCTAGCACTTCATTTGTTTATCCTTGCCCTGTAATAGCAGGAATTAAAAGGTCATTTCAAATTCAGGTGCATGCAACCAATTCATTGAAATAATCAAAACAAACATTAAATAAAAGAATTGCAATTCACCATTTCTTCTACTTCCTCCATGTCAAGGCACCTTGACACATTTGATGGCATATGCTCATTCTTCTTCTTCTCAACATTGTTAGACGGCGGGTCGGGAGGAACAACATCATCTGGTGCTTCCATGGGCAATTGTTCACCATCGAAAATCAAAAAACCTACTTGAGGGCAGCAGTTCATTGTTCATCATTGTTGTGTAATAGGAGGAATTGAAACATTGCACCAAACTTAGATGCATGCAACCAATTCATTCAAATAAGAAAAACAAACTTTACAGTAAACAGAAGATTTGGAGATCACCGTTTGTTTTCGTTTCTTCTTCAGATGGTGCCTTGAAACTTTCAACTGTGTAGGATGCTTATTCTGAGTCTTATATGCAGGGGTGGGAGGAACAACACCATCTTCACCTTTCGTGGCCACAACTTCCTCTAGCGAATGAGCCCTACTGTGCTGGCAGGAAGAAACCGCTTCTCGACCATCACCCTAGCATGTCATGTAAGTTAACATTAAGTGAACCTTCTATGCATCCGAACAGAAATGATTTAGCAAGGAAAATTCACATTTAAATTCAGTTCGACATTACCATTCCTTCCTGTCTCTTTCTCTCCTGCAATCGTAATATTCTTTGCCTTCTCTGCTCCTTCATCTCGTCAGTGTTGTATAACGCCATTTGCTTCTTCACCTCATCCTTTCCTTCTTCGGGAAGTTGAAGGAAGTTTTGTTTCCAAAACTTTTGACAGACACGTCTAACAACACGCTTCTTCTGCAGATTGTCGTATATTCATTTGGTACTCTGTATTTTCCACCTTCTTTAGAAGGTACTCTTTCAATTTATCAGGGGGAGGAGCGGGTTGTTTTGGTTCCCCCCCAACACAGCTCGGCCATGCTTTGGTGCATCAAGAATAGGAAGGTGGTGATGCTGAAACCTATGCATGTTGAACACTCTCCAATCATAATACTTTCTGGTACATTCTTCTACAATACAATAATATATATATGCCATTCACTGTTTCTCTTCTGTATTCAGCAGCAACCTGCACAACAAGTTTGGAAAAGAAAATCGCTTAATATATTTGATATTCAATCAAATTGAATGCACAACATATATACACAGCCAAACAATGCAATAATTCGGTTATTATATCTACCTTCCCGCCCAGCACATCACCCTGTGCTTCATTGGATCCCTCTCCATCCGTAGGGTCTCCCTTTGCATGCTTTTCCTTTCGGTCATGGACTATGGCAAGAGCGATATCATCTCCCTGATTATTTTCCTGAATCAAAGGAACGATATATGCCAAAATCAGAATATTTGTAAGAGACATGATATTTTTGAACTAAAATTAAAAACAATTTTGATTCATGCATAGGAAGGGAAGGGCAATTGCAAGTTCACAATCAATTATTAAACACATCACTACCTTATGGTTGACCGTTTCCATAAACCGAGGGGACTTCCTCCATACCGCGGTTGCTACCTCCTGAATAAAACATTCCCACTTTCCAATCAACCTTATAACCACTTATGAGAGATTAAAATTATACATTGGATTGCATCTTGTAATCACTAGATCTTATCTGCATGTTTTGTGAATGGGACCGCCCCAAAGAAGATGCCCTACTACACAACCTTTTAGGTGTGCTGTCCATGTCAATGACGTTCTTCACTGCAAGAACCAATTTCCGTTTTATAGCACACATCCTTGGTTTCCCGTAAACTATAAAATTGTTGCAAGTGTTATCGATAGTTAAAGTTCAAGAATTTATTGCACAATTTTGCAGTAATCAAGCATATATTGTTTTCAATGAAAAGAAGAAATTGAAATGCACAACCCACACTTTTGTAAAACGCTATACAAGTAACCCACTCTGGTTTACAACATGCAATTATTTTGTCCATTTATTATTATCAATCATGAGAATGGTAATGAATTGCAATTTATACCATAAATAATCGTTGTAATTTTTGGAGGTTCCATTTTTACATTCATAGAGTGTAAATAAGAAAAGCTTTCCAAGACACTCAAACTATTATCCAAATTTTTAGGTTGGAAAACATAGGGTGTTATAAACAATGCAACCCACAAACTGTTAAAAGATGACACTTTATGTTATGCAGACTGTTACAAAACACTGTATTGATGTTCACATTCATATTTTATAAGAATCCATCACATGCACTAAACATTCCATTTCAATATCGGAATATGTTTCAAACTAAAGATGCACAAAAAATATTGCACGATGGAAAACACACTGGGTTGTCCTTCACTTTTCAAATATTGTTCAATGATGACACTTAGTGTTATGCACACCATAAGAAAACAATGTATTGAAGGTCACTTTCATATTTTATAACTACCCTTGCTTGCAACAAAAGTTGCACAAAAAAAAGAAGTAAAGTTGCAGTATGGAAAACCCAGTGGGTTGTCCGTCACTTCTCAAAAGCTTAAATAATTATGGTCATTTTTTAGCTTTAGGATCATTTAGGTTATATATAATGGGGGAAAGCTAAGTCCTGGACAAAATTCACATATGTATATAACATAGGATATGCCAGTTTGAAGCATTTTTTTTGTGTCGAGGGTTTTGAAATTTTTGTTTTGTTTCCTCCCCATATGTTGGTTTTCGAATTTTTCCATTTCTGAATGAAACAAGTGACAACCCATTATAGAAATATGAGTGAAAATATTGAATAATGTTTGTAGAAAGCAAAATATGTGGGTTCTGCAATGAAATGCTATATTTCAAAAATCATGTAAAACTTGGAATGTCGCCATTGTTTGCATTATTTTTTGGAATGGATAGAAAAGGGCACACTATGGCATTCGAAATAATAATTGGGAAATAGGAAAAATCCCACATCCAATCCCATTTTTGCTGCCATTTTATACACTGTTGTTTTGGAAAACACGCTGTCTTGAAAAACTCAAACTATTGTAAAACCCACTGTTTCACTATGACGTCTCCTTATGTTATGTATGTGTCCACGTATCTTCTTATGTATGTTTTTCATGTATTTTTCAATGTGCATAGGTGAATTTTGTCTAGGAATTTGAAACCGGCATAACTCATTGACAAAATTCACCTACGTACATTAAAAAAGCATTAAAAACATGCACGGCTACTACACAACATGATGAGACGTCATAGTTGGAAAACACACTATCTCCTATGTGAATTTTGTTAGAGTAATTAGACATTTACTTTATTAATTAAACAATATTTGTTTAATTACGTAAAGTTTCCTTTTAACTCTTTTTCACTTAAGCTAACATTAGGTGGATAATAATTAATTACTTTATTAATTATTATTGTGCAAGCCTAGAGTTTTCCTTTTTAGGGTTTTCATCTATATGTAGTTGAAAACTATCTTTTGTATCATTATTCATTTTACATTTTTAGGTGAATACATTGCTCCACATTCTTGAGCACTTCTTTTGTTGCTTCTCTTTGTTTCTCCTTGTAACAAGTTATTTGCTTGCAAAGATCTTTTGGGCTTTTGTGGTGTTGTATCTTCTCAACTCCAACATGGTATCAGAGCTTCAGATTTGCAGCTGCTTGTTCTTTTTTTGAGATTTTGCATCGGAAGCAAATCTAGGGTTCTAAAGTTTTTTTGGGTGGATTCAGCATACTCCATTTTTTGGGTTCACTTTGGGCTCAAATGGACAATTCCATTGGATTTGTAGCACCCAAAAACCCCTAAATCGACTGTCAAATCGTCGATTTTGGTTACAGTCAATTTGGAAGGCAAAATTTTTTTTGACCTAGGGCCGTACGGAGCAAAAATCGCAAAAAAATTTAAAAAATTGTCAAAAATCTAAGGTTTTTTTATTTTATTTTACGCGGCCAGTGTATTATTTTTTTGCCGCCTGGCAGCCACCACTCAGCCACCGCAACCGGAGGCCTCAGCCCGTGCTCCACCTGCTCCGCCTGGCTCCTCCATCCACCGGCTACTCCGGCCGCTCCGGCAGCCACTCGGGCTTTGCCGAGCTCCCTGCTCACCCAGCCAACACCACCAAGCTCCCGACTCGCCCAGCCGACACTGCCGAGCTCCCGACTCGCCCCGCCGACACCAATGTGAGCTTGCCGACCCGAGTCGACCGTGCCAGCCCCTGTGGGCTCTAAACCCCTACCGCCGGTCTTATGGTTGACTGAGGGTTTTGGCCCAGCCCCCAGCCACCAACCCCCTGGTCGTCCACGTGACCAGGGGCCGAAGACTTTAGCCCTTGAGGTGTGCAAACATTTTTTTTGCACATTGGAGCAGCTTGCGCTAAATCGGGCGTAGAATGGGCATTTTTTCTCCATTTTTTGCAAACGAGATATTGTCGGAAAGCTGGTTCCGGTGCCATTCCAGTGGTATTGGTAATTTTTCTTGATTTTGAAATTTTCCTATGTTTTTTGCCAGTCAAAGTGAGGTCTTCTTTCTTCACTTTTGGGGTCATAGAAGGTGCAAACGGACTCCGTTTTTCAAACTTGAATAGGCGTTGGAAAGCTCTCAACATGCTCTATTCAGTGATGTGATCTATTTTATCTGAATTTTCACCAGGTACATGAGAATTTGTCTTGAAGTATTTTTTGCTTATGCATTGCTTTCTTCTTCTCAGTTTGTACTAGGGTTTGGGTTTATCTTTTGTGGGGGGTGTTTTTTCTCTTGCTTTATGTCATTTATATCAGAAAACTAGAACACCAAAACTCTCAAAAACACAAACCCTTCTGCATCTTCTGTCTATTCTAAAAGATCACATAATAATAAAAAAAAACACAAGCAGGTACAGGTGCAGGGTTTTATGGTAGACTCTTCAGTTGAGCCACTCACATCACACAACTATCACACTTGGAAGTCTCGTATGATGAGGCTACTTAGGTCACGAGGGTTAAGGTCTTGTTTAGATGAGGTTGAGCCTCAGTTGCAGTGTCCTTTTGAGATTATGCAACACAGGAACAAGATGGATGAGGCTATAGGTTTGTTATGCATGCATGTTTAAGACAGTTTTTTATTTCACCTTGATGCTTTGCTCACTCCTCAAGCCATGTGGTTGAAGTTTGAGACACTTTTTGGGGCCGTTAATGAGTTTCGTGCATTACAGATTGAGGCAGAGCTGACTTCATTGTTACATGATTCATTTCCCACTATTGAGGATTTTTTGAACAAGTTCAAAACTATCCGTACTATTTTACAGGGTTGTGGAAAGAACAAGACAGACACAGAGTGCATTTACTTGATTCTTTCAAAGCTTCATGGTCCATTTCAGATATTTGCTTCCTCCTTCTACTCCACCATGGATGGTTTGGGTGCCAGTTTTACCATGCCTTCCTTTGATTTATTTTGTGAGCGATTGTCTCAGGAACAGTCTCACCTTTCTCAGATGGATATGCTCTCAGGTTCAAAGAGCAAAGCATTGGTTGCTCAGTCATCAAAGGGGAAACAGAAGCAAAAACTGAGGCCCAAGAAAGATTTTGTAGGTAGTGAGCATTCCTCCAAACCGCCTCCTAAGTCTGATTCTAAACCACCATTTAATCCAAAACATGGGAAACCTTCGAAGTCTGGTGAGTCTTCCTCCAAGACTAAGGAGAAATCAGGAGACACTTGCAGTTTCTATGGCAAGCAAGGTCATCCTGTTTCCAGGTGTTGGAAATGATTAGAGGCTTTAGAGGAGGCCATGCAGTAGCAACACATCTCCTCACCACCGTCTTCTTCTTCTTCCACCATAGGGAAGGGTCATGCTCTCACTGCACGCGCATCGACCAATGGGTCCACTTGGATTTTAGACTCTGGTGCTTCTCACCATATGACTCACACTCAGCAGTTGGTCACTTCTCTTGCCTCTTGTGGTACTTCACAGATTGCAGTGGGTGACTCTTCACAGCTTTCCATCTTGGGTTCAGGTTCTGTCTCTTTGGATGGTGGCACTCTACAAAATGTTTTGGTTGTTCTTCACATTTCGACGAACCTCTTGTCCATTTATCACATTTTCCACACTGGATCTGGTAAGACAATTGAGTTCTCACCACATGATGTGGTTATTCGGGACCTCCATGATTATGATTTGGTTGTGGCTACTGGTAGTGTTGATACTGCATCTCTTCTTTACAGATTTGATGGCTTTGCGCCTTTTGAGGGTACAGGTTCATCTCTTATAGGACATGCAGATTCAGTGAGTCAGCTTTGGCATGAGTGTTTGGGCTATGTCAATTATAGATATCTTCAGCAGATGAGTACCCAATCACTTGTTCTTGGTCTTCCACGGATTTCCTACACTGACGGTGTTTGTCATGGTTGTGTGCTTGGAAAGCATCACAGGGATCCCTTTCCGAAGGCAAGTACCACTCGTGCTTTGGCACCCTTGGAGTTGATTCATAGTGACCTCATGTCATTTCCCACTCCTTCTTTTTCAGGGGCCAAGTATGTACTCACATTCATTGATGGCTTCTCTAGACGCACATGGTTGTACTTTCTTAAGTACAAGTTTGATGTCTTTGATTCCTTTCGTGTCTTCAAGACATTTGTAGAGAAGCAGTTTGGTCTTTCTATCCGACAGATATGTACAGATAATGGGGGGGAGTATGTGAATCAGGCTTTCAGAGATTTTTGCACTGAGCATGGTTTACAGCATCAGTTTTTTGTTCCCTACACCCCTCAGTAGAATGGTATTGCTAAGCGAAAGAACAAAACTTTACGGGATATGGCTAATTGTATGATTCAGTCCAGGTCCATGGATTCATCTTTTTGGGCTGAGGCAGTCAATTGTGCCAACTATATTCAGAATTAGATGCCTCACAAGGTGATTTGACATATGACTCCTGAGGAGGCTTGGTCTCATGACAAGCCTGATATTTCATCATTTCGAGTATTTGGTAGTGAGGCATGGGCTTTTATTCCTGATGCTCAGAGGAGAGCTATGGAGCGGAAGAGTCGACCCCTCATTTTTGTCAAGTATTGTGAGGATGTTAAGGCATATAAGTTGTTTGATCCTGATTCCAAAGAGGTCTTGTTTTGATGGGATGTTCAGTTTGATGAACGCCTTCCTCCAGTTGATACCTTGTCTCCAGTGTCCACTTCACTACCTACTCCACCCACTACAGCTCTTCAAGATTATTTTGAGGATTCTGATGAGGATATTGATGATCCCCCATCTCCACCTCCACTTGCTCCACCTCAGAGGCCCAAGTGGGCTCGCTTTACTATTGAGGTAGTAGGATCTATGGTTGGTGATCCTTCAGACACTCGTCGCACTCGTTCTCATACTACGGGTTCTAGTCTTTTGACTCATGCTCTTTCAGAGGATCCTCAAAGATTTTCAGAGGTGACAGGTCACCCTGAGTGGGATAGTGCCATGAAGGAAGAGTATTCTTCTTTAATGAGGAATAATACATGGGATCTCTGTCCTCTTCCTAAGGGCAGAAAGATGGTTCGGTGCCGATGGTTGTATCGCACCAAGTATGTTGCTGATGGTTCTATTGATAAGTACAAAGCACATCTTGTTGCGAAGGGTTTCTCACAGGTTGAGGGTATTGATTACTCCAAGACATTTGCCCCTGTCGCCAAGATGAATTCTATTCGCTTTGTATTATCACTTGCAGCTTCTAGAGGATGGCTCATTTTTCAGATGGATGTGAAGTGTGCCTTCTTACATGGTGACCTACAGGAGGAGATCTATATGGAGCAGCCTCAGGGATTTGTTCATGATTCTTCTTTGGTTTGTAGACTTCAGTGTTCATTATATGGTCTCAAACAAGCCCCTCGGGCTTGGTATGAGAAGATGGACTCTTTTTTGCTCTCCACTGGTTTGACTGGTTGTCATTCTGATCACAGGGTCTATATTCAGCATCTTGAGGGTGAGATCCTGATTCTTGTGCTATATGTTGATGATCTTCTCATCACAGGTAGCTCATCCTCTACGATTCAGAATTCTCAGCTAGCCTTGATGGAGCAGTTTGAGATGACAGATCTTGGCCTTCTGCACTATTTCCTTAGTCTTCAGGTGATTCATTCTTCAGAGGGGATCTCCATTTACCAATAGAAGTATTCTTTTGATATGCTTCAACGCTTTGGCATGCTTGATTGCAAGCTTGCCCCCACACCTTTTCAGTCAGGGGTTGTTTTGACTACTACTTGCCCCACTCCTTCAATAGATGCTACACTTTATAGGTAGTTGGTTGGCAATTTGTTGTACCTGACACTCGTCCTGATCTTTCCTTTGTGGTTGGTCTTGTCTCTCGATTCTCACATGATCCTCATGAGAGTCATTGGTAAGCTGCCAAATGTATTTTGAGGTATATTCAAGGCACCACTTCATATGGCATTCACTACACATTAGGGGATCCTCACATTGTTGGCTACACTGACTCAGATTGGGCTGGTGATGTCAATGATCGAAAGTCTACTTCTAGCTTTGTTTTTTGTCTTGGCTCTGGTCCCATCACATGGTTGTGCAAGAAGCAGACTGCTCATGCATTATCATCTACAGAGGCTGAGTACCGAGCTGTTGTGCTCGCTAGTCAGGAGAATTTATGGCTTCATTAGTTGATGACTGAGTTTGGTTTTCCTCCTGATAGTCCCACTGCTCTTTGGTGTGACAATCAGAGTGCTATACAAATTTTGCGCAACCCGGTGGAGCATTAGCGGATGAAACACATTGAGCTTCATATGCATTTCATCAGACAGTTGATTCAAGATGGTTCTCTCATCTTGGAGTATGTTCCCACTGCTGAGCAGGTTGCAGACATCTTCACGAAACCTTTTGCATCTCCGCCCTATCTTCAGTTGCGCTCTATGCTCGGGGTGAAGGAAGTTGTCCTTGGGGGGTCTTTATGAGGCCTTCCTTCCTTCATGTTTCTTTCAGCATGTTGTTCTATCTCTTTTTGGAGAGGAGTTTTTCCCACTAGGTTTTCTCCTTTTCTCCGTTTCATAGAGATTTCATTGTACTTGGGTACCTGATCTGACCTTGTTGCCGGGACCCATTGCTTTTGCTTTTAGTAGCTTCTTCTAGGTTTTAACTTCTCCCTATGTCTATCTTAAGGGGGGGTGTTAGAGTAATTAGATATTTACTTTATTAATTAAACAATATTTGTTTAATTACGTAAAGTTTCCTTTTAACTCTTTTTCACTTAAGCTAACATTAGGTGCATAATAATTAATTACTTTATTAATTATTATTGTGCAAGCCTAGAGTTTTCCTTTTTAGGGTTTTCATCTATATGTAGTTGAAAACTATTTTTTGTATCATTATTCATTTTACATTTTCAGGTGAATACATTGCTCCACATTCTTGAGCACTTCTTTTGTTGCTTCTCTTTGTTTCTCCTTGTAACAGGTTATTTGCTTGCAAAGATCTTTTGGGTTTCTGTGGTGTTGTATCTTCTCAACTCCAACAAATTTTGTCCAAGAGTTAGCTTGCTCCCTCCTTAACTTGTGGAAAAAATTCACCTATGTGTATATGATAGCATATGCGGCCATACTGCATGGAGAAAAGAGCATGATGAAAGAGGTGGGACCCATGGTGACGAGAAAGGTTGCCAGATGGAAGGAAAGACATGACAGCTGGACATCTCATCCCCTTGTGCCATTTGTTGTCTTGTCGTTAAGAAATCATGTCAGTGCCGACGGTTTTTCAAAATAATTGTTCGGCGTGGATGGACAAAAAGCCTAAAATGTGGCCAAACGAAACCATTATTAGCAAATAATAAAAAGGGCCGACAAGGTCCCATTTTCGTCATTTTTGGACAATGACATTTTGGTGGATAGTGAGGGAAAGAGTAGCAGCCATGCAGAGCTCCTTCAGGTATGTATATCTGCTCTATGTTATGCACAAAATAAGAGGACAATGTATTGAATCCGAGCTTCATAATTTTTAACAACCCTTACTTACTTTTAGCAAAACACTCTTGTTCGATCTTCGCCCAACACATTATTCACATAATAGTTGCATCATGGAAAACATAGTGGGCTATGGCTCAATTATTATTTTATGTAGGATGTGAGAAATGAATGTTTTGAAGTTCACGTTGTACTCTTCTAACAACACCTACGTCGAGCAAAACACTCTTTTTCAATATCTTCCTATATGTTTCCAACACAAAATTCACATAATAGTAGCATCATGGAAAGCACAGTGAGTTGTGGCTCACTTATTATTTTTTTCCAGAATGTAACAAAATAATGTTTTCAACTTCCCTTTCTTGTCTTATGAGACCCCTTTCTTTAAGAAAAACGGTCTTGCTCACTACCTGTTCATATGTTTCCAACAAAAAATCTACTTAACTGTTGCGGTATGGAAAACACAATGGGTTGTCCCTGACTTTGCAAAAATAGTAAGAAGACAACAACTAGTGTTATGCACGCAGTAAGAGGACAATGTGTTGAATCTGAGCTTCATAATTTTTAACAACCCTTACTTTCAGCAAAACACTCTTTTTCGATCTCTGCCCAACACATTATTCACATAACAGTAGCATCATGGAAAACATAGTGGGTTGTGGCTCACTTATTTTTTTCAATCTCCTTGTTTAAATGTAAATGGAAAGCTTAAGGTCTAAGTGCACGTGGAGGAGTTGGAGTAGAATACCGATGAAATGGAGGTGAGGGGTAATTTGAAATTTGGGAAACACAATGGGGAGTATTTCAGTTTCTTGAATGTCTTCCAAATCACACATTCCATTGTTGTGTTTAAATTTAAGTCGATTGATAATAAAACTGCACAAAATAACTCTGAATGGGAAATACAGTGGTGGGTTTCATTTTTTTGAATCTCCTTGTTTTAATGTAGAGGGTTTTACAAGTTCTTTGTGTTTGAAATTTGGGAAACACAATGTGGAGTATTTCAGTTGCTTGAATGTCTTCAAAATCATACATTCCATTTTTGTGTTTAAATTTTGCACCATTGAAAAAATAAATTGCAAAAAATAATTCTGAATGGTAAATGCAGTGCTGGGTTTTAATAAAAAAACTGTACAAAATTATTCTGAATTGGAAACACAGTGTTGGGTTTCAGTTATTTGAATCTCCTTGTTTAAATGTAAAGGGTCATCTCATGGTGGGTTGTTTGCTTCTTAACACACATGGTCTTGCAACATGGAATGTTACTTGAATGCCTTCAAAATCACACATTCCATTGTTGTGTTTAAATTTCGCACCATTGAAAAAAAAAAAGTGCACAAAATAATTTTGAATGGGAAACACAATGTTGGGTTTTAGTTATTTTAATCATCCACTTGAGATGTAAAGGGTCATCTCATGGTGGGTTGCTTGGTTCTTAAGACCCATGGTTTTTTAAGATGGAATGTTAGAAAACAATATGAAAGTCTTCTAGATCACACCTTCCATTGTTGTGTTTAAGTTTCAAGTATATAACAAATTGCATGCTTCATAACACATTGCATTTTTCAACCTCCACATCACAACATACCCTAGCCCTTTCTAGTTTTTAGATGAGTATATCTAGGTGTGCACATTCTGTAGTGCATGTCAGAAAATACAATGTGTTTTGAAGCCTACCTTTACTTATACTATATACCAACCTTTGTCTTGTAATGCAAATATACAAATGTATAGATGGTGTTTTATTTTATCAAATAGCACATCTCTCATTTAATAGGCACAATAATAACCCTCAACACATAGTGTTATTTTATCAAATAGCACATCTCTCATTTAACAAGCACAATAATAACCCTCAACACATAGTGTAATTCATAGTACGTATTTCATTCTGTTTCGCAACAATTCATGTTGGAAAACCCTACGTGTTAAGAAAGAAGCAACCCAAATAGTGTTGTCAAACCCTCTGCAACGCTATTGGATAGTACACTTCACCTCAATTTGGTCGGCATTCTCCTCGAAGTCATCCACATGCACTGAGACCTTCTTCTTTCCCTTTCAATGTGCAGACAGGAAACAAAAAAAATAGTATTTTCGCCTTGCTTTCTCCAAATAGAAAAGGCCCACATCATTCCCTTCCACTTTTCCCATGCCACACAAAAGAAACTTGACGACGAAGCTAACCCACCCACTTTTTTGCTTGAACATGGGTTTAAAATCACACCTGATGGCACCGTTAACTCTTGCCTGACCGTAGCTTAGATGTTTCGTCCCATCTACCCATTTCATCACTTTTTATTTCCATGTATGTTGTTATTCTAATAGATCTTTTACAATTTTTCTATAATATTTAGGGCCAAGTAATGGGAGTAGGCCAAATTATCAATTAATTTATTCATACCCATTGGCTTTACGAGTTCTATTTAATACAATGGATAAAACTATTTGGAGTAGTCGCTTGTTATATGTGCTCATCTTTTTGCAGTGTGGTGGTCAGATCAAAACATACTGAAAAAGAGTAGAAATAGAATATAGAAATAGCATTCTACAAAATTTCCATCAGATGTTAAAAAATGAACCATTTATAACTTTCTAAATATTGTATACAAATAGCAAAATGGTAAAAAGAACTATTACGAAAAAACTTATGCACCACATATATATTCTTTTGGTGAATGATTTCAAATTACCGCAAAACACTTTAGAATGAAATGAAAATGACAGCTGAATGAAAACCCCAACATTTCACAATTTCAAACAAATCGACACTTCTAAATGCATATTAAATTTTGGAAATTTAATCGTCCACTACACTTGCGATTCAAGCTATGGAAGCCAGAATCACCTGTATTTACTCCAAAAGGTTCACATCTCCTGAAGCATCCTTGTCAATTCGCCTGCCCTTGTTTTGTTGAATCTTCTTTCGTGGCCTATATAAACCACCTAAAAGAAAGAAAAGTGTTAGCAATAGATTAAATTGGAAAATTAAAGACAATTGGTCATAGAAATAATTGTATTTCTTGCAAATTTCCCCAATATAAAATTTATATGTTCTGCTTAGTGTAAAATGACAGCTTGCACAGACAATAAACAAACATATTAAACTATACATTGGGAATTTAGTTTCTAATTTAACCTATCGCTAACACTAGTATATATATTAGAAATCATATGTGCCATTTTCCCATTCTACTAGAACTGTGAAGCAATGAACGTTCATTCTGTTCTATAAATTCATTTCTTCCAATCAGGAATCAGGAGAAAGCTAACTCGTAAACAAAAAGCACATATGTATGTAACATGAGATAAAAATGGCATTTCATTTTTGTCATCTGATTCGACTGAATAAATTCTCGCACTATTTGCAATGTTGGAAAATACAATGTCCCCATATAAGGTGTTAAGAAACAAGCAACCCAAATAGTGTTGTAAAACCCTCTGCAACAGAGAGGAGATAGTGTGTTTTCCAACTACGATGTCTCGTCATGTTATGTATGTATCTATGTATGTTTTTCATGTGTTTTTTGATGTACATAGGTGTAATTGTATGTCTAGGAGTTAGACAGCTCCTTAACAAACAAGCAACCCAAATAGTATTGTAAAACCCTCTGTGACAGAGAGGAGACAGTGTGTTTTCCAACTGTGCAACTAATGAGATCAATTGAATTGTTCCAATCAAGAGAAAGCTAACTCATAAACAAAAAGCACCTATTTATGTAACATGATATTAAAAAGTCATTTCATTTTCCTCATTTGATTCGACCAAATAAGTGCTCACATTATCTGCACAGTTGGAAAACACACTATCTCAATATAAGGTGTTAAGAAACAAGCAAGCTAACTCAAACAAAAGCACCTATTTATGTAACATGAGATGAAAATGACATTTCATTTTCCTGATCTGATTCGACCAAGTAAATGCTCCCATTATCCGCACGGGTGGAAAACACACTGTCTGGATATAACGTGTTAAGAAAGAAGCAACCCAAGTAGTGTTGTAAAACCCACTGCAACAAAGAGGAGACAATGTGTTTTCCAACTGTGCAAATAATGAGAGCAATTCAATTGTTCCAATCTGGAGAAAGCTAACTCACAAAAAAAAAGCACCTACTTATGTAACATGAGATGAAAATGGCATTTCATTTTCGTCATCCGATTCGACCAAATAAGTGCTCACATTATCTACACAATTGTAAAACACACTGTCACGATATAAGGTGTTAAGAAACAAGAAAGCTAACTCATAAACAAAAAGCAACTATTTATGTAAACATGAGATGAAAATGACATTTCATTTTTCTCATCTGAATCGACCAACTAAATGCTCCCATTATCTGCATGGTTGCAAAACACAATGTCTCGATATAAGGTGTTAAGAAAGAAGCAACCCAAATAGTATTGTAAAACCCTCTGCCTTTTTGCCTTTGTGAAGTCTATGTGCCAAAACATGATCTTTTCCTTGTAAGAGGTGGTATGCGTAGTGTGGAGTTTAAGGTAATCGAGACAGACCCTGGGGAATACTGTGTTGTTCCTCCAGATATTGAAATTTTCTGTGAATGGGAGCTTGTAAACTGGGAGGATGAAGATAGATTAGATTAAAGAGGTTATGACGATGTTGGTGGTGTATGGAAACAAATGGCTCGGATACATGAATTGGTAGAACTTCCTCTCAGGCACCCACAACTCTTCAAATCAATTGGTGTGAAACCCCCAAAGGGTATTCTGCTTAATGGGCCACCTGATTCTGGGAAAACCTTAATTGGTAGGGCAGTTGCAAGTGAAATTGGTGCCTTCTTTTTTTGTATCAATCGACCTGAAATTATGTCAAAGCTGGCCATAGAAAGAAAAAGAAATCTCCGGAAGGCTTTTAGGAGGCTGAGAAGAATGCACCTTCCATTATATTTATTGATGAAATTGATTCCATAGCTCTCAAGAGGGAAAAAAACCACGGTGAAGTTGATAGGAGAATTGTTTCTCAACTTCTTATAGTTATGGACGGACTTAAGTCTCGTGCTCATGTTATTGTGATTGCAGCAACTAACCGACCAAATAATATTGACCCGTCACTTAGAAGGTTTGGAAGATTTGATAGGGAAATTGACATTGGGTTTTCAAATGAAGTAGGCAGGTTGGAAGTGCTTCATATCCATACGAAGAATATGAAGCTCTCTGATGATGTACGTATTGTAGAACCTAAATTTATTTTTGTACTTCTAGATCTAATGTCAAGCAGTGCTTGGATTTTGAGAGCATTTATTAATCTTTGGTTTTCTTGGCAATAGTATATATTAATCTTTAGGATTCTTGGTACAAGTTGATCTCAAAAGGATTGGTAAGGATACTCATGGATACGTTGGAGTAGATCTTGCAGCTTTGTGCACTGAGGCTGCACTTTAGTGTATTGGGGAAAAAATGAATGTCATTACTTAGAAGATGAGACAATAGATGGTGAGATTCTAAATTCAATGGTTGTGACTAATTAGCACTTCTAGACTGCATTGGGCTCTAGCAACCCATCCACTGCCCGTGAAACTGTGAGTTTTTCCAAACCATGTCTAGATGCTAAATTTTTCTCATATCGACTAAGTAGGGATTGTAATTTTAAACTATTGATCTGCTGTACCCCTAAATTTTCAATTCCTAAGTTTGTTTTTGACGATTTTCATAATGGTAAATTTGCTTATGAATAATGGGAAAATATTGACAAGTTGTCAAGTTCCAAATGTCACTTGGGAAGATATTGGAGGGTTGGAAAATGTCAAGAGGGAGCTTCAAGAGGTATATTGATATATGTGGTTCACTATATTTGTGCCTTGCTTTTCTTTCAATGCAGAAAACCTGCTTTTGAAGGAGATAAGGACTAACAAAATTTATATGAGTTTGGTGTGCATTATTCAATATCCAGTGGAGCATTCTGAGAAATTTGAAAAATTTGGAATGTCTCCTTCAAAAGAAGTGCTATTTATGGACCACCGGGTTGTGGAAAGACATTTCTTGCAAAAGCCATTGCCAATGAATGCCAGGCCAATTTCATCAGTGTGAAGGGCCCTGAATTGTTATCAATGTGGTTTCGAGAGGGTGAGGCTAATGTGACACATCTTTTATAAGGCCAGAGCGTCAACTCCTTCTATCCTATTTTATGATGAGCTCGATTCTATTGCTACGCAGGTGTGTTAATTTTTTTATAAGCGAAAGTTTAAGGTTGACTATAAATGACTAGGAATTTTGTTTGACCTTTTTGAAGTAGGCTCTAACTTGTGATGCATAATTGGTTTGCATGTTTCTAGCGTGGTAGTAGTGTTGGGGATGTTAGTGGTGTTGCAAATAGAGTCCTTAATCAGCTATTGATGGAGATGGCTTGTACGACAACCAAGAAAATAGTTATCATTATTGCTACTACAAATAGGCCTAATATCATCAATCCTACATTGTTAAGGCCTGGCCGACTTGACTAGCTGATTTATATTCCCTTACTTGATGAGTCCTCATGTTATCAAATCTTCAAATCTTGCTTGAGAAAGTCACCCGTATCAAAGGATGTAGACCTAATGGCACTGGCCCATTATACCCAAGGATTTAGTGGAGCTGATATCACTAAGATTTGTCAGAGGGCTTGCAAGTATGCTATTAGAGAAAACATTGTGAAGGTGAGTTCCAATTGTGATGTCTTTTGCAAACTAGATATGTTTATGGATTTCTAAAGGTTTTTATTTTAACTATTATGTTACTAATTTTTAAGATAGAGCAGTAGTCTACCTATTGAACTTACCTCAACTTGCAGCTTGTTATTTTCATTCATCATACTAGCATGCATTTCAATTTTACCATAACCTCTCCGCCCACACTTTCAGGAAATTCAACATGAATGAAAAAGAGCTGAGAATCTTGAGGCAATGGATGGGGATGATAGTAATGAGGTAGCTGAAATAAAAGCTGCTCATTTTGAGGAGTCTATGAAATATTCTCAAAGAACTATTAGTGATGCTGATATTTGGAAGTATCAAGCCTTTGCACAAACACTACAACAATCTCGAGGCTTTGGTTCTGAGTTTCAATCTCCAGACAGACCTGTTGGTACTCCTATTGGGGCTTCGCATGTATTTTCTACAACAAATAATAAAGATGATGATGACTTACATAGTTAGGAAACTTCATACAAAACTATCATCTTAATGAAGAGACTATACAGTTTAATATTCATATGTTCTAAACTTTATTTAATTTAGTAGCCCTTTAGTAGTGGATTGAATACTCTTTAGTAACTTGTAAGTTGTTAGACCAAGATCAAATTTATGGCAAACAAAGTTACTGAGCTATGAAAACCTTCGTTCAACTGGTAGATAATGCTATGGAAAATTTTCTTTTTCTTTATGCTGCTATAAAATATGTTCTACTATAATAAACTCTGCAACAAAGAAAACCTTGTTCAACTCTGGTAGGTATGCTATAGAAACTTATTATTCTAAAGCCTTGTTCAACTCTGGTAGGTATGCTATAGAGACTTATTATTCTAAAGCCTTGTTCAACTCTAGTAGGTATCCTATAGAAACTTATTATTCTAAAGCCTTGTTCAACTAGTAGGTGTGCTATTTTTCTTTATCTTCTGAGGAATATTTTTCCACTAAATCATTTTACAACAAAACCTTGTTGAACTTCTGTTTATATGTTATAGAATTCTGCTTTATACTAACCCTGTTAGGATATAGTTTACGATAAAATGTCAATTTATGTTCTTACATTTATTATTATTAACATTACTATGCGTCCACTACACTTGCGATTCAAGCTATGGAAGCCAGAATAACCTGTATTTACCGCAGAAGGTTCACATTTCTTGAAGCATCCTTGTCAATTCACTTGCCCTTGTTTTGTTGAATCTTCTTTCGTGGCCTATATAAACCACCTAGAAGAAAGACAAGTGTTAGCAATAGATTAAATTGGCAAATTAAAGACAATTGGTGCTAGAAATATTTGTATTTCTTCCAAATTTCCCCAATATAAAATTTATATGTTCTACTTAGTGCAAAGTGATAGCTTGCACAGACAATAAATGGACATATTAAACTGTACATTGGGAATTAAATTTCCAATTTAACCTATCACTAACACTAGTATATATATCAGCAATCATATGTGCCATTTTGCTATTCTACTAGAATTGTGAAGCAATGAACGTTCATTCCATTGGATAAATTCATTTCTTCCAGTCAGGAATCAAGAGAAAGCTAACTCGTAAACAAAAAGTACCTATGTATGTAGCATGAGATAAAAATGGCATTTCATTTTCATCATCTGATTCAATGGAATAAATGCTTGTACTATTTGCAGTGTTGGAAAATACAATGTCCCCATATAAGGTGTTAAGAAACAAGCAAACCAAATAATGTTGTAAAACCCTCTGCAATAGAGAGGAAACAGTGTGTTTTCCAAATATGATGTCTCATCATGTTATGTATGTATCCATGTATGTTTTTCATGCATTTTTTTATGTACATTGGTGAATTTTTTCTAGGATTTAGGTGGATCCTTAAGAAACAAGCAACCCAAATAGTGTTGTAAAACCCTCTGCAACAAAGAGGAGATAGTGTGTTTTCCAACTATGATGTCTCGTCATGTTGTGTATGTATCCATGTATATTTTTCATGCATTTTTTGATGTACATAGGTGTAATTGTATGTCTAGGAGCTAGCCGGCTCCTTAACAAACAAGCAACCCAAATAGTATTGTAAAACCCTTTGTGATAGAGAGGAGACAGTGTGTTTTCCAACTATGACATCTCCTCGTGTTATGTATGTATCCATGTATGTTTTTCATGCGTTTTTTGATGTACATAGGTGAATTTTGTCGAGGAGTTAGCTGGGTTCTTAGGAGAAATGGAAACAAGCAACCCAAATAGTGTTGTAAAACCCTTTGCAACAGAGAGGAGGCAGTGTGTTTTCCTACTATGAAAATAACGAGAGCAATACATTTGTTCCAATCAGGAGAAATCAAACTCATAAACAAAAAGCGCCTATTCATGTAACATGAGATCAAAATGGCATTTCATTTTCCTCATCTTATTCAACCAGATAAATGCTCTCATTCTTTGCATATTTGGGAAATGCACTGTGTCGATACAAGGTGTTAAAAAACAAGCAACCCATATAGTGTTGTAAAAATTTGTTCCAATCAGATAAAGAAAGCGAAATGAAATTTTGGCTGTAGCAAAGAGTTGTTCAAAAATGCATGAAAAACATACATGAGAACATACATGGAAACATACATAGCATGACAAGACATCATAGTGTAGGGCCCGCCAGAATGGCGATCGACACAAAATCGGTAGACGAAACAAAACGTCTGGGCGATGGTCAGGTGGGAGTTAACGGTGCAATCAGGTGGGTTTTCCCGCCTATTACCAGGAAAAAAAGTGGGTGGGTTAGCTTTGTGGACAAGTTTCTTTTGTCTGGAACATAAAAAGTGGAAGGGAATGACGTGGGCCTTTTCTGTTTCAAGAATGAAAGATGAAAATACTATTTGTTTCCTGCTCTTAGGACTTTTCTGTTTCAGGAAAGAAAGGTGAAAATACTATTTTCTAGCAACAAATAGTCATTCTTGTCTTTTTTGTTCATTGCATAATGGCAAGATGGCACATACACAAAGCAGATATACATACCTGAAGGAGCTCTGCATGGCTGCTACTCTTGTGCTCACTATCCACCAAAATGTCGTGGTCCAAAAATGGCGAAAATGGGACCTTGTCGACCCTTTTTATTATTTGCTAATAATGGTTTTGAATGCCATATTTTAGGTTTTTTTTCCATGCCAATAAATTATTTTGAAATCCTGCCAGCACTGACACATTTTCCTGGCAACAGTTGTAGGTATTGGCCCTTTTCTGTTTCGAGAAAGAAAGGTGAAAATACTATTTCTTTCCACTCTGCACATTGAAAGGGAAAGCTGAACATTTAAGTGTATGTGGACAAGTTGGAGGAGAAATCAAACCAAATTCAAGTGAGACATACTAGCCAATAGTGTTGTAGAGATTTCTACAACACTATTTGGGCTGCTTCTTTCTTAACACCAATGGTTTTCCAACATGAATTGTTGCAAAACAGAATGAAGTGAAGGTAGGCTTCAAAACACATTGTATTTTCCAACATGCACTACAAAATGTACACACCTAGATATACTGGTCTAAAAACCAGAAAGGGATAGGGTATGTTGTGATGTGGAGGTTGAAAAATGCAATGTGTTATGAAGCATGCAACTTGTTACATACTTCAAACTTAAATAGAACAATGGAAGGTGTGATCTGGAAGACTTTCATATTGTTTTGTAGCATTCCATCTTACAAAACCATGGGTTTTAAGAACCAAACAACCCAGCATAATATGACCCTTTACATTTGAAGTGGATGATTAAAATAATTGAAACCCAACACTGTGTTTCCCATTTAGAATTCTTTTCTACACTTTTTTTTTCAATGTTGCAAAATTTAAACACAACAATGGAATGTGTGATTTGGAAGACATTCAAGTAACACTCCATGTTGAAAACCCATGGGTGTTAAGAAGCAAGCAACCCACCATGAGACAACCCATTACATTAAAACAAGGAGATTCAAAAAAATGAAACCCAACACTGTGTTTCCCATTGAGAATAATTTTGTATATTTTTTTTATTGAAACCCAGCACTGCATTTCCCATTCAGAATTATTTTTTGCAAGTTTCTTTTTTCAATGGTGCAAAATTTAAACACAACAATGGAATGCGTGATTTTGAAGACATTCAAGCAACTAAAATACTCCACATTCTGTTTCCCAAATTTCAAACACAAAGAACTTGTAAAACCCTTCTGCTTGCAACAAAATTACCCCTCACCTCAATTTCTTGTGTATTCTCCTCCAAATCCTCCACGTGCACTCCACACTTCAGCTAATTTGGTCGGTATTCTCCTCGAATTCTCCACGTGCTCTCAGACCTTCAACTTTCCCTTTCAACGTGGGAGTCGGCTAACTGCTAGACAAAATTCACCTATGTACATCGAAAAACGCATGAAAAACATACACATGAACATGTATGGATACATACATAACATGACGAGACGTCATAGTGCGGGGCCTGCCAGACTCCTGAAACTGGCAGAGGGGACGAAACATCCGATGTACGGTCAGGCAAGAGTTAACGGCATCGTCAGGTGTGTTTTCCCGCCCGTTGCCGGGCGAAAAAGCGGGCAGGCTAGCTTCGTTGGCAAGTTTCTTTTGTGTGGCGCGGAATAGTGGAAGGGAATGACATGGGCCTTTTCTGTTTGGAGAAAGCAAGGCGAAAATACTATTTGTTTTGTTTCCTGTCTGCACGTTGAAGGCGAAAGCTAACTGCTAGACAAAATTCACCTATGTGTATATGATAGCATATGCGGCCATACCAAATTTAGGTATGGCAACATATTTGTAGGTATTGGCCCTTTTTGTTTCGAGAAAGAAAGGTGAAAATACTATTTCTTTCCACTCTGCACATTGAAAGGGAAAGCTGAATGTTTCAGTGCACGTGGACAAGTTGGAGGAGAAATCAGACCAAATTCAGGTGACACGTACTATCCAATAGTGTTGCAGAGGGTTTTACAACACTATTTGGGCTGCTTCTTTCTTAACACCAATGGTTTTACAACATGAATTGTTGCAAAATAGAATGAAGTGAAGGCAGGCTTCAAAACACATTGTATTTTCCAACATGCACTACAAAATGTGCACACCTAGATATACTGGTCTAAAAACTAGAAAGGGCTAGGGTATATTGTGATGTCGAGGTTGAAAAATGCAATGTGTTATGAAGCATGCAATTTGTTACATACTTCAAACTTAAACAGAACAATGGAAGGTGTGATCTGGAAGAAGTTTCATACTGTTTTGTAACATTCCATCTTACAAAACCATGGGTGTTAAGAACCAAACAACCCAGCATGAGATGACCCTTTACATCTCAAGTGGATGATTAAAATAACTGAAACCCAGCACTGTGTTTCCCATTCAGAATTATTTTCTGCACTTTTTTTTTTCAATGGTGCAAAATTTAAACACAACAATGGAATGTGTGATTTTGAAGACATTCAAGCAACTGAAATACTCCACATTTTGTTTCCCAAATTTCAAACACAAAGAACTTGTAAAACCCTCTACATTAAAACAAGGAGATTCAAATAACTGAAACCCACACTATGTTTCCCATTCAGAGTTATTTTGTGCAGTTTTATTATCAATCGACTTAAATTTAAACACAACAATGGAATGTGTGATTTGGAAGACATTCAAGAAACTGAAATACTCCACATTGTGTTTCCCAAATTTCAAATTACCCCTCACCTCCATTTCGTCGGTATTCTACTCCAACTCCTCCACTGCACTCAGACCTTAAGCTTTCCATTTACATTTAAACAAGGAGATTGAAAAAAATAAGAAGTGAGCCACAACCCACTATGTTTTCCATGATGCTACTGTTATGTGAATAATGTGTTGGGTAGAGATCGAACAAGAGTGTTTTGCTGAAAGTAAGGGTTGTTAAAAATTATGAAGCTCAGATTCAATACATTGTCCTCTTACTGTGTGCATAACACTAGCTGTTGTCTTCTTACTATTTTTGCAAAGTCAGGGACAACCCATTGTGTTTTCCATACTGCAACAGTTAAGTAAATTTTTTGTTGGAAACATATGAACAGGTAGTGAGCAAGACTGTTTTTCTTAAAGAAAGGGGTCTCATAAGACAAGAAAGGGAAGTTGAAAACATTATTTTGTTACATTCCGGAAAAAAAAAAAAAAGTGAGCCACAACCCACTGTGTTTTCCATGATGCTACTGTTATGTGAATTTTGTGTTGGAAACATATGGGCAGATATTGAAAAAGAGTGTTTTGCTCAAAGTAGGTATCCATGTATGTTCATGTGTATGTTTTTCATGTGCTCTTCAATGTACATAGGTGAATTTTGACTAGTAGTTAGCTAGCTCCCATAAGACAAGAAAGGGAAGTTGAAAACATTATTTTGTTACAGTCAGGAAAAAATAAGAAGTGAGCCACAACCCACTGTGTTTTCCATGATGCTACTGTTATGTAAATTTTGTGTTGGAAACATATGGGCAGATATTGAAAAAGACTGTTTTGTCGAAGTAGGTGTTGTTAAAAGAGTACAACGGGAACTTCAAAACATTCATTTCTCACAGACTATATAAAATAATAAGTGAGCCACAAGCCCACTGTGTTTTCCATGATGCAATGTTATGTGAATAATGTGTTGGGCAGATATCAAAGAAGAGTGTTTTCTGAAAGTAAGGGTTGTTAAAAATTATGAAGCTCAAGTTCAATACATTGTCTTCTTACTGTGTGCATAACACTAACTATTGTCATTGAATAAGATATTTGCTAATAATGGTTTTGAATGCCACATTTTTGGATTTTTGTTCCATTCACGCCGAACAATTAATTTGAAAACCCGCCAGGCTGGACATGATTTCCCGATGACGGGACAGCAAACGGCACACGGGATGAGACATCCCACCCTCAAGTCTTTCCTTCCCATCCGACAACCTTTTCCCTCTCTAGCCCCACCTCTTTCGTCGTGACTCTTTTCCCCATGCTTATGGGGGCCATATCCTATGTTATATACATAACTGAATTTTCTCCAGGAGTTAAGGAGGGAGCAAGCTAACTCCTGCACAAAATTCACATACGTATATAACATATGATATGCCAGTTTCAGGCATAAATTCAAATATGTATATAACATAGGATATGCCAATTTCAAAATCCTAGACAAAATTCACCTATGCACATTGAAAAAAAGGATGAAAAACATACACATGAACATACATGGATACATACATAACATGAGGATACATCGTAGTGAAACAGTGGGTTTTACAACAGTCTGAGTTTTAGGAGACAGTGTGTTTTCCAAAACAACAGTGTATAAAATGGCAAAAAAAATAGGATTGGATGTGGGCTTTTTGCCAGTTACCAATTATGAGTTTTAGAAAACAGTGTGTTTTTCAAAACCCTCGACAAAAAAACATTATCAGACCTGCATTTCAACTAAATCCTAAACAAAATTCACCTCTGTGCATCGAAAAATGCATGAAAAAAATACATAAGAACATACATGGATACATACATAATATGAGGAGACGTCCTAGTGAATCAGTGGGTTTTACAATAGTCTGAATTTGAGGAGACATTCTATTTTCCAAAACAACAGTGTATAAAATGGCAGAAAAAATGGGATTGGATTTGGGCTTTTTCCTATTTCCCAATTAGCTTTGGCCAAATGGTCGGGAGCCGGCTAGCTGCTAGACAAAATTCACCTATGCACATTGAAAAAATGCATGAAAAACATACATGGATACATACATAACAAGAGGAGATGCCGTAGTGAAACAGTGGGTTTTACAATAGTCTGAGTTTTAGGAGACAATGTGTTTTCCAAAACAACAGTGTATAAAATGGCGGCAAAAATGGGATTGGATGTTGGCTTTTTCCTATTTCTTTTGTGTGGTGCGGGAAAAGTGGAAGGGAATGACGTGCGCCTTTTCTGTTTGGAGAAAGCAAGGCAAAAATACTATTTGTTTTGTTTCCTGTGTGCACGTTGAAAGGGAAAGGTGAAGGCCTGAGAGCACGTGGACGACTTCGAGGAGAATATTGACCAAATAAGCTGAAGCATGGAGTGCATGTGCAAGATTTGGAGTAGAATATAGATGGCATCGAGGTGAGGGGTAATTTTGTTGCAAGAAGAGGGTTTTGCAAGATGTTTTAATTTGAAATTTGGGAAACACAATGTGGAGTATTTCAGTGGGATTTTTAACTATTTCCCAATTAGCTTTTGCCAAATGGGCGGGAGCCAACAAAATGCTAGACAAAATTCACCTATGCACATTGAAAAAATGCATGAAAAACATACACATGAACTTACATGGATACATACATAACATGAAGAGATGTCGTTGTGAAACAGTGGGTTTTACAATAGTCCGAGTTTTAGGAGATGATGTGTTTCCCAAAACAATAGTGTATAAAGTGGTGGCAAAAATGGGATTGGATGTGGGATTTTTGCTATTTTTCCCAATTATGATTTCGAATGCCACATTATGCCCTTTTCTATCCATGCCGAAAAACTATGCGAACAATGGTGACATTGCGGGTTTTACATGATTTTTGAAATATAGCATTTGATTACAGAACCCATAGATTATGCTTTCTACAAACATTATTCAGTAATTTCACTCATATTTGGACAATGGGTTGTCGCTTTTTTCATTTAGAAAGGGAAAAATTTGATAACCAGCAAATGGGGAGGAAATGAACAAAAAAATTCATAACCCTCGACAGAAAAAAAAAATGGTTGCAACTAAATAGATTCTTCAGCAACCCCATTATTTTAAAAGCACAGATGGGAGGAGATGCAAAACTAAAACCCTAAACTAAAAATTAAAAAACCTTAATGGAGCAATGAATTCCCGTTCATTTCTTTGTTGTTCATAGCATAATGGCAAGATGGCACATACACAAAGTTGATATACATACCTGAAGGAGCTCCGCATGGCTGCTACTCTAGTGCTACTCTGGCTGCTACTCTTGCCCTCACTATTTTGAAAAACTGTTGACGCTGACACGATTTCTTGGTGATGGGACAACAAACAGCATGGGGGATGAGACGCTCGACCGTCATGTCTTTCCTTCTGTTCGACAAACTTTTTCATCGCCGCGGGTCCCACCTCTTCTGTCACGACTCTTTTCTTCATGTGGTATGGCCACATATGCTATCATATACACATATGTGAATTTTGTCTGCCAGTTAGCTTTCACCGGCTCGAGACCTTTTTAAGTGGAGCAAATTTGTTTCTAAACATGAGACTCTCCCCCTTTTTTTAATTATTACTTTTACCACTTTCGGAGGCAGCATCGGGCTCGCACTCTTGTCATGAACTTTTGCTTTGTTTGAGGGTCTTTTTGGGATCCGACTCTGATCCATTCTTCATTCTTGCAAATGTTTACCCTTCTAACATTTTGAGGTTGGGGGTTTTCACTTGAACCTTTTACTTTTCACTTTGATTTTTGTAATTTTGGATTTTTATAATTTTTTATTTTGTTTTTTGTTTTTTATTATTTTTTTATTTTCTCATTTTAAAAGGTCAATTTTATTTTATTTTTATGATTTTCTAATTTTTTAACGTAAATCTTTTTTTAAAATAAAAGATTCATTTATTTAAAATTTAAAAGATTAATTGCTATTTTATATTTATTTTAATTTTAAAACATTTTAAAATTTATTTATTCTTAAATTTTAACCGATAAGTCTTTTTAAAATAAAAAATTCATTTTACTTAAAATTTAAAATTAAATATATTTTATTTTATTTTATTATTTTATTGTATTTTTGTGTTTTATTATTTTCTTGTATTTTTTGGGACTCAATACAAAATTTGAAAAAAAATGAAGGAATGACGAATGAACAAAGCGGGGGATGTAAAACCAAACACAAAGAAATAAAGAAGATGAAAATGAAAAAATGAAACCAAACGAACAAATGAAACAACGAGGCGAGGACAAAGATGAAACAAAAAAAACCAAAACAAACGAATGATGCAACAACCAAGGATGAAGAGAAAAGGACATGATAAAAGATGGGGATCAGGATTAGGAATCGACGAGGAACCCAAACCCAAACAACACCCGAAGGAAGAGCAGGGAACTGAGATTAGGACGAAACTAGGAA
The DNA here is from genome assembly GCA_007115665.2 of Sequoiadendron giganteum. Taxonomy (NCBI): domain Eukaryota; kingdom Viridiplantae; phylum Streptophyta; class Pinopsida; order Cupressales; family Cupressaceae; genus Sequoiadendron; species Sequoiadendron giganteum. The sequence goes on along the minus strand of CM021102.1, from coordinate 790,514,192 downwards.
TAGGAACCTTGGAAAGGTTCCTTGTTCCGGTTCTAGTCCGATCTCGAACCCGAACCACACAAAAGGAACACAAAAGAAATGGAGATCGAATTTGGGGTGAAAAAAGGAACCTCAACCTTGGAAAAGTGTCAGGTGCCAATTCCATCTCACAACCTGATCCCGACAAAACAAACCAACGAAATGAAAGAAAATAGAAGGGGGTCCCCAAATTTTCCAAGCAAAAAAAGTTGGGGCATGTATGTAGGGCATAACAAGGCCTTCCACATGTGTTGATTTAGCATAAAGATGTTCCCATCAAGTTCAACATGTCTTCTAGTATAACCTATAAAAATGATTAGTACAACCTAGCCTAATCTGATACTATGTTAGAAATTAGGATCTTAGGATACTAACCATTATAAACAAGATATAAAATAAAGAAAATGATAATAATACAAACATAGATTTTACACATTACACAAGATATACATGGAGAAAACCCTTTTGGATAAAAAACCCCATAAAGCATCATTTTATTAAAAACACTTACAATGTAATGGTATATTATAACATACACCGAACCTTGGGAACACTTCTCCACACTTCCACATGGCTACTAATCCCTCATGTGCATAGTAAAATAGTTCACAATATAATCTCAAAATTCCACGCCTCTCAAATGAGACAAAACCTCCTTAAATATAGGAGGAAGGGTGACATAATACTTGAAAGGGTATTAGTCACACCTATTAAACAACTCCCATTCATGAATAATCAATAATCTAACAATTTAGACTATAATTATTTCAAATGAGATATGCTTAATTAGCATATAATATATAAGGTTTTATAACCTTATATTAGAACAATATATAAATGTTATAAGGGTATTACCCCTAATAATATTATGTTCTAACATTTATAGAGTTGTATATTATATTAAATAGCCAAGGGAAAGACTTAAAATACCAGTTTATATCAGCCTTTACCTATACTTGAAATACCATGGAAAGAAATTAGTACAAATTTTATACTTGGTTTACCAAGGAATCAAAGAGGTTATGATCCCATTTTTGTAGTGGTTGATAGATTTTTCATTATGACACATTTCATTCCTTGTTATAACATAAATAAATCAATTCATATTGCAAAGATATTTTTCAAGGAGTTGGTTAGACTTCATGGTCTACCCAAGAGCATAGTTTCTCATACAAATACAAAATTTATTGGAGACTTTTGAAGGACATTCTAAAGAAAAATTTAAAGTTTAGATCTGCACAACATCCACAAAATGATGGTAAAAAAAAATGGTAAACAAATGTTTTGGAAATCTATTAAGATATTTGGTAGGAGAAAATCCAAAGGGATGAGACTTGATTTTTCCACAAGTTGAATTTGCATATAAAAAATGTAGTGTATAAAATTGTATACCTTTACAATTTCACACTATGCATCCCCTTCATTAATTGGACTTAATTAAGCTTCTAATTACCTAAATTATACATTCCAAATCCTTATTATTCTTGTTTTCTAAAAGGGAAACCTATATTAAATAATTGCTAACATTAATTAGAACACCTTGAAAATTGAGTGTCTTGGACTTAGGTCCTAGGACCCATTCGCCCAAGGGAAAATGGGTCCCCTTTAAGTCCTAGGACCCAATTTTTAATATGTTTTTGGTATAATTTTAATGATTCAAATTCAAGTTTTGATTTTTGGCTTTTGGAATCTGATTTTTGGGAAACTAGATAAACACCTATAAATACATAGCCTTTTTATCAATTCAAGGCTAAAAATTAAGAAGTAACATTATCTAGTATTAAGGCAACTTTCACAAGGTCAAATATTATTGTCAAGAGAATTGAAGAGAAGATTTATCAATCATCTACAATATCAATCAAGATCATATTTTATCAGTCATATACAAAATCGATCAAGATCATATCGTCATGTCAAAGTTCATGTGTGTTCATTTTATGTTTTGGAGCTAACATTGTGATGTAGTAGGTTTCAAGCATTCAATCATCAAATAAACCAATGAATCAAGCCAATTCATGCAATATCTAAGCCTTAGAGTGATGTGTTTGAATTTAGTCCTCTAAGGGAAGCCATTAAGGGTTTGGTGAGTTGTAACAAGCAAGTGTTCATTCATCAATGCCTTCATTCTATCATTATTTCATTATCAAGGTTTAATTGCCAACATGGGGTTTGACTAAGGAAAACCCCCATTCACCCAAAAAAAACATTTTTCTTCTCTCTTTGTATGTGTAGATTTATAAGTGAAGAAGGACTAAAAGTTAATCAAAAGAGAAAATTTATAAAGTTTTCATCATTTTTGTCAAGCTATGGAAACTAGCCTACAAGTTTTATTTCTATATTTTTGAAATCAAACCTAGAGGAATCATAAACTTAGATATGGGATTAGAAGACTGCAAAAAGGTTTTTTGGACCCCTGCACTAGGTCCCATTTTCCCTAGGGTGAACCAATCCTGCTACAAACCTCAAAACCTACTTTTTGGCATAGGTGCACACCATTCTACCCTTCTTAGATCTTCCTGTAAATTGTTGTTTCCATTTCTATTCCAATAAAATTCTACATTTCAAGTATTAGATCATATAGTTTGGTTAGTTAATGCATTTTAAATCAGCTCCTAATATAGAAAATTAGTCATTTCTATCATAAGAAAGATGAGTCCCAAGAGATCCAAAATAGGGTTGACTCACTTCAAGGTTGAAAGTCAATCCTATTTATCTCCTCTCTTTCTAATGAAATTAGGGAAAGGATGAGTGTGTTTGAACCTTTGGATCACATACCTTTTGATCTTTTCATATAGAAGAAAACCACATTTCCTTCTTTTCTCCATTTCATTTTGGTGAACTTGATATTATACATCATAAATTTTGTTTTGGGAGTCTCTAGAAACCCTAGATTTAGGATTTGCATTAGTTTGTTTGAATCTCATTTAGGGTTTCAAAATTGCATTTTTGCATCATTTAAATTCACAAAAGTCTAAAAATATTTCATAAATATTGCATACATCTTGCATATTAGTTGTATGAAAGGTGTCTTTAGTCATTTAGATTAGAAATTTAGTCAAAATTTTGCATTTAAATTTTTTTCATTTTGTTCACTTTTTTCCATCAATTTACATTTGAATGTAATCATCAAATTATAAAAAATTGTAACCGAAAGCATCTATTTGCAACCTAAAATAAAATTTAAACATTAACTCAAAAACTCAAAATTTATATTTTCAAATCCCTATACAAAGACCCTATTAGGACTGTAAAATTTTCACCTAGCTTACATTCAGTGCTTGTCGAACCCTAGTTCCAAGAGTCCACTAAATGAGTTCTAACCCTTGTACTATTCATTTTCTAGGTCTAGAAATTTATATGTTATATCTTTGCCTAGGACACCTTCCATCATACATGTATGTTTTTATCCTGACTTTTGTCTTGCTAGGATTCCTTTATGCACCCTGTTGGAGCTGAAAAATCCACCTTGGTTTTCATATGCCTTCATTTCTATTTCTCATTTCATTTCCATCATAAACACCATTGCCCTTGATTTTTTACCATATTTGACATTAAACATCAATTTTTCCTAATGTATATAGCTCATACAATAAATCCTTTAATCATCACTTTGAAATAATTCCCCTTCTTAAGGTACTTCCTCAACAACACAAGGTATATCACCAAGACAATACCATATCAAAGAAAGATTCACCATTGTCTCCTCGACAAAGATCAACAAAAGATCGATGAAAGTATCGATGAGACCCTCATGTTTCGAAGTGACTTACTCTAATGTCTCTCCGACAGCCTAAAGAGAAATATATCAAAGAGATTTGGATGCTTTAGAGTGAAAATTTAGCTTGTCTCTCTGAAAAGATACTCTAAGGATGCATGGTTATTTTGCATTCAGGAAATAGAAAAAAATCTCTTAGAAATTGAGAGATTATTATAAAATAAATAGTAAATTATTGGAAGAACACGGTCGAGTGAGTACAACTACAATCTCAAAGAGACATCAGTGTGTCAGAATGAGAATTGAAGAAGTCTCTTTGACATTGCAAGAAAAAATGAGAATAAGATATCGAAGAGACAAAGGATCATCGAATGTAAATTGATAAAAGTATCTACAAATTTCTAACAATAGGAACAAGACTATGAGCATATATTATCGATGAGACTATGAGATATTGAAGGAAGGTAACCACAGGTCTCTTTGATATTTTTAAGACCTAAAATACGTTATTCAAAGAAACACTGAAGAACATAGGTATATCGTGGAGACATAAGCTAAGTAGAAGGAAATGTCTACTGGTCTTGAATCAAAATTTCAATATTAGAAGAATGAGGAAGGAAAGGCTTGAGGTACAACCATCAAAGAGATTCTATGGGATTGGAGAGAAAATTAAATGTCTCTTCAACATTTTGAAAGACTATCAAAGATATATCGAAGAAAGAAAAGGACATCGATGATAATGAAATTAGGATCTCTTCGACATAATGAAATGATTTGTCACTTGGTTGAGATGACTAATAAGGAAATCAAGGAGATAACTACAATTAATATTGAAATTGATTAGAAAGGTGGCACAAGCACTGTTTATGAACCAGAGTTGGTTCAAGTGAGCCAAATTTCATATATCTGACTATTTGGAAATCAAAATAATTGAGAATTATGGCTGAAAATCGAGGAGGTGGAGTTGGATGAAAGCAAGCAGCTCAGAAACCACGACATTATCTCAAGTAAGTGTTCTAGTCTTAGCTGAACATATTCTATAAAATTTGCTTGAAGTACTATGCAAATAGGGTTTTGAGATGGAAGGAACCCCAAAAAAATAAAAGTAAAACAACAAAAAAAAGAAGCTAGACCATTAAACCAAGACTTAATAGACTAGTGTCTAGGGTCTGGACCAAAATTTAGAAGAACAACTCAGTTGAATCCTTCATGTGAAAAATTGGAAGATCAACATAAAAATCTTAGAGATGTGTGGACTTGCAGAGAGGCTATGATCTATTTATATATAATTATAGAAAGAAGTACAAACACCGATCTGTCTCAAATCAATGGAACATGAATGTGGAAAATCTTGTCATGCCTAATGTGTTTGTCAATGTGGAACTAATGAAGGCACTAGCTAAAAACTACAACCCTAGGACAAGGGAAATCGATTTCCATGATGGTTCACAGTTCATCATCATAACATGAGACTATATCTCCATGAATTTTCAGCTGGACACATTCATGAAAAAAAACTTAAGGATAAGAGATCTATTGGAAGAGTATTGGAGCATGGATACAAGCTATATGAGTGGAAGTTAGCTTTGCATGGACCCAAGGGCCCAAGAAACCAACCTAGAATATTCTCTGGTGATGAGAAACCCTCCTTTCTTGTGGACTTATTTGAAGAATACTATTGGTATACTTATTATTTAGCTAGCCAGGTCCTAGGAATTGATGCTCCTACTTCAATGGCTATAGCCCGCATGTTTTTGGTTGTAGACATCCAAATCCAAGACTCTAGCTCTTATGAATATGCAGAATACCCATTTGATCATTAATGACTCATTTACTACCATTAAAAGTAATAGTGACACCATCAACTTCAAGCAATACTCTCTACTCAAGAACATGATATTATATGGACACACAATGGGAATATGGGGAGAGGAGTTAAGAATCAAAGATGTGGATAGTGATGAAAATTATAGACTAGTTCAGATGTGGAAATCCATATGGGATAGTAGATGTGGGAGATCCCACTATTTATATTTTGAAGAATATTTTGTCAAACCCCTATATAAACTACTTGGCCTTAAATGTGATTACAATTTGTTCCCAGAGATACAAAGATTCCTCAGGCCAAAGGATAATAGCCCTGAGGGAAAGATAAACCATAATTGGGGGGACTGGTATGCATTTGAATACTATACAATGATAAGAGTATATGGATTTAAGGCAGCTCCATTTTTACTACCTAAGACTGTGCCAGACAGGGTTGCATACCTTGAGATTGTGAGGCAACTGGATTCTTTTATACTTCATGCACCTCAAAAGCTATGGAAGGAAATCCCTGATGCCCTCAACTTTATGTGTTGGTGACCTTACCATTATTTCTAATCAAGGGTATGAATCAATTAGCAAAAAAATAGATTATTATGACATGCCACTAGGAAAAAAGAGGGAAAAGTTTGACCCTGAGCACTTTATTCATGATGCCAAAATATCATAGAAACTGAAAAGATATGAATATGAGTTCTTCATGGATGATGTTATCAAAAATTGTGATGAAACTCAAGTAATGATGATGAAGGCTACATACAACATAATAAATATGGTAGAGGCTTGGAGGAGAAGCAATAATCCATTATATATAGAGGATTTTCATGAAATCCAAGATCCTATGGAAAGGGTTGAGCAATTGATCTTACATGAAGAAGAATTGACTAAAGTCATACCCCTCATAGCTTTTGAAAGAAGAAGAGATACTGGTTCTAGGAGACAAGCTGAGAATGTAGTATCTTTAATTCATTTTTCACCATAGCCTACTCAAGAGTTGAGGTTCTCAGATGATACTCCTATTATAATCAAATATGACATTGAGAAAGAGAATGAGGTTACACAGATCACCATTCCCACTATTCCCTAGTATGAAGTACCACTAGAGAGGAATGTGATCACATTTGAAGCTTCTAATGATTTATCTAACTATGTGAGACATTTAGCTAGCCAAGAGTTCATTGAGGATGATGCATTTGTTTGAACCCTTGATTTTAAAGCCTTCATTTATGAGTACAAAGCAAAAATGATAAGAGAAAAGCTAAAGGAAATCAACCTTGAGCAAGAAGAAGATGCCTTGAAAGAACTCTAATGTGAGGTTGATAAGGAAATGGATAACATCACTCTTAAAAGAGGAAGATAATTACTACAAGAAGTTGGGGTCATGCTTCTTCCAGGGTGGGAAATCAACTTAATCGTTGTGTTTGATAGTTTCCTAAGAAGAGAAAATAAGGCCTTAGAATTGAAAAATGAGGCCAGTGATAAGATATACACTAGATCAATGTATAATCTTGCAGATTTGGGCCCTTTACCCACCAAGAAAGAGGCCTTCCCTTATCAATAATCATGATCAGATCTTTGGTCACCTTCTAGTACTAAGATTAGGGGATAAAAACCCTATTGAGACCGCTGATCTAAATGTGAATGTGGCCAAGTTTACCAAAGATAAAATTAATAGATTGGTTAGAGAAAATAAGGGGTTGATCAATGAAAATGAGAGGTTGAGGCGAGATGTGATAAATTACATAGATAGATTACCTTCCTCCTCGGGACTCTACTCACCATTGATTGAATGTGAAAGGAAAGCGCTTGAGGAAATGTCTAAGACTACCTATTGGAAGCACAAATGTGAAGTGATTCAGAAAGGGAAAGAGGAACTAAAGAAAAAACTAAAAGCTACTATATTTGAAATGGCATTAGAACTAGTGTGTAAGAGGTTTTCTGATATGATTAAACTTGTTGACAAAGTTTGGGTTATCCATGACAAAACATATGAAGATTTATGAGAACATAATAGGTTATGTGACAAATTGAAGGAGATGGAACTATAGATAAAGGAAAAGAAAGGTGATAACAAAAGTGTACCTCAAGGATATCAAAAACTTATGAACACAGATGAAAAATTCCATAACATACTAACAAAATAATTAGGTGACTTCACTCAATCGCTAAGTATGGATTTTCCAAATTTCTTTGAGGAAACAGAGTTAAAAGACTAGGATGTATGGAAGGACGAGATAACTTAGTATCTGCCAGTGGCCATTGATGAAATTAACGATGAAGATAAGGTTCTCAAGAAAAAACATGTGAAACTAGGATGAATCTTTGAACTTGATTATGCAATGAAAGATACCATAAACAATGCAGACACTTATGCAAATATAGGATAAATTGAGCATTTGTTGAAAGTTAGTTTATTCATTGCACGGGTCAAGTAAGGAGTGAAAGGGTATCAAATTTTGGTAGTTGTGGGTGCATTATCATGGAGCATGAGCCTTGAATAGGTCTTATATGATCATGGTGCATCCACCAAAAAACTAGTAAATTTTTAATGTTTATGTTAATAAATCTTTTAGTTATCAAACGATGTAACCTTTTGTGAACGTTTTTGTAGCTTGTTGCTTCCCATATAAAAAGGGAAACCAAGGCCCTGTGGCTCAGTTTTTTATCATAATAATCATCACATCAATATTATTAGATAGGTTCATCCACTAGAATAACACATTCCACTCACCCATTTCCATATTCTAAAAACTTCTTCTATTAATATCTTTTGAAGCAATATAATGGAGAAGATTGTTCATAATTGGTGATCTATTTCCAGTGTTCAACTGTTGTGTTGATAATTATTCTTATATGTTGTTGTGTTGTCTCCAAAGTGGTTCTCTTAAGTTATTTAGATTTATACAAATTGTTAGGACACATTTGTTGTTGCTGTGTGATTGTTTTGATCAGGTTTTGGCAAGGGTGAATTAAATTCCTTGAAGATAATTTATCTTAATTGGTTTGTTCCAAGGATTAAAATCCTTTTAAATTATTTTTTTTGATTGGTTTTCCTCAAGTCAAGAATTAAAAATCATTTCATGATTTCACAGTAATTTAGGAGAATAGCACTAGGATTCATAAAGAAGAGTACAATGATTAACAAACCTGCATGTTTGTACAAGGTGCAAACATCCTAAGTTCCCAAAAAGTTAGAGTTAAGCTAAGAAGTAGATCCACCTACCTTACATATTTGTCTCCATCATCATCATCCAATCCTCAACTCCATACACCCAATAGGATTAGGAACTATTCATACTTAGAACGTTTAATACAAACTTTCTTTATACACTTGATTCTCATAACATCAACAGTAGGAGTTAGACATTAGTCTGACATCTATTTCAAATCCATGTGCTATTGTGAGTAGATTTCCAAAATTAGAGACCATATTTAAGCCTTCAAACCTACCTTATAATTTAGGTACACCCACCTAGGTTTAGTAGATCCTAAAGAGCATGGGGTTATCAATCATATTCACCCCATTTTTTAGCCAAAAACATACTAAGAGATTGACACCCTTTTAAGGTTCAAAACGTACATTTTTGAGACCTAACAAAATGGGGACTTCATTGGGGAATGCTCAAGGAAAGTATTTTAGCCTATCCAAAGTCTAGGGTCAATCTGGGCCTCTCATCACAGGGTCATAAGAATCCACAATTCAATCACTTGATTGAACAAAAGACTCCACTAGGATAAAAAAAAGTTCATCTAGATCTTAAATTTCCTACTTATGAGAAAGTGGGTGGTGACTCTATTAAAATTTTATGATTGATAAGCTAAACATTAGATTAGAGAGATTAGATCACAAACATTAGAGCTATACCATATCACCCAAAATGGATGGCAGAAGGTCATTGCACAAAGGGAGTCCAAAGAAGAAAAATGGTAGGTGGACAGAAAAGCATGGATCCCCTCCTTCAAATGTGGACATGAATAAAAATGAAGTAGCATCTAATCAACCAGATTTCATGTGCAATGATAAGGGGAACACATCAGAGCAACCTTTCATAATTCATAATATCCCTTTTCACATTGATTAAGGATACCATTCAATTCCACTTGAACTAAATAATCTAACTAACATCATTCTCAATTTCAAACCAGATCCACAAATGAAAAGTGAATTCTATGCATGAGCAAAGGAAAAAAGGATTTGAAACCAAAAGGAGCATGACCACATGATGTCCTTACAATAGGGAGAAGATACCCAGTATGGAATCATGGATCACTCTACCCCTACCAAGAATTATGACAAAATGACCACTCAAGAATTGGAACAACATGTGGAATGAAAGAGGGAGGAAATTAGGAGAAGGGAGTAGTTGATAAAAGAAATCCAAGAGCTAGATCAAAAAATATCTTAGATGAATGTCCATTTATCAAAACCACCAAGATATGTGCCTCCCCATAAGCAAGGAGGAAACATCAATCCACATGGGACATCAAAGAAAAATGTGCAACATAATGTGCCATCATAAAACTCAAGACCACAAAATAGTAGCCCCATTTCACAATATTACCCACCGCCTAGACAACATCATGTTCCACACTATCAGTAGCATGTGCCACAACCAAATGCTTATAGCAATGCATATTCTCATCATAAAATCCAACAAAATGTATACCAACCTCAACATGGATTTCAATATTACCCCAATCTACCAAATCAAAATCCTTGTCCACAAAATCTTACAAGTGTAAGCAAAAAATTTGACTTGGTCGGATATCTTATATACCTATACCCCATTGACAATAACTTGAGAAATACCATACCCAAATTTATAGGGAATAATGCAACTACAAAAAAGGAAGATATAAGAAAATCCAATGCTTTTGTGCAAGATTTGGGCATGGAACATGAATATGTCCTATGAGGCTATTCATGATGTCCTTGACTAAAGAAGCAAGAAATTGGTTTAATAGCCTACCAGATACTTCGATTACCTTTGCAACAGAATTCAAAGATCAATTCTTAAAGTAATATGGGAATCAATGTAGATCCATAAGTTTAATTTTCAAAAATACCTTCGCCACATCATGAACATGTTAAGATGGGGGTCCCATCAAACCAATGACGGATACTCATCCTCTAAGGATGGATGTGAATATGATGTCAGCAATTAGAAAAATAATGTAAATATGGAGTAAGAAGTGTTCTATAATCTAGAAGAAAATACACATGAAGTAGCCTATGCATATAATACAACACCACAATTTTTGTTGGGAACACCAACAAAAGAAGAGAAGAGAGCCATCACAAAAAAATTTGTGGCTGAAGCAAAAAGAGATAGATACAACCTAATAAGTAGACCTACAGATGTAGAGCAGGGAACACCTAGAGGCATGTTTATAAAAGAACAAAGGAACAAGGAGAATGTCTTACCTAACCAAAAGAAGGGTAAAGAAAATAATCCTTAGAAGATTGTTCAAAAGGAGGCTACAAATATTGAATCTAAGAAAACACCAAACAATAACAAAGTTCAAACTGAAGGGAAAAGGGATACTAAAAATAGAGAAAACAAAACAAGGGATGATTTCCCCTTCATTTGATATTGCTCAAGCACTAACTCAAATAAAGATGGAAATTCCCTTGATGGAGATGATGAAATTTGATGAATACAAAGACACAACCCTCAAGTTGATTGCCTACACATCTCACAAGCAATAGGGTGAAAACAAAGAGGTCAATGTCATTGAGCAAGAGGCTTCAAAGGCACCAAAAGTCTATTTGGGAGATACCCTTACACAAACCCCCTCCCAGGTGGATCCATTTTACACCACATTGGTGATCAATAATAAGTTCATAAAAAACTACATGATTGACTCAAGGGTAGTAATGAATATCATGCCTTTGGCTATCATGAAGGAATTAGATTTGTGGGTAAACACCACTTATGGGAAGTGTTATGCCATGGATAACAAACCAGTCCTAGTGTTGGAGTGATATGGGATGTAGAATTGAAATTGGCATGATACCCTTAGGAAACATATAGAACATACATCATTGTGGTGGAAAATCCCCCTTACTATGGAATCTTATTATCTAGATAATGGACTGCAATAGTACATGGAAATGTCTAGCTAGATTTATCTAATTCCACAATACCTATGAATGGAAGAGAAGTCAAGATGTATAGATAACCTAGATCAAAACATGTCATTGAGCTCTTTGAACCTAATCAAATGAATTTATTTTGTGACGTGAACCTTGGGAATTTTAGAATTGAGCATTCAAACCTTGATTTGCTGAACATAGATCCAATTGCTAGAGATGTTTCTCAAAATAAACATGGCATATGGTAGATGCATTTTGATGGAGCCTGTAGTAAAGATGGGAATGGAGCTGGAATTATTTTATACTCAATCAATGGCACAACATCTAAGTATTAATTTTGCTGACATTCGAATTCACAAATAACATAGCAAAGTATGAGGCATTGTTATTAGGTTTAAACATTGCCACAAAGCATGGGATCAAAGTGTTAGCTATTTTGGGGGACTTAGAATTGGTTGTCTCACAAGTGAGGGAAAAGTATTATACAAAAAACAAGAGATTAAAGCAATACAAAAATTTACTGTGGGATACTATAGAACTCTTTGATGCCTTCTCCATTAAGTAGGTGGATAAATCAAAAAACTTAATGGCTGACTTCTTAGTAAATCTCGCCTTGAAAAATGATGATGAACATTACCTTGGTAGGAATCTCACAAGTGGAACTCAAGACTAGGCCTGCAATTCCTGACAAAAATTATATTTGGTAGGTCTTCAATGATGACATAGATGTGATCAAGTTCCTACATGACATTGATCAGTATGAGGCTGAAGAGATTGATTTCAATGCCTTTGTTGAAGAAGTGGATGGTAAACAAACTGTGTTTGGCTAAGATGTAGTGCATCTCAAAACAAACAAGATTCCTAAAGGGTTAGTAGCACTAGAAAGGGTGTTCGATGGGAGTGATCGAGCAATTATGAAGCAAACACCAGTAAGAAGGGAGGATATTAAAGATATTAATCTTAGGACTGAATTGGCTACAAAAAAGGTGTACATTGGAAAGAAGATAATCACTATGATTAGAAAGATGTTGATCACACTATTGAGAAAATATAAGCATGTTTTTGCATGGTCTTATGATGACCTTAAAGCATATAGAGAAGATCTATTTCAACATGAAATTCCACTAAAGCCTGATGCAAAACCCTTCAGACAAAAACAAAGGCCAATAAATCTTACTCTAGAACCCAAGATGCATGAAGAACTCATGAAACTCAGATAAGGAGGTATCATTAAACCCATCAAACATTCTACTTGGGTTTCCAACTTGGTGCTTGTTAGAAAGAAGAATGCAAACATAAGGTTTTGCTTAGATTTTTGAAATTTGAATTCCTCCTCTCTTAAATTAAATTATCCCCTCCCAAAAATGGAAGCTATGTTGTAAAAGGTAATAGGATGTGAGTTATTATCTATGATGGATGGTTTTTTGGGGTATAACCAACTGAAAGTGAAAGAATCAACATAGTATAAGATTGTTTTCACTACACCTTGGGGCACATATGTATATGTAAGGATTCGATTTGGCCTCAAAAATGATGTGCCACCTTTCAAAGAGCTATGGATGTTTCCTTTGTTGATCTGATTAATACAATAATGGTGGTCTATCAAGATGACCATATAGCATATTCTAAGAAAGCTAAAGACCATATTGAACATCTAGAAAAGATCTTCCCCAAAGATTTGGAGTATGGTATTTCCTTAAACTGTAAAATGTTGTGACTAAAGGAAAATTATTGGGCCACATAGTGTCCAAATATGGAGCAAGAAATTATCCAGAGAGAGTAGAGGCTATAGATAAGATTCCTATCCTGAAGATAGTAAAAACCATTCAGTCTTTCTTTGGACAAATAAACTTTGTAAGGAGATTTATATCAAATTTTTCTTAGAATGTCAAGCCCATTTCAAAAATGTTGAAGAAAGGTGCCAAGATTGATTGGATAGTGGAATCAATTGATGCATTCATATCTATTAAAAAAGAAATCAAGGAGACCCTAGTGTTGAAATTGCCTGACTTTAGTAAACCATTTCAGATTTTCTCATTTGCATCTTATCACACTATTGCAGCAGTGATGTTACACAAAAATGATGAATGATATGAGAAACCAATATCATTCTTCAAAAGATCCCTTCAAGGAGTAGAATTAAAGTATGATATTACGCAAAAAGGGAGGTGTACACACTTGTGAAAGCTGTAAAATATTTTAGACCTTATTTGGTAGGAGCTAAGATAGTTTCTTATGTCCCTAATGTTTTAGTTAAGGATGTATTTGCATAGACTAAAGTCACGGGAATGAGGTGTAGATGGATTAATGAAATTCAAGAGTTTGACATTGAAATCTAGATCACCAAATTGGTTAGAGGATAGGGGTTAGCTAAGCTCATGGCTAAATCCAATCTTGAGGCATCTCAAATCTATAACATAGGGGAGGAAGAAGGTATGATTGTAAGCATAGAGAACACCCCATGGTACACTGATATAATGTATTATCTCAAAAACTAGAAATGTCCTAAAGACTTGAATGAAAATAAAAAAAGAACCTTAAAATTGTATGCCTCGAAGCACGTCTTTATGGACAGAGACTTGTACTCGAAGAATAGGGATGGAGTGTTGATGTTATGTTTAGATGAATCACAAGCAAACCATGTGTTGAAAGAGATGCATGAAGGAGTTTGTTGAGGATATTTTTCAACCAAGACAACTTCCCAAAAGATCCTAAGAGTTGGATATTACTAGCCCAAGGTCTTCAATGACTCTTTTGCTTATGTGTGAAATTCTGAAGCTTATCAAACATTTTCTGGAAAGTTGAAGTATCAAGGAGCACTACCCCTTAGAACAATGCAAGTTGAAGCTCCATTTCATCAATGGGAGATTGATTTCATTCGAGAAATACCAAAGAAGTCTACTAGAGGACATAAATGGATTCTAGTGGTAATTGACTATTTTACAAAATGGATAGAATTCATCCCCACAAAGCAAAATACCAGTAAGGTTGTGATAAACTTCCTGATGGAAAATATCATCACTAGATTTGGAAAACCTATGAGGATAAGCACATAAAATGGTATGTTCTATAGATCAAAAGAGTTCAAAAATTTTTGTGAGTCATATGGCGTAACAATTTTGTATGCATCTTCATATCATCCACAAGCAAATGGGTAGGCTGAATTAAGAAACAAGAATATCCTAAGAATAATTAAAATGATATTGGACAAAAATAAAAAGGCTTAGGATTCCAAATTGATGCTGGTAGTTTGGGTAGATTGAATAACAGTAAAGAAGTCAACTAGAAAATCACCTTTGAATTGATTTATAGGACACAAGCAATGATGCCCAAGTAGAACCTTTTAATAGTACATAAATTTATTCTCTAGGAAGACTTGGACATCCCTGAACCCATGAAAGATGGAATGGAGCAATTGGCAGAACTAGATGAAATCAAAAGCTTGGCCTAGGAGCATAACAAAAAAATGCCATCACATATGAAGTACTTGTTTGACAAAAAAATAAAAGATAGAAAGTTTGAAGTAAATGATATGGTTCTATTATGGAATGCCTGATGCCAAGACAAAGGTAAAAATGGGAAATTTGAAGCTCTTTGGATAGGATCATTTATCATTACATGCAAAGGTGGTGAAGATTATTATTATCTTCAAAATATGCCAGGAGAAGATCATGAATTTCTAGTGCATGGAAAATTATTGAAGAACTTCTTTTCTTAAGAAATATAATTTTCCATGCGTAGTAGTTTAGGTTTTCCATCCCCCTCCCCCATCCCATTCAATCATATTCACCCATGGTCTATTCCCCAAAGACCACTTCTAGATTCTTGTAATGACCTCACATTCATTGATCCCCAATCGAAGCCACTATTGGAGCTTAAAAATCCACCTTGGTTTCCATATGAATTCATTTCTATTTCTCATTTCATTTGCATCATAAAACCCATTTCCCTTGATTTTTTTTTATCGTATTTAACATTAAACATAATTTTTTCCTAATTTAAATAGCTCATAAAATAAAGCCTCTAATCATCATTTTGAAATAATTCGCCTACTTAAGGTACTTCCTCAGCAACACAAGGTATATCACAAAGACAATGCCATATCGAAGAAAGTTTCACCATTGTCTCCGCGACAAAGATCAACAAAAGACTGATGAAAATATCGATGAGATCCTCATGTTTCAAAGTGACTTACTCGAATGTCTCTCTAACAACCTAAAGAGAAATATATCGAAGAGACCTAGATTCTTCAAAGTGAAAAGTTAGCTTGTCTCTCCGATAAGATACTCTAAGGACACATTATCATTTTTCATTCAGGAAAGAAAAAAACATCTCTTAGAAATTGAGAGATTATTATAAAATAAATAGTAAATTACTGGAAGAACACAGTCGAGTGAGTACAACTTAATGTCAAAGAGACATTAGTGTGTCAAATTGAGAACTGAAGATGTCTCTTTGACACCACAAGAACAAATGAGAATAAGATATTGAAGAGAGAAAGGATCATCAAATGGAAATTGATAAAAGTCTCTTACACTTTCCAACAACAAGAACACAACTATGAACATATACTATCGATGAGATTACGAGATATAAAATTGACGTGACCGTGTGTCTCTTCAACATTTTGAAGACTCAAAAGAGGTTATTTGAAGAAACATTGAAGAACATAGGTATGTCGAGGAGACATAAGCTTATCGAAAGGAAATGTTTACCAGTCTCATCAACATTCTGATATCAGAAGAATGAGGAAGGAAAGACTTGAGGTATAACTATTGAAGAGACTCTGTGTGATCAGAGAGAAAAACTCAAATGTCTCTTCAACATTTTGAAAGACTATCAAAGACATATCGAAGAAATAAAAGGACATCAATGACAATGAAATCAGGATCTCTTCAACATAATGAAATGATTTCTCACCCGATTAACATGACCAATAAGGACATCAAGGAGATAATTTCCATTAATATTACAATTCATTAGAAAGGTGGCATGAGCTGGTTCAAGTGAGCCAAATCTTGATATATCTAGCTATTCAAAAATCAAAATCATTGAGAATTGTGGCTAAAAATCAAGGAGGTAGAGTTGGATGACAAGTAGCTCAAAAACCATGACATTAGCTCAAGTAAGTGTTCTAGTCTCAGTTGAACATATTCTATAAAATTTGCTTGAAGGATTGTGAAAATAAGGTTTTGAGATGGAAGGAACCCTAGAAAAAGAAAAAGTAAAAAGATAGAAAAAAAAGATAGACCATTAAACTAAGACTTAATAGACCAGTGTCTAGGGTCTAGACCAAAATCAAGAACAACTTAGTTGAATCATTCATGTGAAAAATTTGAAGATAAACATAAAAATCTCAGAGATTTGTGTACTCTGTAGAGGGGATATGATCTATTTATATATCATTATAGAAAGAACACAGACACTGACCTATCTCAAATCCATGGAACATGAATTTGGCAAAGCTTCTGATGCCTAACATGTTTGTCAATGTCGAACTAATGAAGGCACTAGCTAAAAACTACAACCCCAAGACAAGGAAAATCCATTCCCACAATGGTTCAAAGTTCATCATCATAACACAAGACTATATCTCCATGTTTTTTTAGTTGGAAACATCCATGAAAACACAATTGAGGATAAGAGATCTATTGGAAGAGTATCAGACCATGGATACAAGCTATAAGAGATGGAAGTTACCTTTTGGTTCAGGGGCACCATGTTAGTTCATTTTGTGTAAATAAGGTCTTTAGGTTGGTTTAAGGAATCTTGTGTCTTTTGATATTCAACAAGTTCATAATAGACCATTGGCGATGTAATTTGAGTCATAGAAGGGTCACTTTGCTAAAGTTATCCATGTTTTCAAATTTTTTGTCAAAATGCAATATTGTAGAAATGCAAAAATGAAAGATGTGGAAGCCCAATGGTCATTTGGGTTTAAAGGGTAGTTGAAATGGTTGAGTTAAGTGAGTTGATTTTTAAAAAGGCTTGGGAAGAATTGAGGCAAATTTGGAGTTTTATATTGAAGATTGAAACACAATAAAACATTGTTTTCTCTATAATTTTATGAAAACTTGTTGCTACAGGTTTTTGTAGGGACCCGTACTAAAGAATATGGATTAAGAGTGCATTGATTTTGGTAGACACATTTATTAGCTGCATATTTTCTTTGATTTGGTCTATTCTCATCTAGTTTGAAAGGTTTGGTGAGCTTTTTTTTGGGAATGGGTCTGTAACCCTATTTTGAGGTTTTGTGGGCATTAAAAATGTACTAATCACCCATTCCACCAATAGAACTACTTAAAACTTGGTGGAATTGGTGATTTAGTGTATTTTTGGATGTTCATGGGGTTTAATTGAGCAGGGAAAGCTGTTTGGATGAACTTGAGTGTTGCCCTAGTTGTGTTTTCTTGAGTTTTGGCTTGAAAGGTGATTGCTAAGAGTGGGAGTTTTCATAAAATGAAATGATATAGGATTTGTGATGGTTTGGGGAGAATGTGTAGATATATTATAATGTATTTTAGGTGTTGGAAAGGTAAGAAAAGGTGCGGAGTGTTGATTTCCAATAAACCCTTATGAAATCTAGACTAGGTTGGCATAAACAAGGGTTTTGTAGGCTTTCCTTTTGCTAAAAGTTGTTGAATTAGTTTATCTGAGGATTGTGGAGAAAACTTGAATAGGAATTTACGGTTGAGAAGGTATTTAGGGTGCACTTGCTTTGCAAAATAGGCCTAATTGGCTT
The DNA here is from genome assembly GCA_007115665.2 of Sequoiadendron giganteum. Classification (NCBI taxonomy): domain Eukaryota; kingdom Viridiplantae; phylum Streptophyta; class Pinopsida; order Cupressales; family Cupressaceae; genus Sequoiadendron; species Sequoiadendron giganteum. The sequence continues at coordinate 790,495,796 of CM021102.1, read as the reverse complement.
AAGGGGACAACATACCAGTCAATTTTAAGAGGTGATGTTCCAAAACAAGTATATGAGAAATTTGGGTATGTCAGAGTAGAGGATTATGGGTATCTAAAATGATGTTTGGTTTGTGGGTCTTCTTTGTATTTTGAAATATATGAAGAAAATTATCTATTTGCAATGCTACAAGGAGATTTTGAAGGAATTATGAAAATTTGCTAATTTGGGGTTTTGAGGGAAAAATTATTGATTGAGTTTGATCAAATTGTGATTGTGAGAAGGTTGGCCTCCCTGATTTGTATCACCTTTGCAAAGACCCAAGGGCCCAGGAAACCAACCTAGTAGATTCTCTAGTGATGAGAAACCCTCGTTTCTTTGGACCCATTTGAAGAATACTATCGATATACTTATTATTCAGCTGGCTAAGTCCTAGGAATTGATGCTTCTATTGCAATGGCTATAGCTTGCATGGTTTTGGTCGTAGATATATAAAGCCAAGACACTAGGCCTTATTGTTTGAAAATGGTCAACACTCCCCTTCAGATTCGTGACATGGTTTAATTGCCTCCTGTGGATCCATTAACTCTGGCAATTGTATTAGACATTAATAGGTTGATCTTTTGGTGCAAAGACAACCATGGGGCCAACAATTGGAATTAGAGCTAAAGGTGTCAAGTTCAAATCCCCTCAAGTAATGTTGAGGGGGAGATAGTTGGAAAATGGTCAGTGCTCCCATCAGGATTCATGACATGGATTAATCGCCTCATGTGGATACATTAACTCTAGTGGTTGTATCAAACATTAATAGGTTGATCTTTTGGTGCAACGACAATTGTGGGTCCAACACTAATGACTATGCAAAATACCTGTCTGAGATCATTAATGCCTCGCTTACTGCCATTAAGAGTAATAGTGACACCATCAACTTCAAGCAATATTGTCTACTCACGTACATGATATTATATGAAGGACAAGCAATGGGAATATTGGGGAGAGGAGTTAAGAATCAAAGATGTGGATAGTGATTAAAACTATATACTAGTTCAGATGTGAATGTCCATATGGGATAGTAGATGTGGGAGATCCCACTATTTATATTTTGAAGAATAGTTTGTCAAATGCTTGTATAAACTACTTGGCCATAAATTTGATTGGAATTTGTCCCCTGAGATACAAAGATTCCTCAAGCCAAAGGAGAAAATACCTAAGGGAAAGATAAACCATAATTGGGGGGACTGGTATGCATTTGAAGAATGTATAATGCTAATAGTACATGGATTCGAGGTAGCTACATTTTTACTGCCTAAGACTTTGCCAGACAAGGTTGCATACTTCAAGATTGTAAGGCAACTAGATTTTTCAGACTTCATGCACCTCAAAAGCTATGGAAGGTAATCCCTCATGCCTTCAACTTTATGTTTTATTGACTTTATCATTATTATTGATCAAGGGTATGAATCAATTAGAAGCAAAATAGATTATTATGGCATGCCACCAAGAAAAAGAGGGAAAAGTTTGACCCTGAGGACTTTATTCATGATGCCAAAATATCATAGAAACTGAAAAGATATGAAAATGAGTTCTTTGTGGATGATGTCATTAAAAATTGTGATGAAACTCAAGTAATGATGAGGAAGGCTACATACAAAAAAATAATTATAGCAGAGGCTTGGAGGAGAAGCAATAATCCATTATATGTAGAGTTTTTTCATGAAATCCAAGATCCTATGGAGAGGGTTGAGAAATTGATCTTACATGAAGAAGAATTGACTAAAGATGTACTTCTCATAGCTTTTGAAAGAAGAAGAGATATTGGTTCTAGGAGAAAAGCTGAGAATGTAGTAACTTTAAGTCATTTATCACCACAACCTACTCCAGAGGTGAGATTCTCAGCTGATACTCCTATTATAATCAAAGATTACATTGAGGAAGAGAACAAGGTTACACATATAACCATTCCCACTATTCCCCAATATGAAGTACCACAAAAGAGTAATGTGATTACATTTGAAGCTTCAAATGAGTTGTTTGATGATGTGAGTCATTGATCTTGTCTGAAGTTCATTGAGGATGATGCATTTGTTCGAACCCTTGAGTTTGAAGCCTTCATTTATGAGTACAAAGTTAAAATGATAAGAGAAAAGTTAAAGGAAATCAACCTTGAGCAAGAAGCGGATGCCTTGAAAGAACTCTAGTGTGAGGTTGATAACCAAATGGGCAACATCACTCATAAAGGAGGAAGAGCATTACTACAAGAAGTTGGGGTCATGCTTCTTATAGGGTGAGACATAAACTTAGCCATTATGTTTGATAGTTTCCTGAAAAGAGAAAATAAGGCCTTACAATTGACATATAAGGCTAGTGATAAGATATACACTGGATCAAAGTATAATCCTGATAGTACAACTTTGCAGATTTGGGTCCTTTACCCACCAAGAAAGAGGCCTTCGCTTATCAATAATCATGATCAGATCTTTGGTCACCTTCTAATATAGAGAGTAGGGGATACAAACCCTATTGAGACTACTGATCAAAATGTGAATGTGGCAAAGTTTACTAAGGCTCAAATTTAGAAATTGTTCAGAGATAATAAGGGTTTGAACAATGAAAATGAGAGGTTGAAGCAAGATGTGATAAATTACAGATATAGATTATCTTCTTCCTCATGAATCTACTCATCGTTGATTGAATGTGAAAGGAAAGTGCTTGAGGCAATGCATGAGACTACCTATTGGAAGCACAAATATGAAGTGATTCAAAAAGGGAAAGATGAAGTAAAGAAAAAACTAAAAAATACTATATTTGAAATGGCATCAAAATTGGTGTGTAAGAGGTTTGATGATATGATTAAACTTGTTGAAAAATTCTGGGTTATCCATGACAAAACATATGCATCTTTACAAGAACATAATAGGTCATGTGACAAAATGAAGGAGGTGGAACTACAGATAAATGAAAAACAAAGGTGATAAAAAAAGTGTACTTCAAGAATATCAAAAACTTATGAACACACATGACAACTTCCATAACATACCGACACAAGAATTAGGTGAATTTAGTCAGTCACTAAGTATGGATCTGCCAAATTTCTTTGAGGAAACAGATTTAAAAGACCAGGATGTATGGAAGGATGAGATAGCTCAGTATCTTCCAGTGGCCCTTGATGAAATTAATGATGAAGATAAGGTTCTCAAGAAAACACATGTGCAACTCAGATGAATATTTGAACTTGAGTATGCAATGAAAGATATCATAAACAATGCAAACACTTATGCAAAGACAAGATATATCGAGCATCTATCAAAAGTTAATTCATTCATTGTACAGGTCAAGTAAGGAGTGACATGGTATCAAATGTTGGCAGTTGTGGGTGCATTATCATGGAGCATGAGCCTTGAATAGGTCTTAGATGATTATAGGTTCTTTTTGGAGACTAACAAATTATGGTGCATCCACCAACAAACTATTAAAGTTTTTGTGTTTTTGTTAATCAATTTTTTAGTTATCAAACAATGTAACCTTTTGTGAATGGTCCTATAGCTTGTAGATTCCCATATAAAAAGGGAAACCAAGGCCCAGTTTTAGATCATCATTATCATCATCATCAATAGTAGTAGATAGGTTCATCCACTAGTATAGCACAGTCCACTCATCCATTTCCATATTTCAGAAACTTTTGCTATTAATGTATATATTTTGAAGCAATATAATGCAGAAGACTATTCATAATCCATGATCTATTTCCAGTGTTCAACTGTTGTGTTGATAATTATTCTTATATGTTGTTGTGCTATCTCCAAAGTGGCTCTCTTAAGTTATTTATATTTATACAAAATTTTAGGACACATTTGTTGTTGTTGTGTGATTGTTTTGATTTGGTTCTGGCTAGGGTGAATTAAATTCCTTTTAGATAATTCATTTTAATTGATTCTTTCCAAGAATTAAAATCTTTTTAAATTAGTTATTCTGATTGGTTTCTCTCAAGTTGAGAATTAAAAATCCTTTCATGATATCATAGTAATTTGGGAGAGTAACACTCAAATTCATAAAGAAGAGTATAGTGACTGATAACCCTGTATGTTTGTACAAGGTGCAAACATCCTAAGTGCCCAAAATGTTAGAGTTAAGATGAGAAGTAGATCCACCTACCTTACATATTTGTCTCCATCATCATCATCCATTCCTTGACTCCTTTCACCCAATAGGATTAGGAACTAGTCATACTTAGAACGTTTTACACAAACTTTCTTTATACACTTGATTCTGAAAAACATCAACAATAGGAGTTAGTCATTAGCTTGGCATCTATTTCATGTCCACATGCCATTGTGAGTAGATTGCTCAAATTAAAGAGCATATTTATGCCTTATCATTTAGGTACACCCACCTAGGTTTAGCAGAGCCTAAAGAGTAGGGGTTATAAATCATATTCACCTCGTTCATTAGCCAAAAATGTACTAAGAGACTGGAACCCTCTTAAGGTTAAACACCTAAATTTTTGAGACCTAACACACCTTGTTATTTAATGTGTCACATGAATTCCTCATTGTGAATAACACATTTATGCTCCCATGGTTATTTTCTTAAGTGTACATTCATTGTTGAATCCTAATGTAACATCATTGAAGAGACTAAGCCATATCGATGGGACTTTCTTCAATGTCCCTTCAACACTCCAAAACAAAGCACCATCAAGGTCATTTCAACATATCAGAAGGAGATACATCGGGGTCCCGTTGATGAAATTATTTGCATTCACACCAAGTTTAATAATACAAAAGGAAGTATTGCATCAACATGTATCAAAAAGACATGGTTTAATGTAAGTGGGCCTGGGTACACATCGAAGTAATGATGAAGAATAAGAGAGATAGTTCAAGAACCTTCTAGTGGTCAAATTGGAGGGACCTCTAGATGTCAGAGTGAAGTATTTTGATGTCCCTTCAATATCCTAAAAAGGAAAACAATAGGTAGAAAGCATATATCGGGGGGAAATACATATATCAACAGGAGGTAATCAAATGTCTATTCAACAAAGTGATATATGTTGGAGACATGACATTTTATAGGCGCATCATCCATTATCAACATGCATGAATACTTCAGAGTGACAATGGAATATCGACAAGACAATTTTTTGAGTCTCTTTGAAACTTTGAAAGATTAAAAAAAGCATAGTATTGAGGAGTTTTTTAGGGAGAGTGATGAATATCGAAAGGAGTGCAATATAGGGCCCTTCGATACAACAAAGACAAATAAGGGCTTCACATGAGGAATGTAGGAATGAGAAAGGTTGTGGCGCAAGGCATCAAACAAATGATGGTGAATACCATACTAACAAGAGAAAGAGTTGATTAGGAAAGCTCAAGCAGAAAAGTGTAATGATGGACACTAGCAGGGACATGGGAATGAAAAAAGATGAAAAAATGAAGTACAAGGGGGCAAGCAACTGAACAAATATTGTAGAATGACATACTGAAGGATAGGAATACGAAGGGTCAATTTTTAGAATGTGAACAGTCTGAAGCTTGTTGCTTCATTCCTATAAGAAGGAAACAAAGACCATGGGGATTTTTTTCCAAAGGGTAGAATTGGATTTTGGAAAATGATATTGTAAATGCCTAATTTTTGAAGCATATCAATCGAAAGATACTTTATCTAGTGTCTAAATTGTAGATGTCAATTAATTGTCTAATATCATTGATAAAATTTTACTTGGTTGTCTCCTTTTTATTCAAATTAACATATCAAGTATATGTCTATTTTGTCAAAACACAATTCATATTTTGTGTGATTTGTTTAATAGGGTTTGTTCAAGAAAGAATTAAATTCCTTTGAATAGGTCATAGTAATCTAGAGGATTCAATTGGATAAATGAGAACCTAATAAAAGATATTTTTTCTCATTTATGCAAGTCATAAGCAGTACCATGCCGAGTAATTTGACTTATACCTTAAAGGAAGACACATATCATTTTGAATTCTGACTATGTTGCCTAGATAAGGCACCAATCAATTCATTTTTGAAAAGCAACCCTTGTATCATACTTGAAAATCCAATTTTGATTTTCTATTGTAGGAGTGGCGGTATTTGTAGTTAGAAAATCTAATTCGAAATCATATGCCACTTTGAAGTAGATTGAACATGATGATTTAATTGAAAAAATTGCATAAAATTCACAATCTACTCAACATTCACCAATTAGTCTCGAGGATTCAATATTCAATGGTGAACACAAGGTAATACCCACCTAGGAATAGCATAGCCTAAAGTATAGGGAATGTAAATAATATTGATTGATTCCATTCATTGGCCAATTCACTTGTAAAACCTAATTATAAAGATTGGCATACTTTTAGTGTTTTGAAACCTATTGATCTGGGAACCAATAGACTTATTTTCCCTTGGGTGAACCTACCCTTGTATAGGTCATTTTCTAGATTTCTATGTGTAAATTTATCTTTGTCTACTTTATTTCTTGTTGTTTGAAGATCTAAGTTTTAGTTTTAGAAATTTTTGTTTTTTGTAGTTGTTTGATTCAAGTCAATCAATCAAAATAAGTGCAATATTCAAAAGTAAAATTTGCATTCAAAAGACAAACTGAAAGACATGCATAATAATAACATGAGAATGGTAAACTTAATTAAGGTTTAAACTCGTAAGGGACAAAATATAGTGTCTCTTGACATTGATTTCTCACAATATTACATACTTAAACATGCAGTTGATGGTCCTCTTTACATCACCAAAAGAATCAATGACAGGCCTACTAATGGGATATTAATTGATCTCGTGTGTGTAGATAATGTGCTTACTGAGGAATTCTTGTTTGTGCATGATCTTTATCAAGATTATTATGAACAATTGAAAACATGGATCAAAACAAATGATGGTTATACTTTCCCTATGATAGGTTCGATCAATATTCCCTTAAAAGTTGAACTAAAACAATTATATGAATCATTCTCCATCATTCCATCGTTGAACCAATTCTATGTGAAGTTAGGCTACCCATGGCTATGCTCCATGGATTTTTTCCTATTAATTATTCATAAATGCCTGAAATTTCTATTTTTCAATGAAATTTTTATAATGCATCATAGTGTGTTTAATCCTTTGTCTTCCCATGGGAACTTTTCATTAAATTTCTTTTCTCCTAAACCCATAAAAACTATTAAGCCTATGAAGAATTATTTTTCAAACCTTATCAAAATTTCAAAGCAAAGTGCATAGCAGAATTATCCCTTAGTAATATTATTGAGCCGATGAATGATCCACCTTCCCAACCTATCATTGATGAACCTTTCATTGAACCAAAATCCCTTCCAAGTAACTTATACAAATCCACCATAATTCCTCAACCAATTTCCTACAAAATACCAAGAGATAACTATACAAATCCTTTTGTACCTCCTAAAATTAAACAAGTTTATAAACCTAAAGGGAGATTGGTTGACCAACCCTCAATGGTTCCCTCTATTCTTCCCTTGTGAGAAGAAAATAAACCTATGGTTGATAAACTTTCTCTTACACCATAAAAAAATTGAAATAATGCAAGAAGAAACCAAAATGCTAAAGAACGTAGGAATAGACATCATTCTATTGCTCATCAATTAAAAGAATTGAACAAACCAAGATCAAAATATGACCCAAGCAAATCATGATGATTCTCTACCTTCGCCACAAAAAACACATGAACCTGCAATGGGCATTGTCATTAGACCTCCTATTGTGATTAATTTGGATGAAGATAATGAGATTGTTAAGATTGATGAGGAAGTACATAATAAGATGAATTTGTTATTTTCCTCTTCCATGAACTTAGATGAGGGTAACCATGATGATCCTAACAAGAGTGAATCACCACATGTTGAAGTTGGTGATTGTCCTAGTATGTCACTTATTATTTCCCCTTTGGATAGTTATCCACCTTCCGTATACAATGATAAATATTGGGATGCAAACCACCTGCTTTAGGTTGGCTCACATGTGACATACTAGTCTTTTCTTTGTCTTAATTTTTTGTTCTTTTTGATTGAATGTGTGTAATGTGATCCCCTATATTGTACTGCTTGGAATGTATTTATGTTTGTGAGCTTCCTTTGGATGAACTTTTTTACTCTGTTGGTTCAAGGATACAAAGGAAGCGAACCCATCATGATATTATTCTATTTGTATCTTCACTCTTCTATATGTCGTAAACATTATATTTTCTCGTCTTATTTTTTCCTATATACACCTAAATATGGTCTAGATACATTTGAGTAATTAAATACAATTATTTAATTAATTAACCTTTAATTCATCTATTTATAAATAAATAGAAATATTTATTTATATAATTCACATTCTATCTTAATTAAATAAACAAATTCAATCGTTTGTTTTATATAATTATATAATTATTCTATCTTAATTAAATAAACAAATTCAATAGTTTGTTTTATTTAATTATCTAATTCTTCTATCTTAAATAGATAAATAAAACCATATCATTTGTTTAATTATCATCCCCTTTTATGAAATGGTTTTATTTAATAGTATATCTTCCCTCCAAAATTGAATAACTCAAATTTTCAATTGAGGACATGTCTACAAATTTTCTCTAAATAAATTTGAAAGCTTCAAGTTGCATTCAATTTTACTTTATCTTTCCGGCCAATTTTGGAACAAACTTTAAACAGTTGGAAATAGTTGGCTTCATGGATCCAAAATTTCATCCCGATCACTTGGCACAAAGTTTTGCTGAGAGAATGCATTTCCCCTTCTTCTTCACCAACTTCTTCATCTTCTACCATTGATTTATCCAAATCAAATTTGAACCATTGCTTGCTGCCACATCATAAATTTCCTTTGAAAATATATAAAATCAACCTCTTGCTATAGGAAATAGATCCCACTTTTATGCAATTTTACTCTGTAGAAATCATATTAGAACATACAACATTTGAGCAATCAATAATTTAGAATCATATTAGCATCCATAATCACAACATATCATTTAGTTTACCATTCTCATTCTCTAGGTTGTCATTTTAATAATCATAGTGCACACAATCTGAGAGCCACTTTGATTTAATAAATCCTTGGAGTTAGAGAGAAATGGAACAATTTTAGAGATTTTATTATGTTTCAAATAGATTAAATATGTCATTGGAATTCCCTAATAGTGTTTCATTAAGGTGTGTTGTTATTTCATTTACACATATTTTCCACACACATAAAATGGCACCCATCGTGGGGCCAAATTCCCATGATTAAATTTTTTTTGGAAAGTGATTGCAAATTTTGGCATGATTTTGTTTTAACGTGATCAAGAGTTCTTATGACGCATTTGAAAGATATTTCAGTGCATCCAAATATAGTTTCAATGAATTAAATTTCTATTATACGACATCTGATAATTCTTGCAGTGCATTCATTTATTACTTTAGTGCATATATCAGTTCTTTTAGAGAATATAAAGTTTGGCACATATGTTCAAATTTTTAGTGCATTTGACTTTTTTTACATAATTTTCTTTTTTTTGGATATTAATCACTATTTTCTATGTTGTAGGTACAAAGTACGCTTGTCAAGGATAGTTGTTTTGAAACATTTATGTTGGTCAAAGACAAATACTACAAATTACTAATGGTGTTTGCAAGGTTTTGAATTTATTATTGCTTTCCTTTATTTAGGATAGGCATATAGCTTAAGTAAAAGGATAATTGAACCCCCTATTTACTATGGTTGAAGTGATAGGCTTATGCTCTCCCCTTCACTAGGTGATCAAAATGCTAGACTCAATTTTCATGTTTTTATTAACACCTTTAGAAGGCCTTCCATAGTGGGAAAAAGTACTTACCCTATAGGAACGAGCTAGGTGGGAACAACCAAAGATAGGTTTTCCAACCCGCTCTAATCAAAAGTGAATTCGGGGAAAGTCCGTAATTTGACGGAAGTGTGCAAGATAACCATCCCCAAAGCCTTTGTTATAAAGGTTGGGAGGTCTTTTGAGGGAGTTTATCTATTGTTGCACCAAATGGAAACCCTATCTATGAACTTTAAGTTAGAATCCAACCATGTTAGTTTCTAAACACTTTCTATATCACAGTGCAAGGGGAGGGAAGAATCTTCCCCCAAGAAACACACCATATAAATATCAGAGACCCTGGCCAAAAGTGGAGGATTCAACTTTGGTTAACACTCAAGAAAGGAAAACACATGGGTACCCTCTAGGGGGTGACACGGTTGTGTGAGCTAACATAGTTTCAAGATGTGGGTTGTGATATTTTTAGTGACCTTTTGAGATATAAAAGTGCTTGAACTATCTTTTTTGTATTATACCAATGAAAATTGAAAGAATCAGACCTGATTCTAGAACAAACACTATATCTTTAATGCGTAGAATTGAAACAACTGGTTGCAAAATTTCTGTTGTTGTGTGTAAATAATTTTCAAAAAGAAATCATCCAATCAAAGCAATCATTTTTCCATAGTCCAGAAAAAATAAAATTAAATAAAAGGTCATCAATCAAAAGTTTATATCCTAGAGAAAAGCAAATTCATTGTTTAAAATTAGAGCAAAAATAAACTGTCAAAAATCCTAAGTACTTCCAGAATTGTGCATTCACTCTCTATTATAGGACATCCAATTTGTTTAACAATGCATAGACCCATCATTTAGCGCATAGCAGGAATAGTATAGCACATAGGAGGAATAGTCTGGTGCATTGGATGAAAATTCTAGCACATAGACGAAACAACACAATGCATCCAACCTATTTAACAATGCATCAAACCAATTTGTTACCACGTCTATCAATTCTTTTAGTGCATTCACTAGAGTAAAAACCAAAGAGTTGTTTTCACTATCTATCAGACTTTGAACATCAAAATTTGGATTTTTATCAAAACAAAAGCCTTTCTCAAATTGAACCAGAGTCTTAAACTTTCAAAATCTAAGCCTTACAAGTGAAATTATTCAAATTAAACTAGGATTTACCATCCTAAAGTGTTTAAATCAAACACATTTGATTAAAATTCAAGTTTCATTATCAGGATCAGTCATCCTACTTCAAGAAATGAAGTTGTATAATCACACTTGTCAACTTAGTCTAATCAATAGAATCTATCATTCTATTTGACTCAAGTTAACATCTTTGAAACTGTCTCAAACCAAGATCAAATTTTAGTGGACAACTATAATGTTTGTATGCTAGTTTTTACAAGGTCACAAAGACTGGAACTTCAAGAAAAGGAAATTGACATCCAAAACAAGATGTTTGAGATTGAGGAGAATCTACTCAATAGATCCAACCAACATGATAATGATGAAATATCTGAAGAGGATCTACAAAATATTACACAAGACCCCAAGTTCCATAAGTTTATGGAGAAAATTCTAGAAAAGGATTGGGAAACTTATCTGTTAATATTAGCTAATCTAGGTGTCAAAGTTCTAAACTACTTTGATATTAATAGACTGACAAGAACACCTAAAAGAGCTGAGATTGAACCACAAAATATAGATGAAGTGGATGCAATGAAACATCAATTACAAACCTTACAACAACAATTCCAAGATATGCAAATAGGAACTACTAAGAGATACTTGTGGCAAGATATTTGTCCATATCCCTTTTCTCAAAAAGTGAACATGATTCCATTTCCAAAACATAGTGAGTTCCCCAAGTATGATAAATATAATGGAAAAATAGATCCTCTTGACCATGTAAGAGAATTTTGAGCTATGAGCTTAGAGTTTTCCCATGAAGAGACATACTTGATGAGATTATTTCCATGAAGCTTAGGTGGACAATGTATGGAGTGGTTATCTAAATTAACTCCAAGAATTAGATCCTTTGAGTATCTGGTTAACAAATTTATAACTCAATACTCCTACAATATACAACATAATATCACAATGAAGGATCTTTGCAATACTAAAAAAAATAAAGGTGAAACATTTCTCTCATTTTTGCAAAGACGGAGAAGGTTTTTTGCAAGATACCCGTGTTCCATACCTGAAAAGGAAAAGATGGAACTATTCATTGATAATTTAAATGATGAAATGAGTTATAGGCTTGAACTACAATGTTGACCTACATTTGAGAAAATGATCAAAAATTGTCTCAATATAGAAGAAGCTTTGGTCAAGAGAGGAGTCCTAAAAACATACAATGAAGGATCAAACAATGTAAATTCCTCTAATCATAACAACAACAATGATAAACCCAAGTTTTGGAAAAAATATCAAAATGTTGGAAACAATGATGCTATGACTGAAACACAAAAAACAAACCAATATTCAATTTAATAGCAGTTACAAATAGATAACTCAAGACAACAACCAAGGCAACAATCTAAATGCAAATGAAAACAACAATATAAACAATGCTGGATTTAAATGACAACCATTGCAAAATCCATCAAACCGAAGGAAATTCATGCCTTTAGGAAAATCCTTGGAATCAGCATTAGAGAAACTTATTGAAGCCAAACTTGTAACATTACAAGAGCCACCAAATTGGGATCCACAAGTCAAACCAATTTTGTGGAATGACGAACATTACTATGATTATCATAAAAATAAAGGTCACAAAACAAACGATTGTTGGTAATTGAAACATTTGATCCAAGATCTGATTGAAAACAAGAAAATATTTGTTGAGGGACCACAAATAAACAATGAACATGGGGCTTTCAAAAATCCTTTACCAAATCATGACAAAGGTGAATCATCCTGTTCAAATGGTAAAGGAAAAATTGTAAACTATGTTTATGATTCCACTATTATTCATCTCAAGGTAGTTGAAGATCAAAATAATAACACTCAAATCAATAATGAACATGACCTTGTTGTTGTTAAAAATCAAATAAATGAATTTGTTTCTGCTGGTAATTTTATTGATGACATGATTGCAGCTGATTATCAAACTCAAAATGCAGAAATTAATGACAGTAATATCTTCATTACAATTGATCATCAAACCACAAGCATTGCTGCAAGTGAAAATCAGGTTAACGTCATAAAAATCAGAGAATAAAACATGTCAACTTGTCAACATGAAAACAAGGGGAAAAGCTAAGGTAATACTAAAATGCGCTGCCAATAAATAATTTAATGCACCTTCTATAATCAAAACAACTGCTGCCCCTATAAATTAGTACAACATAATCAATCAGTTGAATAAAATACCAGCACAAATCTCAATACTAGAACTCTTGAAAATATCACTAGCACACAAGGAAATCATAGAACAAGCTCTTTTTGCCACAAAAATACCCAATAACTTGGAATTTTTCCAGTTCTAGGCTATGGTGAGACACTTAACTGCTCCTCATTGCCTATCATTTTTTGAGCATGATGATGTATCACCAAACCATCCACACAATATTTCCCTCCACTTTGAGGTTCTCATTCACAAACACCGAGTTAAGCGTGTTCTTATAGATGGTGGAGCTGGTTTGAATATCTGTACTTTAAAACTGATTCATGCACTAGGATAGTATGAGAATGCTATTGATGAAAGAAGGAAAATCACAATAAAATCATATAATGATGAAGAGAGATCTTCCAAAGGATTGATTGTCTTACTTATCCAAGTGGGACCAATTGTGAAAGAGATAATCTTCCAAGTGTTAGTCAAAGACGTGACATATAATATACTTTTGGGACGTCCATGGATCCATGAGATGCAAGCAGTGCCATCCACCTACCATCATTGCTTGAAGTTTCCAGTGAATGGAGAAGAAATAACCATCTCAATAGATTTAAATAATCTCCAACAATGTAATATTCTTAAGGCAGCTCAAGATACTTTTATCCTTCATAATGGGGAAGCTAACACTCCAAATTCATTAAACAATGAGAGGAAAACAAATTTTGTGTCAAAATGGGTTGAAAAGAAGGACCAATCAAAGGACAAAGGTATCGCTGATTCTACTACAGAAAAAAATGAAAACTCTTTATCAAAGCAATTCAAAGAAAAGAACCAGCTAACAGACAATGGCATGGGAGAGTATTCCATTCAATAATCTTTATGTATTTCACAATTTCTGCCTTCACCAAGAAATTATGGACAACCATCAACTTCAATGCAACAATAATCACAACCTATCATAGTTTTTGATGGTATATTTTCAAAGGTTGGCACTTTGGTTGACAAATCAGAAGATAGGACTATCCTGAATTGGCTCTACAAAGATAAGGAAGTATCTCCATCAACAACCCCTAACATACAAAAAAATCAATATGGAAAAGGAAAGATAATCCTAGAGAAGATGGGGTATGAAGGACAAGGACCTATAGGTAAAAGGAAAGAAGGAATTTTAGAACCTATTCAACCTCTGACACTTCAAGCAAAAGACAAAATTGGATTGGGATATAAAGAGGAGACAAAAGAAGAAGCCACCCAGAAGTTTGTTGAAAGAATCCTACAACTGCAAGCTAGTGATAACTATGAGACAAAATCTAATGAGTATGAGTGGGATTCGCTATTTGAGGTATCCTTTGAAGACAACCAAATGGATGTAATACAAAGGTATGGACTTACACATCAGGAGGGAAAAAGCTCAGAAACTAGACCCCTTGTTTTTAGATCATAGAATATCGATGACTCAAGTGAGGATGAACAAACTTCGAGCGAGATAGACTTGGAGGAGAGTAACATCGTAAACCTTGAAACCCCTATTGAAAAATTTCACAAAATTGATATTCATACTTTCACTACTATTGAACTTCATCAATCCGATGATCTTTTACCCTTACTACACCCCGAACTTATTGACTGGGACCAAACTAAGCCTTCTAATGTTCCTATCTTTGTGAATGATGATGACATCATTAAATTTATATTCTCCAACAATCTTGACACTTGTTCCAACCATGAAACTCATAACGAAGCTTCAAATCAGGGGGTGTCAAATCTTCTAGCTACAAAAATGATAATATGAACAAAATATCTAATGGTGAAAACCATTTAATGACAGTGTTAGATCTAGAAAAAGTAAAAATAAAGAGTGCATATGATAGTGAAAACCTCTCAAAGGCACTAAAAGATGGGGATTTGACACTCTTCCTAAAAATTATCACAAGAGATCATTAGTTTTGGTTCAGCGAATTCATTCTATCAATATGGGCACAAAAGACAAAGTAAATACAATACATCTGGCAGCATCAATGACTGAACAGGAAAAGCTGACATTCACCAAGTTCTTTGAAGAATGAAAAATCAACTTTTCTTGTTCTTACTCTAATATGCCAGGTTTAGATCCAAATCTCTTGATGCATAATCTATCTCTACCTCCTAGGGTGAAACCAGTCAAACAAAAGCTAAGGAAAATGCATCTGCATATCACCTTATTAGTGAAGGAAGAACTCAAGAAATTGTTAGATGATGGTTTCATTCATCCAATTGATTATGTTGAGTGGATATCAAACATTGTACCAATTTCTAAGCCAAAAAATAACATCAGGATATGTATCAACTTTAGGGATATCAATAAGGCATGTCTGAAGGATGACTTTCCTTTACCAAATGTTGACATTATTGTAGACTTGATAGCTGGACACATGATGTTATCACTTATGGATGGATTCTCAAGTTATAATAAAATCAAGATAGCATCAGAGAATCAAGAGAAAACAATTTTCACCTATCCATCAGGAACATTTTGCTGGAATGTGATGCCTTTTGGGTTGAAAAACATAGGGGCTACATATTAAAGAGCAATGAACACCATCTTCCATGACATGATGCATACTTTTATGGAGGACTATGTGGATGATCTATTGGAAAAATCATATACCATAGAGGGACATCTTATGATCCTAGACAAAATTTTCACTTGTCTAGAAAAGTTCAATGTTAGATTAAATCCGAAGAAATGTGTGTTTGGTGTAACATCGACAAAGCTTCTAGGGTACATAGTTTCAGAGAAAGGTATTGAAGTGGATCCTGCCAAGGTCAAGGCTATTATGGAGATGCCTCCACCTGGAAACATAAATTAGCTATGATCTCTATAAGGAAGGCTTTAGGCAATCTGAAGGTTCATTTCTCAATTGGAAGACAAGAGTCATCTGTTCAATAACTTGCTACGTAAGAATGCCTCTTTGAAATGGGAACGAAAAATTTGAAACTAATTTCAATCAACTAAAGCAATATTTGATGTCTTCACCAATACTGGTGCCACCTATAGAAGTAAAGACATTATTACTTTATATAGAAACAACAAAGATTTCATTGGGTTCTTTTTTGGCACAAGAAGATCCTGTAGGGAAGGAACAATCTATTTATTATATCAATACATAAATTTGAATGGTTATGAGATCAATTACACCTTCATTGAGAAATATTGTTTGGCAGTAGTATTTTCTACTCAAAAGCTATGCCATTATATGTTAACTCATAGAAAATATTGATCCACTAAAATACTTACTCAACAAAGCTCATTTAATAGGAAGGCTAGCCAAATAGGTCATGATCTTGAGCGAGTTTGATATCCAATATGTAGAACAAAAAAGCCATCAAGGGACAAGTGATAGCTGATTAGTTAGCTGAAGCACCTCTACAAGATGATCAACCTATGAGCATTGAATTTCCTAATGCAGATATTATTACCATCACACCACAATAATGGATGCTATATTTTGATGGATCCTACATGCAACATGGAATAAGTGTTGGGATCTTATTTGTCACACCTCAAGGACATATAATTCCAAATTCCTACAGAATAAGATTTCCTTGTACAAATAATGTAGTTGAATATGAGGCATTAATCATTGGCACCAAAATAGTAGTTGAATGGAATATCATAGAGCTATATGTCTATGGAGATTTAATACTGGTCATTAATTAGGTAGATGATGATTATCAAATAAGGGATGACAAGTTGCTGCCATATATGAAAAATGGTGGATGATTACAAAAAGTACTTGTTTGATATCAAATTCGAATAGATACCAAGGGTGGAGAACAAATTTGTTGATGCTATGGCTACAATTGCATCTCTCTTACAAATACCAGAACAACGAAGATGTTATGAGTTTATGGTGGAACAGGTGTCTAATCCTGCATATGACAATCCTGAATCCCAAGTAATATGCCATATCATTGACCCTGAAAGCTCTATCTATGGGAAGATTTATACTTACTTAAAAGACAATACCCTTTGTCCCAATCTTTCTAGAAACCAAAAATAAAATTTCATTCGCCAAGCCGCACGACATACCTTGTTTTCTGACATAGTTTACCATTGAGGTCTATATGGTACTCTCCTATAGTGTCTAGAATATTACAAAGAGGAAACAGTCTTGCATGAAATTCATGAAGGTATTCGTGGGACTCACTCGAGTGGTCTAACTCTAGCGAAGAAACTCCTTCGTTTTGGGTATTACTACTTGAATATGGAGAAGGAGTATTTTTAGTATGTAAAGAAATGCCAAAAATTTCAAATCCATGGCAACCTTATACATGCACCAGCATAGGAACTACAACCTTTTTCAAAAACATGCCCTTTTTGTCAGTGGGGATTGGATCTAGTAGGTAAAATTCACCCTTCTTCATCTAATGGACATAAATTTATCATTACATCCACGAAGTACTTTACAAAGTGGATTGAAGTTGTAGCCCTAACCAACATCACTAGAAAACATATTTCATCCTTTATCTTAAATTACCTTATCTGTTGGTATGTTGTTCCTCAGTCCATTATCATCGATAATGGTAGACATTTAAGAATTAGGATGTCCAAGAACTATGTGAGTGGTTTCATATCCAACATCACTTTTCAACACCATACTATCCTTAGGGAAATGGTCAAGCAGAGGCATCAAACAAAACTATTATGAAGATCTTAAATAAAATAGTCAATGATGTTGGATGTGATTGGCACGTTCAACTGAATCCTGCTTTATGGGAATACCAAACAAATATTAGAACACCTATAGGAGATAGACCATATTCCTTGGTATATGGATTAGAGGCCATTCTACCTATTGAGGTTGAAATAACATCACTCCATGTGTCACTAATAGGGATCATTTTGGATGAGGATTATAGGGTGTCTAGACTTTAGGAGCTGGAACTGTTAGATGAGCGTCGTCAACAAGTTGTGGATCACTTGAAAGCATATCAACAAAGGATGTCCCAGAGTTACAATCAAAGAGTCAAACCAAGGGAATTTCAGGTTGGAGACTTAGTATTAAATGAAAATCCTCTCAATCAATAGGATCGTGAAAATAAGGGTAAGTTTGAACCAAATTGGCTAGGTCCCTTCATCCTCATATCAGTCTATGGATTAGGAGCTTATTAGTTGTCTACACCTAAAGGGGATTTGTATGATGAACCTATCAATAGTATCCATCTTAGAAAGTTCTATAATTGAATTATCTAGTACATGATGAAATTTATGCAAAATAACAAAAAAATAAAAAAAAGATAAAAAACAAATCATTGCCTTGATGAAAACCTGGCAAACAAACATCTTGGTAACAACAAAAAAATCATAAAATTTGAAAAAGTGCAATAAAAACAAGTAGTGAAAACTTGGAAATAGGAGCTATTTGTGATAGACTGGTTGTTTCATCTATTTGAGCCCGTCTTGACCGGTCGTTTTCACCATCATTTTGTTTATTATCGAATAACCTCATATAGATTATCCTGGCAATGTGGTCATGTCTCACCCTAGCTTGGGGGAAAAATCCTGAACTCACTGTGGGAAATAAACTATGGGCTTAAACAAACTGACAAACAATAGTATGACAAAACTTAGAAAATACAATGATCATAGGGAAACACAATATCGAACAATCAACAATCATCAAAAGATTAAACTATCCAAATCAAACAAATTGAATCAATCAATCAAATCTAATCTAAATGGATGATGCTCTTTTTGAATCATGATTTTAAACACTTCAGCTTGAATGTTCAAAAATTGTACTTTGATTTTGGTTATCATATCTTTGGAACAACTCGATGATGTATTGAACTAGAGAAGCAAGGAAGGATTATGATTTTTATTTGTTTGTTGTCTGTAATTTAATCATTATTCCTATGAGAATTATCATGAGATGTACTCTACCAAGTATCATTGATGACATTTTGGACTCACATAGGAAAATGATTGATTCTTGTCTGTTTTATGCAAGAAATGCTTAGGTCATCTCAGTTTAATTATATCTAGATTCTTGTGTTAATGTGCAATATCAAAAATCACGAAAGAAGTACTTAGGTCATCATGGTCTAAATTATACCATCGATGCTTGTACTCACTTTCAACATTTCAAAGGCTCAATGATGATAAAAAGAACAATAAATGGGTTGTTAAGATGACAAATTTTTCATATGTATATTTGCATACTTAAATTAGATTGCATTCATATTAGCTTTGCATCTATAGAAAAGATTCCTTTGAGGTTGGCAAAGATTTCACAAACAATGTTATCTCTATCGTTTAATGGACATAGTATACTTGACATAAACAAAAACATTATTATTCTCATGTAGTTGCATAATAATTTGCATGGCACATATTAGAATATAATATACATTAGATCATATCATATATTTGCATCAATAAATAACAAAAAAAAATCATGCATATAGTGGCATAATCATTGGCATTACCATATCATACATTTTTCCATGCATCACATCATATATTTGCATCAGAAAATATCAAAAAAAAGTTACATTAAATATCATTTGCATAATGATAAAACCATTTCATATCACATTCACATAATTCATAATGCATATAAAATCATTATCCAAGCACCACATATCATCCACATTATCACATTCATCCCATGACATATTAATATTAACATCATTTTCCCATTGCATCCATACATCATAATTTCATCAGTGTATATTCATAACATTATCATCATATAGGCATCACATGACATATAGAATATGGAAATTAAATGCATATATCATAGGAAAACATCATAAGAATCATATAGAGCACATATAGATCAAGAATCCACCGCATATAACATAAATCTCAAAAATCATAATGTCAAGTACACAATGATGTCTGAATAAATGTCAATAGATATAATATCAAGATGGAAGTAAGTCAAAATCAGAGTGTACATCATCAACAGTCTCAAAATAGATCAAGTATAATCATAAAAGATATGAGGTGCTCCCCCCAAACCTCGCTAGTCTTATTAGACCTCCTACACCTGATGTACCTACCCTTGTTGTACCTATACCTGGGTTTGGACCAAGATCTTTATATGGTGGTTGTGTCATGCCGATGCTGGTGGTCTGAGAGTGGCTTCGGGCTAATCTAGACTTTGCCTAACTGACTCTCTACTCTGCAAGCACAACCTAATGATATTAGCCCCTATAGTACTCAGCCTCTCGGGTGATTCGGGTAACCATGTATGACGCCCTCTCCTCCCCATCTAACAATGAAACCACCTCATATGGGTGGGAGATTCATGGGAATATATGTAGAAACAGATACTAAGCATACTCCTCAGACATCGGAGCATCAAAAAACTCTAGATGGTAATCCCAAATGATCAGCTATAAACCCTGGTACTCCTCAAATACTGCATCATAGGATAGGGTGGCTCCCCACTTTGTAGCATCCATCTATCATTGTGCATAATGAGTGAAACCTTGTGGCATACCCTGTAATCTGCCATACTGCCACATCACCCATGTCAATAGAAATCTCTCAATGACAAATTGGGTTCTCTCGATCAAGTACATAGACTGGCATAAATAGGACATCTCTATATCGTCCTCTACCTAAGGCTCACAACCAATGTATGACTGCCATACAACGGCCTCAAGATCATCCAACATACATCTCTAGTACTCCAGTTTGTCTAGCCTATGTTGGACAATTGGACCTATGGAGCCATGAACATAAGGCCTCCCAAAGGGATGTTTTTTATCTGCAATGGGACATTTGATGGCTATATGCTCCCATGCCCATATCTATAATAAGGTGACCCCGATCAACAAACTGCATCCTATGAGATAAACCATTTGATATAAATCATGGTATAAATGCGCTAACATGCAACAACCCCAAGAATATTTGGTACCCTATTATATCATTTGCTCTAGGATCCGACTCCATCCAACTGACAATCCCTTCGACCTAAGGTCGGGACATAAAAAATCCCCAATGAAACCAACAAGAATGGATGGTAGTGTTGCATATGCGTCAACCATCTCTCTCTAGTGAATCTCATAACCATATATCCAATCATCCTGGAATACTCTTCTTAGAGCATTGGTCCCTCTCTGTTCAGTCTAGTCATATAATACAAGTTGTCCAACCCCAAGTATCCTCAAAATATGGTACACATCCTCTGGGGTCACTATCATCTCACTAGTAGGAAGGTGAAAGGTGTTATGCTCACTATGCCACCTCTTTGCTAGGGTTGTTAAGAGTCCCATATTAATCCTAATCAGGGGCATATATAACAAAGAGGATAATCCATAATGTGAAATAACACCCATCTCAGGTTGTGTCAGCTGGGGTATCAAATCCCATATCCTAGGAAAATGCTCATGAATCCGTAGATTCGCCAAAGGCTCCTATCAACACAAAATATTGCAAATCAGTAATCTTTTCAATCAATCAAAATTAATCAACTTATCAATCTAATCAACTTTGGTGAGACTTTGATCAAATCTCATGAGCATCAAGATATCATTCAACCTCGCCTATCATGAGGTTAATCAATCAATGTATCACTCAACCTCACCTATCATGAGGTTTATCAATCAATCAACCATGCCTATCATGAGGTTAATCAATCAAATTATAATTGTTCCTCACCTATTATGAGGTCAATTATCATCAATCAATCATTGAATCTCACCTATCATGAGATTGATAATCATCTAAATCTATCAGGATCATCGAGCTGACGCGATCAAAGAACATGAAAATCAAGAAGTTTCTTGAAAATTACATTTTCTTGACTTGGATGTGCTATAATAGCCTATCAAAGCACTAAAAAAGTTCATGCGCCATTGAAATTCATCAAAGCGTAGAAACAATTCATCAATACACTAATAAGGTGGATGTGCCATTTCAGGCAGTCAAAGCACTAATATAGGTTGTCAATGCGCTATTCCCCTGGATGCACTATTTCATTAAGTCAATGCACTAATCTAGCCTATCAATGTGCTATTCCTATCTATGCATGAAAACATCATACCTATGCACTAATCTAGCCCATCTATGTGCTAATTCAGATAATGTGCTATTTTAGGTAGTCAAGGCACTGAGATTCAATTTCTATGCGCAAAAAAAATCTATGTGCTAAAATAGACATTCAATGCACTACATCAGGCATTGAATGCGTTGAAACTAGGAAAAAAAAGGAGGGAAAAATGAATTGCACAAATTAGGAGAAGGTTTATCAGGGTAGTATTGGAGGTCCATACACTGCTAGGCAGTTGTGATGTGACACACGCTCAAATCGGTGTGTAGTAGGGAATCACCATCTTGCTTAGAAGTTTCTAAGTTGCTCAATCACTATCAAACTTCAAATTACAAATGCACAAATGAAATTCAAAATCACCTTTTTAACCTTTTAAGGGCTAATTAAGTGGGACTTTTATGGGATTGATTTATTTATTTTTCAAAAGAGGGTTTAATCCATTCATTCATCACAGGGGTAGTTTCTACATCATTTGTTGGGAGATAAATCACTTCAACATCAAATCTGTCATCAACTCATCATAAAATCATAAAAAATCATAAAAATTCAAAAAAAATGTTAAAAATTCAAAAACTCATCGATTTATCTACCGAGGGGGGCATTTATTTGTTATCACTCAAAACTCAGTGTCTGGGGCACATTAGAGTTTTTTTTTCAATACTAGCAGCAAAATTGATTCTTTGAAGCAATATGTAAACACATCACTTCAAAGAGGGGAAAAATGTATACACCTAAAAATAGTCTGGATAAATCTGATTAATTAAATACAATTATTTAATTAATTAACCTTTAATTCATCTATTTATAAATAAATAGAAATATTTATTTATATATTTCACATTCTATCTTAATTAAATAAACAAATTCAATTGTTTATATTTTATTTAATTATCTAATTCTTCTATGTCAATTAAATAAAAAAAATCAATAGTTTGTTTTATTTAATTATGTAATTCTTCTATCTTAATTAAATAAACAAAATCATATAGTTTGTTTAATTATCATCCCCTTTTATTAAATAAACAAATTTCAATGGTTTTATTTAATAATATATCTTCCCTCCAAAATTGAATAACTTAAATTTCGAATTGAGCACATGTCTACAACTTTTCTCTCAATAAAGTTGAAAGCTTCAAATTGCATTCAATTTTACTTTATCTTTCTAGCCAATTTTAGAAAAAACTTTAAACAGCTGGAAATAGTTGGCTTCATGGATCCATAATTTCTTCATGATAACTTGGCACAATGTTTTGCTGAGAGAATGCATTTCTCCTTCTTCTTCACCAACTTCTTCATCTTCTACCATTGTTTTATCCAGATCAAATCTGAACTATTGCTTGCTGCCACATCGTGAATTACCTTTGAAAAGCTATAAAAGCAACCTCTTGCTATAGGAAATAGATCCCACATTTATGCAATTTTACTCTGCATGAATCATATTAGAACATACAACATTTGAGCAATCAGTAATTTAGAATTATGTTATCATTCATACTCATAGAATATCATATCAGTTGCATCTTAGTTTACAATAGTTTATCATATCATATCATATCAGTATCACAGTATCATTATCATACCTTTCATTATCAATCATTTCATTACAACATATCATTTATGTTACCATTCTCATTCTCTAGGTTGTCATTTTAATAATCACAGTGCACACAATCTGAGAGCCACTTTGATTTAATAAATCCTTGGAGTTAGAGAGAAATGAAACGATTTTAGAGATTTTATTATGCTTCAAATAGATTAAATCTATCATTTGAGTTCTGTAATAGTGTTTCATTAAGGTGTGTTATTATTTCATTTACACATATTTTCCACACATTTCCTTTTGGGGATGATGCAAAACATTGAGTCATTTACGTCTCTTCCATGTTGACCCAAATGTTTTATTTTCTCCTTTTCTCTATGTGTCATTCTTCCTTTGTGTTCATTGTTCTATGAGGTATTTAAGGAATGATGACCACTCTAGGCTCTATTATATCACTGTAGAAAAGACATGCATTGACCCCAAATCTAGAGATCACTTAAGTGTTATCCTTGGATTGCATGTGGGGGCAACCCTTCTTCATGAAGTTGTTGGTCATTTTTTATGTAATAAACTAGGTTTGTCTCCTAATCTACCTATGGAATTGCCAAATTTCCAATCAAGGGTAGCTCAGAGGACCTGGACCAACTGACGAGGATTTTAATATTCAATAACCTCCTACACTTTGGACTCTACAAGACCCAGGAGGGTGATCCCTGTTAATGAGTTTACAACTTCTGCAAATGAAGATCATAAATAGTCATTAACTTTGAAATAATAGATAATCTCACTTAATAGCTCAATAGAATGGGATAAGACTAAAATGAATTGGATGTTCATCAGTAATATCAACCACTTGGAGTGTGAGATAAGTTACAACACAATTGTTTCATGGTGAAAGATAAATCATTATGTTTAAAATTTGGTGGTAGCAAGCCCTAGGTGAAGACAAACAAAACACTACATCACAAAGAACAGATGCAAATTAGACTAGTGCCACATCCATTGGAGGAGTCAAATTCACCAACACCTAATGGTTCATAGTAGATTTTAACACATAACATATAATATCTCTGATCATACTGCCTTACAGTATCATCAATTTGTACCTCAGCTCAATACTTCTTACCCAATCCTTGTACATAACATATCAATCTGCAATCTCATTTAAGCAGTTTAATTAATTCTTTGAATCAAAGCTAAAACCAGAATGCACACACCACAACAGTGAGAAGAACGGAATAACCATTGATTATTTCATTCAAAATTCGAATACATTTGCACATAGGAGAGACATGAGCCTTGATTTTTTGAGTTAAACTCAAATGCTAGTACTGTTATGAAACACTAAGACCCAATAAACTCAAATCCTACAGCAAAATGACACAAAACCCACTTGTATTGCCTCTGTAACTACAAATTTTACATTTTTTATGTAGCTCCACACCAGAATTTCAGCTAGGTTACTTGCTAACCTAACTTGCTACCTTGCCAACTAACTTCTTCTAACTTTTACAATGAGAAAAGAAGAGAATAAGAAGAGGAGAAGAGACTCCAGAAGAAACCCTAAATCTGAGCAGCAACAACATCTAGAAGCATCTCCACCGTTGAACAATGATCTGCATAATATTCTCCATTTTCCCTACAACAAACTTGATTCTGTTTCAAAAATAGCACATGCTTAATTCATTCTTCAACAGAAAACTATCCATGTGTCCACTCCACTCATTATTTGCAGCTGAAGGAAAAACTCCTCATCCCCGTGAAAATGCTCTTCTGTTGTTTTCTGTTTTTACCTCTTTGTTGCATTTTACTATGGCTATATTTTATTCACTACTACTTTTACTTTATTTTATTCTCTTCAGTGAATAAAATATTACATTTTATTTCTATGAAAAGTATTCAAAACATTTTGCCTAGCAGCAAAATAATCACCACTTTACTTTTCATTTTTAACCCCAACACAATAAAATATTTAATCTTACATTTTACATTTTACATTCCTGTGCATTCAAGTATTTTAAAAATTTATTTAAAACACTTCTCCATTTAAAAATTGAAATGAAAAACGTCATAAATTACCCCCGTGCCTTTTACCATTTTTAATTTAAAAAACTTTACCTAAGGAAAAATGGTCCCCACCCCCCAATTCCTTCTCATGGAAATGCAAATTTAAAAATTAAACTTTGGCAACCATTTAATATTTCTGAGACTTAGGAAATCATAGAAAATTTAATATTTTAGCTACTTCCTCCCCATCTCCCCACCATCCCGCAATCGACATCCCCCAGTCAACATGTCGATCACGATATCATGGTCGACGGCTGTGATCTGGCTGCACCGGCCCTCCATCCTCCACCGTCGGATTTACTTAGCCTTCACCATTTAAAACTGTGGTGGAACCCACCTCCTATTTGAAAATTATTTAATAATATATATTCTGACGGAGCTTTGGGGAAGACATTAAATTTTTTAATTTTTTAATACTCCTCCTTATCTCACTTCCCCTGCCATCCCACAAAGAGTATCTTGTGCTCACTTTGTGATCACGAAATGGCAGGCGACGGGTGTGATTTGGCTGCATCGGCCAATCACCCTCAACCATTGATTTTCCTCCATTTCCATTTGTTCGGCCCTAACTTTGATTGCTCTGTGCTTGAGCTCTGCATCTCCTCATGGGCAGTCATGGTGGCCTCTTCGTTTTCTCCTGCTTCTTCCATTTGTAGGTCACACCCCATACATTCTCTGTTCTGTGTCTTTTCTGCTGCATCGCTGCCTGGTCGCACCTTGCTTCATTGCTCCCTTTTCCTACAAGCCTCCCCGCAGCCACGCGTGTAGGCCTCTTCATACCTATTGGCTACCTTCACTTGCACCACACCTTTTCCTGTTCCTCCACCAGAAGCACCCATCTCCTTCACTGGCGTGTGAGCCATTTCTTTCAACCAATGTGGGTCCTCTATTGGATGCACCCATTTCCTTCATTGGCACGTGAGCCATTTCTTTCAACCAGTGCGGGTCCTCTGTTGGATGCGCCCATTTGCTGCTCATGCTCGTGGCATGTCCCTACTAGTTGCAGGCCATTTACTTTCACCTGCTCCTCCTACCATGTGAGCCTCCTTTGTGGTTCGAGCATTTCCATGTATTGGCAAAGGAAAGGGGTGTGATAGGAGAATGCTAGCCTAGGATATCAATTGAGAGGATGCCCTCAGTGTTGCACAAATTCTTTACCATAGAGTTTGCATGTCCAGCAAAATAGAATGTCCTCCAACAATTCTGATATGTTTTCATACAGGCACAAACTACCATGTGCAGACACATGCCCAACATTTGACATAAAACATCCCTCTTTCTCATATAACCACTTTGATTCATTTGTATTTGCCTGACAGTCTTCAATGCTTCTACAATAAATCTGTTTTATATGATAATCTGTTTCATATGATGCTTAGACACCTTCACAATTGGTGGCATCTATGTTTTGTGCATTGATAACTTTAGTGGATATGCATACCTGTCTCCAAACTGTTCTCCTCTATAGATCCATGTCAATCCGTCAATTGGTGATGGTTGAATATTTATGTTCAAAAGTTCCCCTTTATTGAAGAAGAGCTTGGGTAGCCTATTCTCAAAATTTGATTCACAACACAATACACAATAAGTAAATCTTGAGCTGCTACATTTCCATCAATAGTTCTCTTTGGTCTAATCACCATTTTAAAATAAATTTTGTATATAGTGTCTTTCAGCCTTGAATGGTTTTGAATTTCAATATCATGTAATTATTTCAATACCGAGGCAAGAGTGAATGGTGTCATGACCCTATCTCGTGGCATCGCCAAATGCAACATCACCTTCAAGCTATCCAAAAAGTCTTCCTGCACTAATGTCTGATTTCCATCAAAAGCCTGAACCATGCTTGGTTATTTGTTCATGTATTTGAAAACATGAAAACATTGCTACATTTACCTTTCTCCTTATTTTCCATCTCGAAAACATTTACCTAATATGGTTGCAGCACCGTGGCAAAAACAAGTCAAGACAGTGCAAAGCATGTCGAGCCCCATGTGGGCTCGACTAAAAAAGTTTTCATTTTCAAACAAATTTTCACCCTCAAATGACTTGACACTGTCTTTTGAATGTACATGAAGTGAAAACACGAATTGGGTCGCCATTAAAAACTGCTTTCTGACACTTTTGTAAAATTGTCAAAACAGGCCAAGTTGCTTCAGGAATCGTGAGACCATAAAAAACTTGCAAGCACATAGTCATTTGATCCATCAGTATAGTTCAAAATACAGCTCAGAGAAATCAATTACGAGGTGAAAGATATTAATCCGCCACTTTGCTCAATTGAACCTTTCTAAAACAATAGTTGTTCTGAACCAATTAGAACACACCCACCTGCTAATTTGTAAACATAACAAATCAACTCCTGACAAGCTTCCATCAGACACAGTAGAACATTAAGATACCTTGAGCATGTGTGCAAAAGGAATTACTTTGAAACATCCTTGATCAAAATATATTAACGACCAAAGTTGACCAATTAGAAGGGCTGTCAGGAAAGCAACTGCAAAACTAAGCAAACAACATTTGGTTTCAATCTGCTAAAAATAGTAAATCAAATCATTAGGCTCTGAAAACTGACACCCAGGATCATTTAGGTATGGAGAACACAGAAAAATATTCATTTTGACATAACAATTAACTAGTTGCAAAATCCAAGCTCAAACAGGAGGCTATTTCGCAAACTGACAAATCTGCAAACAGCAGAACAGTTCAAAAACCCTCCAACTTCACTTTTCAAAACCCTGACCAAACTGATCATGGGAAGCTGAAAATTGACACACACACTCACATATGTCAATAAAACACGTCTACAAATGGGTTTTGCTTGGAAAACAACATGCCTCAAGTCCTGATTCTCCAAAGTGGGTCATTCAAACTGATCCCTCAAGTGCACTTCTGAAAGTGCAGAGACAAATTTCTCGAGATGGGCACCTCAAATTTTGTAAATTTGAGAGTGCCAATAGAAGTATCTTTATTTGGAAAAATATAATTGGTATAAGGCTTTTTATGCAAGAGCATCCATGGTGACTTGCAATCCCGTGTCAACAAAAAGGTTGAATTTTTGAATTATGCAATTTTGAATTTTTGAAATGGATTAATTTTTGGTTTGGATTACATATTGAGGGTGTCAAATTATTTATCTACAAATAAATTAATTTTTTAATTAATTTATTGTGCAACTTTGACAAATTGACTTGTGGGGTGGAAAGCAAAAAGTAGATTTTAGAATGTCAAGATTAAAGTTGCAAGAGTTACAGGTGGTTTGGAAGAGCTGGGAGATGTTTTGTTTTGTAAAATATCACATGTTTGAGAATAGCTTGAGGGTGATCCCACAATATTGGTTTACAATTCTTGGTCGAACTCAAGACTAAAATATTTTTTCCTAGCTAAATCTTCACTTTTGGGCACCTATGGCGGCTAAACTGTGAGGAATTTGAAGATGATGCAAACTATTTGTTGATGGGTGTTTTCACACCTTCTCAACATAGGAAGCACACAAGTATGCTACCTCTCTTGAACGGTAGCAATCTGCAAACAAGTTACAAATTACCACCCTAAGGTCTCTCAGGTGTTAGGTCATGACAATGCTTGGAATATCTCAGTTGGTTTAATGTGATCTTGCTAGTAATCATAGGGCAGCCTTACGTGGGTCAAAATGGAGGGGAATAGGATCCTTGGCTGGAGGTTATAAAATTTTCTGAAAATTTGCTCTATTGTTGTAAGTTTAGGACAATAGTCTTAAACTCCACTTTAATATTCTAATTTGGCTTTACAATATGCAATAAACTTTATCTAAAGCACTTATTAAAAAAAAGTTCAAAAGGGAAGGGAGAGGAAGAAGTTCCTAGACCTGAAACTATCAATGAACAGTGATAATGAAGGACTCTACAGTAGACAACCTTCCCAGAACTTAGTTGCAGTTAACCAAATTAGTTCACAGTCTCGTGAAATAAGTACAATATTCTAAGGTCTGCAGATCTTCAACCTTTAATTCACCATAAATCATGAACAAGAGATATAATTTAAGTGCAAAATTTATATAATGCTTAGACTAGCTTTACATTGTAGTTTATCATCAATAAACAACAAAAATCATGAATAAGCAAGAGCATCAAGACAACATAGTTCTTCAAAACCAATGAACAACATTAACTAATCTACCAAAGCATGTAAGAACACATAGAACAACAAAGTTAATCTACTCAAACTCACTACATATGAGAAGAATAATCATGCAACATGAATTTGGAACTCAAGAATCCACCAAATCAATGAATTTCTATTAACATTCTAGTAGCATGTATGTACAACAATTCAACTCCCTCTTGAAAATGGGAGGAGACCCCCTATTTATAGTGTCCAAAAATAAAAATGAATGGCCAATATTTAATCTCATTGTGTGGCCATGATTCAATACAAATTAGCGTTTCACCTACCCCAAAATATTTCACAATATAAAATTACATATTGTCTTTTAGTCTATTTTGTCTTCTTGTGGGGCAGCATTGTAGCTCATTTGTCTTCCAGTTGATTTCCTTTGTTGCAGCTATACTGCGAGGAATTCATCATCAATCATGAGATTTACTTCATGCTTCTTTATAGTGGTATACCCTACGAACTTCCCAATCAATGCTTGAAGTTTATTCTACTCCATTATGTCAGATTGGAGCACTTGGAAGCTCCATTTCTTAGATATGTCGATCAGGACATCCCAGTCCTTGTCACATTTGGATGTATTCTTTACCACTTGTTCTGATTGGGTGAAGGAACAAGTAGAAAACTCCATGAGATCTAGAGTGAGGATGTCAGTAGCCCCCTCATTCATCTTCTTGAGGAAATATGGCCTTGTCTTTTCTGGATCTATCTCAACAAAAGGCATGTTGAAATCTCTCATTATTTTTAGGTACTCCACGTATGCCATTA
Organism: Sequoiadendron giganteum; assembly: GCA_007115665.2. Taxonomy (NCBI): domain Eukaryota; kingdom Viridiplantae; phylum Streptophyta; class Pinopsida; order Cupressales; family Cupressaceae; genus Sequoiadendron; species Sequoiadendron giganteum. Next base: position 790,465,086 of record CM021102.1, on the reverse strand, counting down.
TAATTCTTTAACCCAATCGATATCAATTTCTACTTCCTGGAGCACCCATTCTAATACTTCTTTCCTATAGTCTAAGCTCATTTTCCACGTCCCAATGAGACACTGATCATTATTTGCCAATGCAAGATCCTTTTCCCATGATTTTTGTGGCACCTTGAGAATAGTCTCAATCTTGGGGTATGTGATCCGGTATAGCTCCAAGAAATTAGTGCATAACTTCCGCATGCCCTCCATCTATTTCTAAATTTCTAGGAACTTATTTTCGGTTCTAAGAACTCAACTGATGCCCATATGCCCATTATATATGACATGTTGGAGCCAATCTTTAGTATCCTTTGTCCAATTCTTTCTCTTCTCTAGTTTACTGATGTGTTCTTCGGACAACAAAAATGGGGTATATGATGATGTGGTGGGGATCTCATTAGTTGAAGACCATTATTGAATATAAGCTATTAGATCTTCCACATGTGCCTTTAGCTCCTCCTTAGAAGACTTTTCCTTGTTCATTTGGTGTACGATGGTGGCTACGGACCCCTAAAGATGATCAATATTTTGTTCTCTTGTGGTTGTACCCAAGTCGATAGTAGAAATATTATAGCTTAATCCCTCTTCTCCCATCACTAGAGTAGCTATTTGTACTATCTTGGATCCTAATGCATCCATTGTCAGATGAGATATGACCCTCAATTTCTTCTCCTTCTTTTCACTTATTTGGGCTTGAGCCAAGATGGCCTCCAACCTTGCCTTTGGATCCATCAGGGTCAGGGTTTTCTTCTCCAATTTCTTCTCGAGCCAGTCAGGCATCTGAGATTCCTCTTTTGGTGATTCATGATCACCTTCTTTCTCATGGGTCCATTGAATTTGCATTGCTTTACCACCCAAAGTCTCCTGCTCTATCTTTTCTTCCTCTTCTTCATCTGAATCTTGAATGAATATTGTTTATTTTATTTGGGGACTCAGTGGCTATATGCTCCTTGAGGCTATCCTTCCCCTTAGAGGTTTTCTCTTCTTCTTCTTGATGCCCATGTTCTTCATGCTGTTCTATTTTCAGGATTTTTTTGTTTCAACCTCTTCTTCAGGATTGTCTTATTCTTTCTTTTCTCTTTCTTCCTCTTCTTGTTCCTCAGAAGGAGGTATCTCTTTCTTATGCTCGAGGCTCTGATCTTGCTCCCCTATTAGAGGTTCAGTGTCTTCCATTTCCTCATTCATACCTTTCTCTTCATCAGAGGGCTATTTTTCAGCTTCTTCCTCAACATCCCTGAGTTGTTGGGCCAAGTCCTCCTCAAGCTCTGGGTCAAACATTTCCACAATATACTTGGTGCATGGCTCTTCAAAATATTCCTCAGAGGATTGTGTTTCCTCCTCTTCATGCACCACTTTATCGATTACTAGATGTTGATATTCGGGATGGTCATGGCAGTCATCCACTTCTTCCTCCATTTCTTTGCTTGCTTCCCACTCTCACCTCTCCAACTCATCAGAGATTTGCATCATTTCTTCCATAATAGGTGGCTCAGCTGGAGGAGGGATAGGGAGGCCAGTAATAGCTTGATCCAAGGTAGCTTGTACCATAAGATTTAGGAGCACCCCTGACCGCTCCGATGGTATATTTCGCATGTGTCTAGTAAGAGCCTCTAGAAGCAAGAGAGTAGGAATTGTTGTCGTTGTGGTGGAAAGTGGAAGAGATAATTATGGAGACATGGATGAGGAAGAGAGAAGAGAAGTGGTGGCATATGAGGAATCTATGGCTATAACTTGGGTTGCAGGAGAAGTGGAGGCAAGGTGAACTGAAATATCGACCACAAGCGAAGAAGAGGCAATCATCCCCTAAGAAGTAGGTGAAGAATCAATAGTAGTGGTAATAGCAGTGGTGGTGGCTGCGCATGTGGAGGTAGCAGGTGGGGATCTTACTTGCTCGATATATGGCTCTCTTCCTTCATGGATCGGGTCATCATAGATGGTGGGAATTTTTGTGAAACTACTTGATTTCCTTGGTTTCTTGGAAGGCTCACCTTTTGAGGCTTTCCTTGAATACACCTTGGACTTGGGATGATTTTCAGCCACTTATTTCCTCTTCTTGGATCATGTAGTGCGAGGAGATGTGGTGGTCTCCCTAGTTGGGGCAGTAGTGGCAGAGGCACTGTCAATCTCAATCTCAAGTGGATCTTCAAGCTCTTCGTACGTTAGGGTCACTCCCTATAGCTTTAATTGAGCAACTTGCTCATCGATCCATTATTTTGTCCTTGCCTCAATAGGCTTCATCAGAATGTTGAGGTCATTGACCTCTTCCTCATTCCAGTCAATAAGTGGCAGCGGCAAATTGGCAACAACATCACATCTCAGATCTATCACAGTATTCACATCCTCAATGATTTGATCCATAATTCGAAACAAGTTCACTATTTTAACAAAGTATGTCATCATATGCATGTCATGCCACATATGCACCTCCTTATTGTCTCTGCAATTGGCCCAAAATTCCTCCATAATATGTAGATGGGCGTATTCAATCCCGACCGCCTTCTTCAATTTTCCATGAGGGTCCATTTGTGGTCTGGTGGTATGAACCCCAATCCTAGACCTGCACAAACGTGGAAAACAAGCACATTATTAGATTTAAATGCAAGTAACAACCATTATTCCACATGAAATCCATCTACAATATTCAAAATAGGAAACAATATGAAGAAAAAAACAAGTAACTAAGTTAAATCCTAATTCAAATAATGCAAACACTTAATCCCATGGGGGAATTGCTGCCAAATATGTGTAAAAATTGGCCCGTTCTCAACTCCTTAGTAAACTTGATGATATGATGAAAATCGATCCACTTTGTTGATGAAGAACAAGATGAACTCCTTGAGAAAACCTCCACTAACCTAGCTATGTTGATCACAAATGCTGTAGAAATATATGAAGTGGCTCTAAATATGAAGATAATAACTTCGCAATCAAATTGTGGATGATGAATGAGAGGAAGAATCTCTCATTTATAGATTTCAAATTGGAAGAAAGAGCAATATTTTAGCAGTGTGGGATCATTCAACATCCAATGGCCAAGTGAAACTTGTGAAGTTGTGAATGGGTGAAGGTTGAGCACATTTTGATGAATGAGCCAATAAATGTTATTAGGTGGATTTCAAATTTTTGAAATGACATGTTGAAGAGGGAAGGAAAATGACTTAAATGCCACTTGGCTCAATGCACAAGGACATGTAAGAGGAGTTAAATTGCTTGCTGGAAGGACAGATCCCTATTGGAGGGATTTTAAAATTTGGAGGAATATTCCCTTTTTATGCCATGTGAGAGAAAATAGGGATTTTAATAAATCAAAATAAATGATTTATTGTGCAAGTTGCATTCTCTAGAGGATGTGACATGGATTAAGATTAAATTAATCAAAGGTTAATTAATTTAATGGGAGATTAGGGGATGTGACAATTTTGACTTAAATTTAAGAGTTAATTTAAATCAAGAATTTGGAAGAAAGATTTAATTAAATAAATGATTTGATTTATTTAACTAAAGGGGATAATGTTAGATTAAATTAAATAAGGTTTAATTTATTCAATTTAATAAGAAGACTTTAATTTAAATAAGATGTCTTATTTAAATAAACAGAAACTTAGGGTTAATTAAATTAAATTGATTAATTTAATCAACAAGGAAGGATGACTTAATCAGATAAATAATGATTTATTTAATTAAGGGATGAAAAGTGATGAGAAACTGAGAAGGTGATTCAGGATGAAATGATGTTAGTAGTTAGGGTCAAGTGTGTTGGTCAATTTTCCATGTCTACAGGTGGTATAGAGCTCCAAGTTGTATTGATTCAACTCCTTATCAGAGTACTTTGCACACTAGAATGTGTGAAGTTCATACATTCCTTGAACAAACATGAGGGGATAAGGGATCCCCACTCTATGCATGCTACTCAGGAGGGCATGTTCATTTTTCAACTTTCGAGAGAGTTCAAGTAGTACCGATCAGTCATTTGGGTATTGGGGCAACTTATATGGTTTCTTTGAGAAACCCTCGACTCAGATGTATGTGAATTTTGGAAATTGAACTAAAAAGAAGCCGAACCGACAGATGTAAGCATTGGTGTTGTGGGTACCCCTTCTCTCAAAGCCACCTCCAAGCAACCTAGTGATACACCTTATGAAGGCATCATTGACTCTGCAATAGTCTTTCTTGAAGTTTCAGAATTGGAGTTGGGGATACTTGTCGTAGACCTTCAATTCCCTACCTGGAGTTGGATTTGGTGCCACAAATAGTCCCCTGTATTGGGAATGATTGAAAAGCAAGTAGAATGGGTATGATTTCATGTAAAATTGTGAAGTGTTCTTCATAGCCACAAATTTCGCATGCAAGCAGTGACTGATCATTCTAGCCTAATAGAACATGGTCTCTCCTCGGATAATATCCTCCATGAGTTACAACATCCATTCTACAAAGAAGGCTACAGTTGGGAGGCCCATAACACTACTTAATAAGGTTACCAAGTTATGGTAATCCTCATAAAAGTCACTTTTGAAGAGTTTTTGGGGCAATGTTTTTGCGCTACACCTCTTCTCCTTAAGCTAGTACAGATGCCCAGTATTGTAGAGACTACAAGGTATGCACATATTTCTTCAGGAGAAGCTTGGTGCTCTTAGTCTTTAGTTTGTTGGGTATATTCATCCTATTTTGACTCACTTGGGGATGATGAAAGCCTTGACGAAGCGATGGCACAATGAGACATCCTCCTTCGACTTTCCTACCGGTGAGGCCATAGTTACTCTTGGGGATGTCTAGCGCATCCTATGACTTCCCATTCATAGTGAGAGGGTGATCTATGATCTAGATGCTGGAAGGGATGCATTTTTTGATGTGATGGGGCTCGATGAGATCCAATTTTTAGAGGGATAGATTGATCTGGAGAGGTACCGAGGAAGATTGATTGTTGCAGCCATCATATCAGGTCTTGTGGCACCAGATTGATGGGGTCGATATTTTAGTCTAGGCTGGGGGTTGGCATGGGAGTAGATGGTCATCCGTAGGGAGTTTTTGAAGGGAAAAAACAATGTAGGATCTAGAGACCCAATAGTGCAGAATACATTCCCTTAACACTAACACAACAGAGGAGAAAAGCACAAACCAATTTCAATAGCTTTCTAAAACAACTTGAGATGAATACATGTAAAATAGAGAACACAAAATTTAGCATTAACAGTTGACACAAGATATACGTGGGAAAACCTTTTTCAGGTAAAAAATCCACCACACAAAGTCAAGACAATTTGTATTACAGTAACAATAGTTACATACAAATTTATAGTCTTCTTTGATCAGCTCACAACAATACTACATAATTATCTCTCACTGTTACAATGTTCTCTAAAAACATATAGTTCGAACTCTCTTCAAGATCACTTATTACATGCAATATGTCATCGACTTCCTTAAGTCAGACATTGCAATCAATTCTATCAACCAAGTGCCAACTAATAGGTACAATCATATCAGATTCAATCACACCAAAGATCTGCCCATACTAATCTTCCTTCATCAAGCCACCCAGGCATTAATGCCATCACCCAGATTGGGTTCTATTTTGCCACCCTAGGTTGACCTGCACCTATTGCAATTACTCTTTTGGTTTCCATCCAATCAGCATTCAAACACTAAGCCACGTGTCTGCATTCCATTCAATATCCTCTTTTGACATCGAGTCCAACTCGGTCAAGACTAGCCCCGAGCTCGACTGAGATCTCCAAGTCTTTACCATGCTACCATCGAGCCCATTTGACCAACTCGTGGTATGGCAGTAAGTCAGTTGAGCTCATCCAAGCTCTTACCACACTACCATAGCCTTATTGAGTCTGATCCACAGTATGGCGATAGCTGGATTGGGGGACCGTTGGTGGTTTTATCGCGGCCACCACGATCAGCCTCTTGGCTGGCCATAGTATGGCGGTAACTGCTAGCCAGGCCACTAGCAGTCTTACCACAGCCACCACGCTCAACCTCTTGGCTGGCCGCAGTATGGTGGTAACCACTAGCCAGACCGCTAGCGGTCTTACCGTGGCCACTATGGTCAGCCTCTTGGCTGGCGATGGTAAGGCAATAACTGCCAGTCAGGCTGCTAGTGGTCTTACCATGGCCACCATAGTTATCCTCTTAGCTGGCCATGGTATGGTGGTAACCACCAGCCAGGCCGTTGGCAGTCTAACAGCAGCCACCACGGTTAGCCTCTTGGTTGGCCATGGTAAGGTGGTAACCACCAACTTTGAGGAAAGACACATACCATGGCCAGTGCGATGAGGAAGAAGACATCGTGTGGTATGGCAGTAACTGCTAGACCCTTCACCATGGGACCACTAGAACAGATAAGAATACCACCACAATATGGCGGTAAAGCCAAAAATGAACATTTTTTGCCATGTATTTTCTGACAAAGGTTCAAGCTGGAAATTGAGGCATCATTTCTCAACAAGCTCCCACTTGACGAAGATTCCCAGCTTCCTCCAAACTCTGAAAAATTATTGTCTGTCATAGGCCCCAAGGCCCATCGATTTTGTGCACTATCTGAACTTGTTTGTGCTAACTAACTTTGTCAAAGCATCTACAACATTCTTCAAGGTGTCCAACTTTTCCAGACTGACCTTGCCATCTTCAACCATATCCCTTACAAAATGATATTGTACATCAATGTGCTTGGTCCTAGCATGAAAGGTAGGATTCTTTGCCAAACAAATGGCACTCTCACTATCATAGCAAATTGAAATCTACCTAGCATTAAATCCAATGTCCAAACACAAATGGTTTAACCAAATAGCTTATTTATAGGCATGAGTTGTAGCCATGTACTATGCCTCTGTCATGGATAAAGCAACTACAGTCTGTTGCTTGCTCATCCAATTGATTGCTCCACCATTAAGCATGAAAGTGTATCCACTGGTGGATCGCCTGCTGTCAATGTCCCCTGCCCAATCTGAATCAACATACCCACGAATGCTGAGAGCCTTCTGTGATGTAACCAAATTTCTATGGTAACATAGTGCATAGTTTGAAGTCCCCTTCAAATACCTAAATACTCTCTTCATAGCATCACAATAAGGTCTTCTCAGATTTGTCATAAATCGACTTAGAACTCCCACTGCTTGGGAAATGTCTGGTCTTGTACAGACCATAGCATACATTAAACTGCCAAGAACACTTGCATAAGGCACACTGGTCATGTCCTCCATCTTAGTAATAGACTTTGGATAGTCTTCGATAGATAGCTTAGTTCCATGCATGATTGGAACAACAAGCTGCTTGCGGTCATCCATGCTAAACCTCTCCAGAACTATTTTCACATACTTACTTTGACTGACCCAAAGCTTTCTACTTGTTTTGTCCCTAGTAATCTCCATTCCAAGAATGTACCTTATTGCACCAAGATCTTTTATTTTGAACTTTGTAGACAACTGAGATTTAAGATCAAAAATCATAGTCTTGCTATTTCCAATGAATAACATATCATCCACATACAGGGTAATAACCAGCACACGATCATTCTGGAGTTTATAATAAATGTGATCATATTTTGATCTCACAAATCCAATTGACAAAACAAACATGTCAAATTTCTAGTACCACATTCTAGGAGATTGTTTTAAACCATAGAGAGATTTATTTAATTTGCAAACGAGATTTTGTTTACCTCTTTCAACAAAATGCTTAGGCTGGGACATGTAGATTTCTTCTTCCAGCTCACCATAGAGAAACGTTGTCTTCACATCCATCTGCTCAATTTTAAAATCATACACAGTTGCTAAAGACAATATAAATCTGATGGATGTCAGCTTTTCTAAGGGGAAAAGATCTCTCCATAATCTATTCGCTTAATTTGAGAAAAACCCTTTGCAACCAGCCTAGCCTTGTATTTCTCAACACTTTCATCAAGGCCTGTCTTCTTTTTGAATATCCACTTACAGCCAATAGGCTTTTGCCCTTTAGGCAGTGGTACCAAATTCCAGGTATCATTCTTTTTCAAAGAATCCATCTCTTCATTCATGGCCTCCAGCCAAGAATTTGAATCAACCATGTTGACTGATTCTTTTACAGTCCTAGGTTCATCAGTGTTGGTTAATAAAGCATAGGCACAATTTGAATCTAAAATAGAGAAACCATACCTATTAGGTTGCCTTTTTTCTCATGTAGATCTTCTTACAGAATGAAGTTGTTCTTCATCATCAGAACTTCTAGAGCTGCTTGAGCTCTCCTTAGTCTCAGGTACACCATGTAGCTCTTCCCTTTTGGAGTTTGGGGAATCTCAACTGCATGATTCTTCTTGTCACTTTGATTTATCCTAAGCTGTTGATCACATACTGAAGGTTTTAGCTCACGAAATATCATGTTGCTGCTGTACAAAACCTTCGCAATAACAGGATTCCAAAACTTGTATCCTTTCAGACCAACTCCATAGCCAATGAGAATACATTTGATAGTCTTGTTATCCAATTTATATCTCTTTTCATTTGGCACATAAACATATGTCTCATAGCCAAACACACGGATATGCCTCAGAGAGGGCTTCTTACGAAACCATGCTTCCAAAGGTGTCTTGTAAACAAGTGCAGAGCAAGGAGATCTATTTATTAGATAACATGTTGTAACCATAGCCTCAGCCCAAAACTTCTACTCCAGACCAGCACCACTCAGCATACTCCTTGCCTTTTCCATCAGCGTCCTGTTCAACCTTTTAGCAACTCCATTTTGTTGTGGAGTGTAAGGCGTTGTCTTGTGCCTTTTAATTCCATGATCAGTGCAATACCTTTCAAAATTTGTAGAAGAAAATTCACCACCATTGTCTGTCCTCAAACATTTAATTTTCCTTCTAGTCTGATTCTCAACCAAACATTTAAATTCTTTAAACCAACTGAACACTTCTAATTTACTTTTAATAAAGTATACAAATGCCCTTCTCAAATAGTCATCTATAAAAGAAACATAATATCTAGACTTTGATAATGAAGGAATATTAACTGGACCAAACACATCAGAATGAGAATAATCCAATATACCAAAAGATTTGTGAGGACTAGAATAAAATGAAACACGGTGATGTTTTCCATAGATACAATGTTCACAAAAGTCAAACTCAAGGTTACAATCATCAAGCCCTTCTACAAGGTTTTTAAACCTTTCTCACCAATGTGACCAAGTCTATGATGCCACAAAATAGTCTTCTCAGCTGGGAGTTTTACCTCCATAGCATTTGCAGCTAGAGAAGAGTCTTCATCTTTCTCTACAGGTACATCATTGCATGGCTTTATAGAGGCACTATTACAAAGAACAGGACAAGCATCTAGCTTGTACAGAGTGCCAATACGAACACCCTTAGCTAGCACCATAGCACTTCTAGCCATTTTACATCCCTTACTTGAAAAGGAAACTTCTACACCAGCATCATTTAACTTACTGACAAAAAGAAGATTTTGAGCTAGACCTAGTATGTGAGGTACACCACCAATACCTTTGACTCTCCTTTCAAGAAACTGAATTCTGACCCTTCCTCTGCCCACTATCTCCAACATTAAATCACTTGCCAAGTATACCTTTCCACCATCATACTTCTCATATTTAGAGAACCATTCTCTATTGGACATCATGTGAAAAGAAGCACCTAAGTCAACCAGCCAGACATCATCTGATGCATGAGTTGTCAAGGCTGCTACAATGAAGGCATCTACATGACTTTGAGAAGATTCATTGTCAGAAGCATTCTTCTTCTTCATCTCCTTACAATCCTTTTGGATATGACCAGGTTGCACACAATTCCAGCATCTCACCTTGAACTTTTACCAGGAGACTTTGATCTCCCTGCAGATTTGGATTTTGACTTTTTTTCCTTCTTCTTTCCTTTCTCCTTTGGTCTACCTCGAACAGCAAGAGCCTCTTTGGCCATCTCTAAAGACTTCCTTCACATCTCTTTAGATAGAAATGAGGCAACAACGTCTTCCATCTTGAAAGTAGTAGTAGTGCTTCCAATGGCCATCACAAGATGATCACAACTGTCAAGTAATGAACACAACAGGAGCATGCAACGATTCTCCTCCTCTATCTTTACACCTATAGATGCTAGCTGAGTAACACTCATATTAAATGAGTTCAGATGGTCTGCAACAGATGCACCTTCATCCATCTTCAAGGAGTACAACTTCTTCCTTAGGAATAATTTATTTACCAAAGACTTTCCCTTATAAATGTCACTAAGCTTCTTTCATAATGAAGCTACAGACTACTCCTCATGGACATTCAGGAATATAGAATCGGCAAGACTCGGTCTTATCAATCCTCTTGCTTTTCTATCAACAAGATCCCAAGCTTCTTGCATTGTACTTTGTGGCTTAGTTCCATACACTGCAATCAGGAGGTCTCTATCCACAAACAAGTCTTCTATCTTGATTTTCCATAACTCAAAGTTACTACCATTAAATTTTTCAATGTCTACTCTACAAGATGTATTGGCCATCTCAAATAGAAACAAGTTTCAACAATGCAAGACTCCCATTGAAACAATATTAGCACAAAAAACTAATCTTTCCTACAAGGATAACACAACTAGCCAAGCTCTGATACCACTTGAAGGGAAAAAACAATGCAGGATCTAGAGACCTAATAGTGCAGAATACATTCCCTTAACACTAATACAACAAAGGAGAAAAGCATAAACTAGTTTCAATAGCTTTCTAAAACTACTTGAGATGAATACAACATGTAAAATAGAGAAAACAAAATTTGGAATTCATAGTTGACATAAGATATACATGGGAAAACATTTTTCAGGTAAAAAATCCACCACACTAAGTCAAGACAATTTGTATTTTAGTAAAAAATTAGTTACATACAAATTTATAGTCTTCTCTGATCAGCTCACAATAGCACTACCGAATTATCTCTCACTATTACAATGTTCTCTCAAAACATACAGTTCGAACTCTCTTCAAGATCACTCATTACATGCAATATGTAATCAAATTCATTAAGTCAGACGTTGCAATCAGTTATGTCAACCAAGCGTCGACTAACAAGTACAATCATGTCAGATTCAATCACACCAAAGATCTGCCCATACCGATCTTCTTTCATCGAGCCACCCAGGCATTAATGCCATCACCCAAATCAGGTTTTGTTTCGCCACCCTAGGTTGACCTACACCTGTTGCAATTACTCTTTTAGTTTTCACCCAATCAGCATTCAAACATCGAGCCACATGTTTGCATTCCATTCACTATCCGCTTTTGACACCAAGTCCAACTCGGTCAAGACTGGCCCCGAGCTTGACTGAGCTCTCCAAGTCTTTACCGCCATACCACCAAGCCCATCCGACCAGCTTGCGGTATGGTGGTAAGTCAGTCAAGCTCATCTAAGCTCTGACCGTGCTACCACAACCTTACCAAGTCTGACCCATGATATGGCAGTAGCCAACTTGGTGGACTGTTGGTGGTCTTACTGCAGCCACTGCAGTCAGCCTCTTCGTTGGCCATGGTATGGCGGTAACCGCTAGCTAGGCTGCTAGTGGTTTTACCGTGGCCACTATGGTCAGCCTCTTGGCTGGCCGTGGTAAGGCGATAACTTCCAGCTAGGCCACTGGTAGTCTTACCACGACTAGCCAAGAGTCTGAGGCTGGCCACGGTATGGCGGTAACCGTCAGTCAGGCTGCTGGTGGTCTTTCCGCGCCCATGACGGTCAACCTCTTGGTTGGCCATGGTAAGGCAGTAAATGCCAACCAAGCCACTGGCGGTCTTACTGCAGCCACCACAGGAAACCTCTTGGCTAGCCATAGTATGGTGGTAATTGCCAGCTAGGCCACTGGCAGTGTTATCACGGCCACCGTGGTCAGCCTCTTGGTTGGTAGTAGTAAGGTGGTAACCACTAGCTTTGAGGAAAGACAGATACCGCAGCCAGCATGGTGAGGAAGAAGACAGTGCACGGTATGGCGATAACTGCCAAACCCTTCACCGTGGTACCACCAGAGTAGATAAGAAGACCGTTGCAGTATTGTGGTAAAGGCACAAATAAACATTTTTCGCCAAGTCTTTTTTGATAGAGGTTCAAGCTGGCAATTGAGGCATCATTTTTCAATAGTTTTTTGCTTGGGGTCCAGTGATGCTGGCCTCTTTTTATAGGGATCTTCATGAGTTTTCCTGCCTTGACAATAGGGCCATCGAGGTTGGGGTCACATTGCTACACATCTAGGCATGAGAACGGATTCTAGTGCCCTATCCACAGGTTACACTGGTGGTATTGTAACTAGATGATCTAGTTGTTTGGCGATATGGGGAGCCCCGATTCATTTTAATCACATAGGTACAGGAGGCATCACCCATTGACGATGGGTTATAGATGAGATGCGAGAGTTTTTTTGGAGAACTTGGATGGGCATAGGCCCATGGTATGATGATACTAAGCAACTATTCTTTTTCGGACAAGATAGATGGATGCAAGATCGAGAGCATATCATGATAGAGCATTATCTCCCTGACTAAGTAGCGTGATAGTTTGGTGATTTTCAAGATAGACCAGATGATCAATATGTGGTGATCTTCTCTTGTACCACTAAAGAGACAGCATGGGGCCAACCCATTACAACATCGGAGGTAGTAGTTGCATTCAGATTGTTAGTGGCTAGGCCATGGCCATATGATCAGGGGCCAATAGATGCAAGGGTGACATAGGCATATCGGGATTGGTTTAGGCCTCCTCTTAGATTAATAGTTATAGGTGTGGTACTCCCATGATGAAGATTGAGAGGCAAGTCAATGGGCAGGGGGTGAGGATAGGGAGGCAAGAGTGATGATGACAGGGATGGAGATAGGGGAGGGGATGGGCCACCTCCACATCAGACGCCACCTCGAGATCAGGCACAATGCACACCACCACGGGTGCAAACACCACTATAGACACCTACACTACCATGAGCACCGACACCACCATGAGATGGTGATAGAGCAATCCCATAGTAGCCACCAGGGCAACTAGATCACAAAAATGCATTGATCCAGCAGTTACAGGGTAAGATATAGATTTTGACAGGTAAGAGAGATCAGGCTCAGGAGTAGGTTTTGACAGTGACAAAAAAGGACCAGGCCTGCTCTGAGAGAGATCAGAAGATAGGTTGAAAGAGATAGCTAGAGAGCATGACCTCCTCATCATAGGGTAGGATATTATCTTTGAGGATATATCGAGAGGTGGTGAGAGAAACTGAGTGCTATTGGCAGCATTACAGGCAGGAAGTGCCACCAGTTGGTCAGGTACCATATTTTTCTCAGTAGACAAGGATAAGGGCTCTTGAGGACCATGGTGAGAGACTAGAGAGGGAGGGGAATAGCTAGCAGGGCTAGCCCTTGATCACATGCAGTCATTCATTTTTGACTCACGGGCTCTGATTGTGTCATTTATTTTGATGTATACACACTTGATCAAAATTTTGTACCAGGACAAATTGTATATTTTGATGATATATATGAGATGGTTTTATTTATGAGATTTCCTATGATGTATGATGAATGCATTTTAATTTCATATGTGCTATGAGATGTTATGAAATGCTTCTATTTTATATTCATGCAATATGATGTATGTTTCTATATGATGCAATGATGATTATGGATGCATTTATTTTTATATTTTTCTATGCATTTTGTGATGAAAATCGTATGGATGCAGTTTATGGTATGTAAATGATTATGTAATGATAATGGATGCAAATTATATGTAGATGATTTCTGTTATGTCCTTAATGATTCATGTGATGCATTATGAGTAATGATAATGTTTTTCTTTCCTTTCCTTTATGCAAAATGATGATGATGTATGATATGAGATGAATGTCATACAATGATTTCTTAAGATGCTTATAATAATAAATCTATATTATTCATCATAACTTAAGATGATGATAATGTAGGATGATATGATGTGATATGATCTAAATAATATAATATGCATTTATGCTGATGATTTTGTGGGTGCAGGGGAAATGCATTATGGATGTTCTGATTAACTGTTATGGTACCATGTTAGTATGGAGAGAAGATAGAATAAAATAGATCCAACAAGTCAAGATTATACTAATGATGATTATTTTCTTACTAGGAGTTAGGATTTTTAAAGGTCCAATTACTTTATGTTTGATAATACACATAGGTTCGATGTATCAAGGTATAAAGAAATAGGATAGCGTGGTACCTAGTGTGATGGACTTTGACTTGACAATAAGATAGGAGTATTCTTGTTCACACTCAACCTACAGAACCATATTCAAGATGTATTTTAGACATTCTAAACATCTCAGACCAAAACATAGAAAAGAAAGCCTTCCTATGTGGTCAACAAGACACTTAAAACATCCTCTCTACAAACCAAACAAAGAACGTATGACCAATTTATTTTACAAGAATATCCAACAAGCTCAGTAGATAAAAAAACATAATGATCATTGCGCCATTCCTTTCTCTCTAAACCTATTTTGTTTAGGCATCATCAAGAGGTCCTTGAGATGAGCGCAAAAATAAGATAAGTCAAAAAGACCAGATAAAGTAAACAAACAAGATAATGTTCTTCGTACTACTAGCCAAGACTAAACTACGGTATTGCCTAATGGTGATGTCCATCGTAGGAAGGTCAGATTCCTAGGACATGTTATGATTAGGTGATGATGAGATTTTGATTGGATGATAAGCTATTGATACTCTAAGGTGATTAATTTGCTGACTTACTAACCTAGGCTTGAGACTTTGACGATTTGAGCTTTCACTTTAAAACTAGTTGGACTTGCTTCTAACTAAATTACCAAAGGATGAAGATGACGATTGATTTATTAGGAATGATGATTATTACAGGTGAAAGCGAGATGAGATGGATGCACCATTTTGGGTTTTTTCAAATATTTGGATGTTTTTGTTGTTTTTGAATGTTTTGAGGCTGGATTTTCAGATTTTGATATTTTTTTGGTATTTTCGAGATTTGTGACCAAGAGAATAACTTAAAGACCTATCCTAGGGGTATCAAGAGCTGATCAATAGATTAGCCTTGCCTATGTTATACACGTAGAGACCACGTAGTTTGACGAATGAAAAACTTGACTCAATGATGAGATAGATGGGCAGACAAATCGCCATTTCTATTGCGACAAATGCCTAAAGGACTAACCTAAAATGTCTCAAGGGGTGATCAAAGATCAACCTTGCCTACGTTCAAGCTCAGAGATGACGTAGTCTGGTCAGATGACTCTATTTTTGATTTTTTAGACTTTTGACATGCTTTGGATTTTGATATGATTTGGATGTTTTTGGATTTTCGATGGATTTTTGAATGTTTTTGGATTTTTGATGTTTTAGGAAGATCACAAGAATATACACAAATCCAATTTGATGTAGGTATAGGAACATGTCCCTAGCATGATGTGATAGACTACTTCAATAAAGGCAGGACAAAATGACCTTGGGAGTGTGCCAAGTAGTTCTAGGGTGGAACATGATACGAACACAAGATCAAGCTATGGTACAAATGCGAACGAATGGTGGAAGGATAGATGGAATGTAATGGATGAATGGTAAGGTGTGTGCTACAGAACAAGCCACGAAGGTCCTGGTGGGTGGAGAGTGATTTATTTACGCTTGGTGCCTATTTGCTAGGTTTTCACCTAGTTACTTGTCCAAAGTGCCACCAAAGTGGATTTCACCAGAGGACGATTTTTTTCTTTACTCTTTTTAATCTTTTTTCCGAATTTTTTTTTGGATTTTTGTTTTTTTATTTTTATTTTTGTTGTCACCAAGATGGCTATTTACTAGGTTTTCATCATGGTGACCATTTTTTTAGGACATTTTTCTAATTTTTTATTTTTTTTGGTTTTATACCTTGGAAGATTTTAGGCATAAATTTTTTTGAGATGAGAGCTGTTTAGGGGATCCCGCAGAGGTTTTCCTTCTGGTGTTGATAACTGATATGCCCCTAATTTATAGCTTGTCATGATGACGAAAGGTCCCAACTAGTTGGGCTCAAATCTTCCTTTTCTTTCTAGGTTTGGCATGTTCTTTTGGTTCTCCTTTAGCACAAGTTCACCAACTTGGAAGGCCCGCCTCTTGATCTTCTTGTTATAACTCCACTTAAGTTGGTTTGATACACCTATAGATAGTTTAGGGCATCCATACATCATTCATCTAGTCACTCTAGATCATTCAGTTGTGAGACCCTGTATTCTTCATCTGTTATGAGGTTTTGCAATGATATTCTCAGGGATGTGAGCTCGATCTCGATGGGGAGGATGGATTTTCATCCGTAGACCAGGGAGAAGGGGGTGGCACCTATTGGTCTTTAGATGCTAGTATGATAGTCCCATAACGCATGATTTACCTACAGATGCCAGTCACTACAAGTGTCATTGACTATTTTCTTAAGGATTTTAAAGATGGTTTTGTTGGTAGCTTCTACTTAGCCATTACCTTGGGGATAGTACGGAGTGGAAAAGCCATGTTGGATATTGAATTTTTCACATAAGTCATGATTATCTTGGTTTCTGAAAGGTGTCCCATTATTTGAGATAATGGCTTGGGGGACACCATACCGACAAATGAGGTAGTTCAAGCTAAACTTGGATATCTACTTTCTCATTATGTAGGTCATGGAATGGCTTCTACCCACTTTGTAAATTACTCTGTGGTGGTGATGATGAATTTGTGGCCGTTGGATGAGGTGGGTGTGACTTTTCCAATGAGATCAAGCCCCCATTATGAAAAGGGCCAAGGTGTAACAATAGGATGAAGCTCTTGAGCTAGATCATGGATGAGATCCCCATGTTGTTGGCACTATAAGAATTTTATGACAAAGTCATGCGCTTGTCTTTCCATCGTGGGCTAATAGTATCCGATCCTTAGCAAATTCTTAGCCAAGGTCATACCACTCGCGTGCAAACCACAAATGATGTTGTGTACCTTAGAAAGAGAAGTGAGGGCTTCCTTAGCATTTAGGCAGCCTAGCATGGTTCTTTGGATACTCTTATGATAGAGGGTTTCTCCTAGGATGACAAAGCGAGTTGACTTCTTGATGAAGGATCATTTAAGATTTGGGGTTATATTGGCAGGAAAGACTCCTATTCTTAAGTAGGTGTAAACATCATGATACTACGGATCACCGAGACCAATGAGTTCACACAAAAATTCAAACTCTGGTACCTCGAATTTTGGTACGAGAAGCTGCTCTACAGGGAATTCTTGCTTTGGAACGTTGCACAGGATTTCCAAGAGTGATCCAATTGTAGCCATTGCATCCACTTCTTTTTTTTTTTCTCTAGGTAGTTGTTCAAATGTGATATCAATGAATGAATATTGAGTCTCTTGACCAACTTCTTGTACGGAGTCATTTTATCATCCTTTTTCTCATATTCATTGTTTACCTGATTGATTATGAGATGAGAGTCCCCATATACCTTTAGAGCCATGATCTACCATTGTACTACAATACTTAAGCCTATGATGAGAGCCTCATACTCTACTATATTATTCATGCATGGAAATGATAGCTTGTAAGATTTGGGTATGCAGTCTCCTTGGGGAGTTATGAAGAAAATCCCCACTCCTGACCCATGTTGCATGTAAGATCCATCAAAGTACATCTTCCAATGGTCTGCAACACTTAGGCTGAAAATTGATTCATCAGGGAATTATGAAATGAGTGGGTTTTCTACATATATAGGAGCCTCTTCTAGTTGATCTACAATTGCTTATCCCTTGATGGCCTTACACTCCACATATTCAATGCCATGTTCTATCAATATCATGACCCACTTGGCTGTCCATCCTATGAGTATAGCTTTAGAAATTAGGTACTCGAGAGGATCTATCTTTGCAATTAGTTATGGTGAGCCAACATGTAGTGTTTGAATGTTTGAGCTATAAACACAACTTCCAAAGAAACTTTTTCAATAGGAGTATAGTTTAGCTCGTGTCCCACTATGATTCTATTGATATAGTATATTGCTCTATCTCTTTCATTTTCATCATGTTGAGCTAATAGAGCACCAAGAGCTTCCATTGTTGTTAAAATGTACAAGATCAGTGGCTTTCTTAGGATTGGTGGCATCAAAACGAGTAAGTATTCTTTGATTTTCTTAAATTATTGATCGTATTTTTCATCCCATTTGTATGATACCCCCTTGTGGAGTAGATGAGAGTATGGGATCTATTTATCCACCAATTGTGCTATGAATTTGTAGATGGACTAGAGCCTGCCTTGTAGACCTCTCAACTACTTTAGTGTCCTAGGTGCTTCCATGTTGAGGATCACCTTGACTTTGGTAGGATCCACCTCGATTCCTCTAATTGATACTATATATCCTAGTAGCTTTTCTAATTGCACCCCAAAGACACATTTCTTTGGATTGAGATAGACCTTATATTTTTCCAATCTATCAAAAATAGAGCTAAAGGTTGCTATGTGGTCTTGTCTTTTTCTGGATTTAGCCAATATGTCATCTATGTAGTCTTCCACTATCTTATGAATCATGTCATGAAAGATAAGTGTCATGGCTCTTTGGTATGTTGCACCTACATTCTTTAACCCAAAAGGCATCATGTTCTAGTAGTAGGTCCCCCATGGACATGTGAATGTTGTCTTGTGTTGATCCTCGTTTGCTATTATGATTTGGTTGTATCCTGAGAAACCATCCATTAGTGATAGCTTAGGACATGCTTTGTTTAAGTCTCTAAAATCGGTGCAGATGTGGATGCCCCCATTTGGTTTTGAAATAGGTACAATATTGGACAACCAATCCAAATAGTCAATCAGGCATATGAATCCTACATCCAAGATATTCTGTAGTTCCACTTTGACTAATAAGGCTATTTAGGGGTGCATCTTTCTTAGCTTTTTTCATACTGGCTTTGCTCTCGGATACATAGCTAAATGATAAACTACCACCTCAGGATCAAGACTCGACATGTCTGCATAAGTCCATGTGAAGTTCACCTTTCTTTCTCTTAGGAATGTCACTAAGAGTTATTTTTCTTTTGTGATAAGTGATTTAGCATAGAACGTGATGTGAGGTGTTTCTTTTGTTCCCAAATTAATGGGGTTACACTCTTCTGCTAGAACTGCTGATTTTTCTTGATGAAGTGCAGTGAGGGGAAGATTGAATCCTTCATCTACTGGTGCCTCATAGAGGTTTTCACCATTGGTTGCATCCTTTATTTTTATTATTTTATGGTTAGAGAGTGCCACAGTATGGTTTTCACTCAAAGACATTGAGCTTATTCTCATGCTTTCTCTTTTGTGACTAAAGGACTCAATCATCTCCTCGTAATATGCCTATGTGTCTAGTGTGATGTCAAATCCAACTTTATGATCTCTACATCATACTGTATCCCTTAGTCCCATGAATTTTGAGAGCACCTCATCATTTTTGAACATTTTTAGAATCAGTGGTCCTCATTGGTCATAATCGATGAGTTGTGGGTAGACTAGGTTTATTTTGTGAGTTTGGTAGTCTGACTCAAAGGATAAGGTACTAATCATAAGTAAGGAGGAGTCTTCAAAAAGCATGGGTAGGCCTATTATGGTGTCATCGTTTTCACTACTACTATAGGCAACGGTCACATCAAAGGTGAAGTTGTCTAAGGGCAGACCTATGCATACTGGTAGCCATAGGGTGGTTGTCATTAGCTAAGGGGGAGTCTTGATTGCACTAATAGGGGAACCTCTACCATGTATGGTTATACTCAGAGGGGTACATCCAAGGCCAAGATTCCTCATACGCCTTTCAAGAATAATTGTTTCCAATTGGTCATCGTTGTTCTTTCCAAGACTTCCATTTCTATTATAGCCCATCCCAAGCATCATTTGTAGTACTTTACTTTTTTCATCCATAGGAAGATTGGGTGTGGGCCTTTCATATTGGTATAGTGAGCTTGAAGTGTCTCCTTCATCTATGGTCTCTTGAATTAGATCTCCCCAACATCGAAATCTAGAGGGGTCTGCTCTGAAACTGTGGATATGTGTTTCAACTGGTTGGGGTTGCCCATGTGACCTTGGTGATTGAGGTAACTCTCCTATGACAATTTTTTTTTCTTCATTTTGTATTCCCCACACCCATTATCTTGGATCATAAGCTTGATGTCAGATATGTCAGGGATGGAGTGTGTCTCTATCATAGAAGTGGAGGTGAGGTTAGATGGGTCTATATAGGGAGTGGAGGGGCCTTCATTGTTCTTTGGCACTTGGGGAACTTTGTAGAACTTGGCTTCTAGATTCTTGCAATAGGTGAATGGTTTAGGATCACCATGAATCGTGGCCTCTTCATTTTCGTACAAAAATTTGATGCATTGGTTGAATGTTGAGGTGACTGCCTTCATCCCATGGATCCATGGGCATCCTAGGAGGATATTTTAGTGCAAATCAAGGTCGAGGGCTTGACATGTGGTTTCTATAGTAGCTGGTCCTACTTGGTTTGGGATTTTGATAGTGCCCTGACACACTCTTTCCTAGTCATCATATGCTCTGATGGTAATACATTTATCTTTGTCAATGGAATCTTCAGACATCCCCAAGTTCTTTATGAGCTTTAGTGAACAGATATTGAGGCCTGTATCTCCATCCACCAAGACCCTTTTGATATTTTTCTTGTGAACCAAGATGTCGAGGTGTAATGTATGGATGTGAGGTGGCTGGGTGGGGAAATATTGATCAGAGAAGGTGATGATATTTGGAGTGATGATGTTACTGACCATAGCTTGAAACTGCTTCATATCAAGGTTGGGAGAGAGGGTAGATGAAGCTAATGCTTGCTCAAGTATTTCCCTATGGGTAGCTAAGATTTTTTGTAACTCCATGATGGAGATCTGAGCATAGGTTCTCTTTAAGTGGTCAAGGATTTTGTAACCATTAGGAATGGATTTTGAGGTGGAGGTCTTAGGTGGTTGTGATTCCCCAACAATGGTGACCTTACTGCTGCATGTGGTGACTTCATAATTAGCAATGGCTCCCTTAATGCTAACAATAGTGACTAATCCGTCGAGGCATGCGACAAGAACCTCGTATACATGGTTGAATTTGTCAGAATTATTCTTACCTTTATCATTTCCTTGATTGTGGTTGGGCATCATATTCATGTATATTTTTAGATCTTGGTCACCAGGTGGTTGCTCCACATTTATGACCTTATCCTCAATGAGATCTTGGATGATGTTTTCCAATTTCATGTAATTGGCAGTCATATGTCCCTTGAGGTTATGATAATCGCAAAGGAGATTTTCATTGTACCACGGTGGTTTTGTCATGGGTTTTGCATACTTCTCAAAAGTGGAGATTTTGATAAGGTTCTGATTGACCAACTTCTTCATAATAGATTCTATTGACTCACCAAGGGTTGTGAACTTCCACTCTGGGGATACTTATTTTAGGGAGGTGGTCCTCCTTGGTTGTTCAGGTTATTGATTTTATTGTTTGGAGGTGGTGGTTGTGGTACCACCTCATTGGTTTTCACATTGTTGCAGTTGTTATTTTGTGGTTGATGATGTGTTTGATTATTTTTCTTTGGAGCACTAATGACGACCTTGGCATCGACTACTCCATCATTGGTGACATTCTTGTTCTTTGCCCATGTGCGAGGTTTATCATTATAATTGTTGGATGGGTTGTTGTCTTGATGTGTAGGATATGTAGGAGTGCCCCCTCGTGTAGTAAGGGCTCTCTCGATGTTGAACGCTTTAGGGATCAGTTGGTTGTATGTAGTGATGCACTGCATCTTTAGATAAAATGCCAAGCTTTCATCCAGATTAGCTATGATAGTGCAAAATTGCTTCTCCTCTAGCATGGTCCACTTGCTTCAATTGGCCTTGGATCACCATCATTGCAAGGAGTCAAATAACTCCCCCTTCCCTTATTTGAGTGCCAATAATTCCTTGAGACTGACATCCATGCCCATATTGAATGCATAGTTCTTGAGGAACACATCCACGATTTCTTGGAATGTTCTAATGTCTATGGGTAGATGAGCGAACCACTCCATGGTGGGACCATTCAGGTTCCAATGAAACAATCACATTAGATATGTATCATCATACACGACTTCCATGCAATGTACTTGGAACTCCTTGATGTGATTTTCAGGGTTTCCCATCCCATTATATTTGTCAAATTTGTGGATTTTGAATCCCTTCGGGAATGGTACCATTTTAAGGCTTCTATCAAAAGGATAGGGACATAGATTGTTAGGTGTCCTTGTTGTTTTTCCTGATTGAAGGTCTAGCACTTGCTGCAAGAGAAGTTTTATTTGTGATGTTACATCGGTTTGTGAATCAGAGGGTGGGATGAACATGTTTTGAGGTGTTTGTGGTGTTTGATTGATGGGTGGGGAGTTGATGGAAATTTTTTGCAATATTTTCTGTACGATTAAGGCCTATTGATATGCTTGCATTTGTTGTACGAATAATGCTTGTTGTTGGTCATTTTGTTGTTGTTCCAACAAAGATTGTTGTTGGTCATGTTGTTGTTGTTCCAACAAAACTTGTTGTTGGTTTAGCTACTGTTGCTCCAACAAAGCTTGTTGTTGGTCTAGCTATTGTTGTGAAAATAAATATTTTTGTTGGTCTAGTTATTGTTGCGCCAACAAAGATTTTTTTTGGGCTTGTTGTTGTGCCTGAAAATCTTGCAGGACTTATTGATACGCTTGTTGATGAATTGCTTGCAATTGTGCCTAGTATTGTGCTTGCACTTGATGAGATTAGTGTTGGGATTGAGCTTGAGCCCATGATTTTTGGGATACTTGTACAACTTGTGTGGCTTGTGCGGCTTGAGTAACTTCTGCAGCTTGAGTAGCTTGTGTGGCTTGAGCAGCTTATGCAGCTTGAGCAGCTCGAGCAACTTGCTTGGAAACTAGCTATGCATCTTGTTGATTTCGTTGAAGCACATTTTGATGGGTAGCTTCTTAAATTGCTTGTACCCTAGTGATGAATGAGTTCATCATGTTGAACTATGGCGGTATTGGTGGAGGATTGGGAATGGTGTTGATTATGGTGATGAGCAGGACGGTCATGTTGACGATCAGGGTTTGAGTGGTGTATGGTGTGATCGAGATGTTTGGTCCTTGAGACACTTAAGGAATGGTGGATGTGTTGACCATTGGGGTTGCTTGGATGGTTTCCATTTTTTGTTGTGATATCGATGGTAAAGCAAGAGGTCCTGATATGATGTTTTGATTTGTTTGACTTTGTAGATTGATGGTGGGTAAAGGGGGAAGTCCCAACCCAGGAGGTGATACAAATGTTAATGGTAATGGAGGGAATGATGGTGTATTCCCTTAGAAAAGTGATGATGAGGAGGGATTAAAGACTCCCCCTATTCCAAATGACCCACCTTCTCCTTGTGAAATCATGGGGAGAGAGGTTTGTACATCTAGCAGATAGATTTGTGTTGCATGAAATGACTCAGATGAATCCGTATGATTATGGAATGTAAGTGGGATGTAAGTGTGTAATGGATTTACTAGGATAGATTGGTCTGGTGCGGTGCTCGTATCCAATCTTTTGTTGCTCACAAGGTGATTTTTTTGGAGTTCTTGAAGCATTACGCTTCCCTTGTTAAAAACCAATGGGGTTGAAGCAATAGAGGACATGATTTGTGGGATGTCTTGAGTGATGCTTGGAAGTGACATTGGGGGTATTTTCACAAGAGGTCTTTCCACAATAGTACTTATGTCATAGTCAGAAGGGAGTTTGGCCCTTTCTTTCGCTAACTCAAGTATGTATAGGGATGGATTGAGTTTTAACATGGAATTGATGATTCTATGACTCTTAGGATTTTGAACCATTTAAAATATTTCCTCTTGTGTCAGTCCCAAGTCATTGTCGGTGACGTCCTCTTCTTGACCCTCCTCTTGAGGGGTTTGTGATGGTAGAGAGGAGTTGCTTGGAGGATTGCTTGATCCCACAAGATTTATTTTAGGAGTAGTTTGACTTAGATCACTTGAATTTGATGTTTCCTTGGTGATTTCCATATTCTTCTTGTGTTGTGATCTTGTTTGCACCATAAAATGGAGATCGATTGATCTAATCTTAGGCAAAAAATGAGAAGAACTAGGATAGTTTAAGGATCAAAGTGATGATGGGGATGAGATAAGCGGAAGATGGATGATACAAATGATAAAAAATCTTGAATAAATTTGGGGAAATCCTAAAATTTAGGGCTTGGTTTGATTGGATTTGATTGAGGGAAATTTGACTAAATGTGTTAAGTCAAACAAAGTGATTTTGGACTTGTAAACTCTAAGAAGTTGTGTTATCCTAGAGAAAACCTATGCACAAAAGGATAATTTGGCTAGGTGTGTTAAGCCAAACAAGATGATGAACTCCTAGATCCCAAGAGGTAAAATTGTCCACAAGGATTGATGATTTGACTAAGTGTGTTAAGTCAAACAAGATGATTTTGATTTTGCCTAAAATTTTAGCATGACGATTTCAAAGTTCCCAAGAGTTTTTTGGTGAGGTGATTTTTGAATTTTTTGATGTTTGAGAGATGGGTACGAGTGATGATTTTTATTTTTAGACTTGACCTAGATAAAACTCTTTCTTACAATACCTTGGTTTTGAAGAACATGCCATACTTCCTATGTGAGAAAATAAAACCTTTGAAAAATATTAGGATTTTGCTGATAGTAAAAATCATACAAGTTAGGGTTGTTTCTTGAAGCTTTCTTGTAGAAGTTGTAAAAAAATCTTTCTCTAACTTCAAGAAGTCTTTCTAGATTCTCCTCATGAGCTTTTGGACCAAGACTTTTGAACTTTGGTTTTTGAATTTTGATTTTGTGGGAAATCATTTGAGGGATCACATGTGTGGGGTCAATTGTCCTTATCTTTTCTTAATGAGTTCTTTTTACCACAAACAATTTCTTTATTAAAATTTAAAACTAAATGTTTATGCATCAATTCCTTTTCATTCCACAAGGTCCATTATGTTAAAATCAAGGTTTCAAGAGAATAGTTTCCTCAGTTGACTTTAGTATGAGAAAATTATGACGCAAATCCAAATGCTTAGAAACCTCTAAGGATAAAATCCCTAGGGAAAGGAACAAAACTTGGATTTGATCAAAGGTATTTTCCCCTCCTAAAGGGTTTGAATTTTGGATTATTTGTGAACGTTCATTTTCAATTGTTTTGAAACCCAAGCAAAAATTTTTTGATTCCAATCACATGCGCAATCCTAGGCTAAAATGATAATATTTTTTCGGATTACCACTTGGATAAATCTAGCTATGCATATTCAGTGCAGATGACTAGATGCTTGAACACACTGGCTCCCCTCCATGACACACACTTATTAGATCAACCAATCATTAGTACCCATGAATCTCCTATGGAATACTTTTCATCTCTTCAATACAACCACATGCTACGTGGGGTGGCTTCAAAGGACATGACCTTTTGTACCAAAAAATAGAAATGGATTTTTGGCTTTAAACAAAATTTTGTAGTAAGGGCATCTAGTTTAGGGGGTACAATTATGAACTCCTTGTGAGATATCTCCCAACCCTTAGAACAAGGGATTTATCTATCACACAGATACTGGGGGAGAGTTATCATGCATCGCTTCCCATTGCCGGCTTTCACCGTGAACACAAATTTATATAGCAGTTTGGAAGAGCTTGGCTTTAGCGCATTACTATTTGAGTTGTTCCCTTGGGGTGAGTACTTTTTCCCAACAAGGCAGGTCCTCTGAGGTAAAAAAAAGAGAGTGAACATACCCATAGTTTGATCAATATTTGTTGAGAAACAGAGAGAGAACACACACAATATGTCACACTCACACTCGCAAGATTGATTCAATTTTAAAACACAATTTGAAATGTGAAGGTAATTTCTCACCCAACTTAAGATAAGTAAAAATTATTTTGATTTTCAAGATCGCTATAAAGCATGAGAGAAATGCATGCCTCCTTTTAGGAATATTAATTTGGGTAAGTAATTATAAAACAACAAAAACACTTGTTCATTTTAAGTCCACAAAGCAATGGTTTGATTCTTTTTAGAGCACCAAAATGAAATATGAAGTTTTCCTTGTTCAATTTTTAATTCTCAAACCAAATCTAGTGAGTTTGTCCTAAATTTATTTTTAAGCCCTTTGTTGCAAAAAAAATAAAAAATTGTGGTGTTCTTTTTAGAGCCCAAAAGAAATTTAGTGTTTCCTAAAAGCATAAAAGATAACAAATTCTTTAAGAGAGATTATGAAATCTCTAATATTGTTAAAAATACACTAAAGTGTTCAAAAAAGCTTAGGGTAATGCAAGAGTGATGCTATGATGCAACCTTCAACTTCATTTTCCTCCTTGTCCTAACCTACAAAAACTAATTAAAACCAAAAAACTTAAAGACAACAAATAGGTTAGAAGTCCAAAAAGTCAAGATTTATAAAGCACATGTCAAAATTAAACAAATTTTCAATTTTTACTTTAACCTAGTAGTGTTGTTAACGGGTGTGGTAGCATTTAGAAACTCTAGTGGTGCAATATAGCATCACTAAATTTATGACAGTGACACTTTGTAGTGAAATAGAGACCGTGATTGCGACTCTATTTGCGCAACAACATAGTTTGAAATTTGAAAAGCCAACAGTTGAGTTTGGAAATTTGAAGTTTCAGGTGGGAAGAGCTCAACGGAAGAGTTTGGAACTTCACGCGGTCCAATATTGTGCCACTTGATAGTTAGAGGTTGAGTTTCCTTGAACCTACAAAAAAAGAAAAAAAAGCATGAAATTTCTTGAAAAAATGTGATTAAAACTTGAGATTTTCCTCCTTCTAGCGCAAAAATGTGAACCCCAATCCTAGACTTGCACAAACATGGAAAACAATAACATTATTAGATTGAAATGCAAGTGAGAACAAGGATTCCCCATGAAATCCATCTACAATATTCAAAATAGGAAATGATATGAAAAACAAAACAAGTAACTAAGTTAAATCCTAATTTAAATAATGCAAAGACTTGATCCAATTGGGGAATTGGTGCCAATTATGTGTAGAAGTTGGCCCTTTTCTAACTCCTTTGTATGCTTGATGATATGATGAAAATTGATCCACTTTGTTGATGAAGAACAAGATGAACTCCTTGTGAAAACCTGCACTAACCTAGCTATGGTTATGGAAAATGCTCAAAAAATATATGAAGTGGCTCTAAATATGAAGATAATAACTTTGCATTCAAATTGTGGATGATGAATGAGAGGAAGACTCTCTCATTTATAAATTTCAAATTGGAAGAAAGAGAAAGATTTTAACAATGTGGGATCATTCAACATCCAATGGCCAAGTGCCACTTATCTAGATGTGAATGGGTGAAGGTTGGGCACATTTTGATGAATGAGCCAATAAATGTTATTAGGTGGATTTCAAATTTGTGAAATGACTTGTTGAAGAAGGAAGGAAAATGACTTAAATGCCACTTGGCTCAATGCACAAGGACATGTAAGAGGAGTTAAATGCCTTGATGGAAGGACAAATCCCTATTGGAGGGATTTTCAAATTTGGAGGAATATTCCCTTTGTATGCCATGTGAGGGAAAATAGGGATTTTAATAAATCAAAATAAATGATTTATTGTGCAAGTTGCATTCTCTAGAGGATGTGACATGGATTAGGATTAAATTAATCAAAGGTTAATTAATTTAATGAGAGATTAGGGGATGTGACAATTTTGACTTAAATTTAAGAGTTAATTTAAATCAAGAATTTGGAAGAAAGATTTAACTAAATAAATGATTTGATTTATTTAACTAAAGGGGATAATGTTAGATTAAATTAAATAAGGTTTAATTTATTCAATTTAATAAGAAGACTTTAATTTAAATAAGATGACTTATTTAAATAAATAGAGACTTAGGGTTAATTAAATTAAATTGATTAATTTAATCAACAAGGAAGAATGACTTATTCAGATAAATAATGATTTATTTAATTAAGGGATGAAAAGTGATGAGAAACTGAGAAGGTGATTCAGGATGAAATGATGTTAGTAGCTAGGGTCAAGTGTGTTGGTCAATTTTCCATGTCTACAGGCAGTATAGAGCTCCAATTTGAATTCATTCAACTACTTAGCATAGTACTCCACACACTGGGATGTGTGAAGTTCATACATCCCTGACCAAACATGAGGGGATAAGGGATCCTTGCTCTATGCTTGCTACTCAAAAGGGCATGCAAATTTTGTAGCTTTTAGGAGAGTTCAAGTTGTAGCAGTCGGTCATTTGGGTATCAGGGTAGCTTATATGGTTTCTTTGATAAACTCTCGACTCAGATGTATTGTAATTTTGGAAATTGAATGAACAAGAAGCCAAACCGGAAGATGTAAGAATTGGTGTTGTGGGTAACCCTTCTCTCAAATTCACATCCAAGCAACCTAATGATATGCCTGATGAAGGCATCATTGAATTTGCAATAGTCTTTCTTGAAGTTTCAGAACTAGAGTTGGGGATACTTGTCGTAGACCTTCAATTCCCTGCCTGGAGTTGGATTTGGTGCAACAAATAGTCACCTGTATTGGGCATGATTGACTAGCAAGTAGACCAAGTATGATGTCATATAAAATTGTGAAGTCTTCTTCATAACCACAATTTCTCATGCAAGAAGCGATTGATCATTCTAGCTCAATAGAACATG
Organism: Sequoiadendron giganteum; assembly: GCA_007115665.2. Classification (NCBI taxonomy): domain Eukaryota; kingdom Viridiplantae; phylum Streptophyta; class Pinopsida; order Cupressales; family Cupressaceae; genus Sequoiadendron; species Sequoiadendron giganteum. Next base: position 790,436,415 of record CM021102.1, on the reverse strand, counting down.
GTCTCTCCTTGGATTATCTCCTCCATGAAGTACAACATCCATTCTTGAGATAAGGCCACAGTCGAGAGGCCCATAACACTGCTTGATAAGGTTACCAAGTTATGGTAATCCTCATAAAAGTCACTTCTAAAGAGTTCTTGGTGCAATTTGTTCGTGCTACACCTCTTCTCCTTAAGCCAGTACTGATTGATAAGCTTCTTACACCTGAGGGGGTTAGCATCCCATTTTTTCTCAGCACATTCCTTGGTTTTCTCCTCCATTTCATAGAAGGTAGGGATATGGAATGTTTTTCCTATTGATTTGGCAAATAAATTAGCCAATATATTACCATCTATGTCCACTATCTTCTTTGTGTCCTTCTGGTATGCCTCTTTGTAGGCCATTACAAGCTCAGGTGCTATGAGGGCTGGTGGGAACCTGACGGCCTTAACCAACCCACTTCTTCTGATTTTTCTAGCATTTTAAGTGGTGGGGTTGATTTAGACCCTTTGCTGGAACTCATCAATATCAATATGTCCCAGATTAGTGTTTCAGATCTCTTTCCAGTCTATAGTGACCCTTGAATTGAGGGGTTCCACTTGGAACTTGTACCTCATTTGGTCTTAATCTTCCTTTCCCCTGGATTCTTTGGCAATTTTCTTTCCTTTGTCTTTCTCTACAACCTCCCCCAAAGGTCATGTAGCTAGTTCCATATACCCTACAGGAAAAGGAGTAGTAAACACATTTAAGCATAAAACCATGAAGAACGTTAGCCAAGATAATGCAAAATGATGTTAAATTAGTTAATCGATCTTTCAAAGATGCTAACATTTCTTTTAGATCATCATTAGACACTTGTTTGGAGTTAAGGCAATATGGGCCTGGATGGATGACAAAAGAGAATGATGGTCTGCATGGTTCCACCCATGCTAAGATTTGATCATGATGTGGGGGCCACTGAAGAGACCAACCAATTTAGCATGTGGGAAAAAATCACTTTCTAGCTTTGGGAATATTAAGTCCATCACCTTGGCATGCAGGATCCAAGGGAAGCTCTGTTGTTTTGAGGCTTCGTCGTTGAAATGACATTGGAAGAGTGGTGCCCTGCAAGCGGCATCCCACTATACGAGATCCGTAGCTTTGAGAGATGGTGATCACCTTGTCATTGAAGTTCAAGAGTGTAGATCAGAAGGTTTGGGAAGGCATTGGTATTTGGTTATTCAAAATAGTGAAGATAAGATGAAAGTTCGCCTAAAGAATACCGCACCATCAGGTCCGCAAAAGGTGAGTGCATTGATCATTTTCCTTTAGACAACCAAAGGGAAAAGGTAGGGTCAGGCCCCACGTAGTGACTAGATGGTAGCCTTTGGGTGTTTGGCATGACGAGAGTGGGATAAAAGTTTATGAATGACAGTTTGTAAAAGGAAGTTGTCTTATTTGTGAGCTCAGATGATAGTTACAAATGTGGGGCCCCATGAAGGGATGGGCAAGTTGTGAAGACCATTTGAAATGGCGAACCCTGAACGAAAGCCCGTGGACAAAGGTCCATGAGGGGAATTCCGCAATGGGTCAGAACTTAGGCATTTGGCGAAGTCAATTTGGAATGTTGATGAAAGGAGTGGGATCTATGTAGCAGGAGGTCGTGACCAGATTGCCATTTGAAATAGCAAAGATCAAAAGCATTTTTCACGTGGAGTCCCATGCACACAGACCTGAGAGGGTCAGAGGTTCCACCTTTAGGACATGAATTGTGACAAATTCTTTAAAAGGCCAAGTCAAGGGGGCTTCCTACGAGTGTGGGCTTGATGGACGTAGTTACCATCTTTCCAAAGGCTCAACATTTTCAAAGGGAGGCAACAATGATGGTCAGGGTACGGGATCACAAGGCATGAACACCCTAGTTCAAGAATGACAATCGGGGGTTTAAGTTTCGTCAGACTTAGACGGTTGCATTTTGAGGGTTTTTCAATTTTCATGATGTGGGTTTTTTGCATCAAGGATGTCTCTATCAGCCTAAGGTTTCTTTTCTAAAAAAGAACCTGGTAATTTTGTAAAATTTCAAAAAAAAAAAAAAAAAACCTTATAGGTAAGCAGCAGGAGAGACCCTACCTCAACAACTCGCATGAAGGATGACGATTTCAGCAACTGAGAAACCCGAATGGTGATGGTAGGACACAAGCACAAATACAACGAAATCAACCAACTCTAACAAGTATTCTAAATATTTGTAGGTGAAAATGACAGCTCAAACTAGGTTATTTATAGAAAATGTGGCATTTGATTCCCCTTATAAATGAAGGTATCATGGCAGCTACGGTTGGTGAGCACGTATTTTAAAAATGGCAGCGAGAATGATCGAGTCCGTTAGCTGGTCGGTTAGTTGATGATGAAAATGGCCATCGAGGGTGTAGGTTCTGTGGTGCGAAAGGACATGATGCAAAGGACATTTTTAATGGTCAGGGAGCTAGGAAGTCGCACAAAGGGTGGCCCGCACAGGTGGACCTGCATTGCTCCAAGGACGACAATCTTAAAGATTGAAGGAAAAAAGCCAAGGAAATTCCACAAAAGCCCAAGGCCTTGAATATTTGAGGGTAGCACAATATGATCAACTCAAAGCGACTCTTCTAAGATTCCTTGACCACTTATGACTCAAAAATAGGGGCACAAAAAAATGAGGCAGCAACAAAAGCGACCCGACGAAGCGAAGAGAGAGGATCCCCATTCCGAATGGGGCATGTGTTGTAGGCACAACACTAGTGATTTGTGACATTTTATTTGTAGATTATAAATATTATTTTTTCAATATTTTGGGAATCAGATTGCACTTCATTTTCCATCTCCTTCAAAAACATGTTTTTCTCAGCAAACAACATTTTTAAGGAGTGACGCTCACCATATATAACATAAATTTTTTTCCATGAAGGATAAAATTCTAATTCTTTCACATTTATATTTGTAACTCCCATATCTAGTGCTTCCAATTGGTCTCATAGTTTTTAATTGAATATTTTTTCCTTAATCAAGTTTCGAAGTCAAACCAATTATAATTTAGACATAGATAGACCATATACAACATAACTTTTTTTGTATGTATCAAAATTCAATTTTTTTTTTTTGGATCAAGGACTTCAATATTTGGTGCACTCATATTTTTCAATTTTTTTTATAATCTACTATTTTTCTACATGTGTAGAATAGAGAGCTTGATTTTCGGTGAAAAACATATGTTTAATAAAACTAAAAAAATAAATACATAATATATGCAAAACATATTAAAATTATATTATTTGGATAGCTCATTCAAAGGAATACCATCAACCAGTTGGGTTTGTGAAGTCTCATCCATTTTCATCCTCAACCTGAGATTTGAAGCGCAAAATTCTGTACTTTTTTGGTGCCTAAGGGAGAGAAGGGGGGAAAAGGGGGGTTCGAGCAAACCCCCTCTCGACAAGCCCTCCTTTTGGATTTCTTTTGAGAATGGTGGGCCCCATCATTAAATGGGTTTGCTCGAACCAAATAGTTCATTCAAACCCCTAAAAGCAATTTTTTTTGCATGGGGTCATTTTTTTCAACTTTTCCTTCCTTGAATTGTAAACCACTTTTTTGGGTTTACCCTTGATTGAGAATGAATTTTATTTGCATATGTAATGCCATATGGGATGAAATTTTTCTATATCTTAGTTCATTAATGACTGAAAATATTTTTAATTATATTTTTCTAAAGAATAATAAAATTAGTTTCTTGTGCAAATAATTGTTTTGAATTTGTTGCAATATTTTATTTCTAATTTAAGTGTGTTATGATAAGTTTTGGAGAGGAAATTCCAGGTGTAATTTCCTATTAGATCAGTGGTATCAGTGCAAGAGTTCCTGAGTGTGTAGGTAGAGTGTCAAACATGAGATATTTTACACCAGGACCTCAGGATGGATAATGTGTGGATTTTTATTGCAGATGAATGTGCAAGTAGTAAGAAGACATTTTTAGAGGATTTGAGGAACTAAGGTTCTCATGATTGTAAACGGTTCACTGAAGGAGTCGATTTACATAAATAAATTTTGAGGGTTTGAAGATTTATGTTGTTAAGGCATTGAGAGGTCTTGAAAATGGAAAAGAGAAAGAGGAAAATATTTTTTTTCATTGGATGAATTCTAAGGATTCCAAGACTAGAGGAAATCAAAGAGAGGCTTTGGAAAATAAGAGAAAAATAAATTATAAAGATGCAACAATAGATAGATAAAATGAGAGTAGATATTGAGAGGAGGAAACAAGAGAAGAGTAGAGTTGAGGGTGAATTTTATTATCTTTATAATGATGGTTTGAATGCAGGAAAGAAAGAGGATGTAGTAGAGTGTCATGCATGTGACATCAAGGAAGAGGAAGAGGATGAATATGAAAAAATTGAGGAACTCAAAGCTAAAGGATGTCTATTGGAATACATGGAGGATGAGACTAGAGTGATTGCAATAGTAGAAGAGATTTCTTTAAAGAACACATATGAAGTTGAGAAGGATGATTTACTCATTAATCATTGAAAGAGAATGGGATAATATTATTGCAAGGTAAGTAAAAGTTGTAATAGTGGAGAATACTAAGGTAAAACTTAATTTTGATAAATGTTGTGAAGATGAATGTGAGTATAATGAAGTTGTAGTATAAAGTAAAGGGGATGATTTATTGATGTAGATGGCAACAGTTAAAAGAGAGTGGAATAAGTTAATCTCAGATGAGATGAAGGTTGCAATACAAAGTGAGGTAAATTTAGATTTTGGTGTTTTCTTTGATGAATACTTTATTACAATTATAGATCAATTTGAAAAAGTTAAATTTGAAGAGTGTAAAGTGAAGGTAAATGAAGAGATTTCTAATAAATCTTTTTTAGAGAAAACTGGAGATAAAGATGTTTTAATTTGTGACTATGATTCCTTGTTAGGGAATATGGAAAATGAGTCTCTTGATAATGGTACTAATATTATTTTGAGCGAAATAAATCAGATTGTAGCAATGTTGTGTCTTGGTAGAGCTCCTATAAAAAATTATGTGGTGTGTTTTTCCTTGTTATCATTCTATGCTTTTGAGCTTGGGGTTAAGCATTAGGGTTTTAGGTTGCAAACCCTCAATTCAAAATTTGTATTGGCATCAACATTGAGCATTATAATCCTTCATTGACCTATGTACCTAGTTTCCAGTCACTTAAGTTGTGTCTTGAGACATTAAAATCATTCGCCATACTGACCCCTTGGGTTAGCTTTGTCAGTCACCATCTACAAGTTAGTCATTTCAAATGTTTACCATAGTCGAGCCTCATTTTTTAGGATTAAAACTTAGATTTTAAAATCCTCATCCTTAAGGGTTAAGTCTCATCGACCTAGGGGTGGTCCCATTTTATCAACTAACTTCTTCGGCATGTGTAGAAATAAAGGTTTATGATGGTTGTTCCATCACTAAGGATGAATCTTGACCATTCCCCATGTGCCCATTCTAGTTTTTGGTCCTATTATTTTATTCACACGAGCTGGTGGGCTTAAGCCACATGTCTTGTGGGCTTGGTGTTTGATTGGATACTTTAGGTGATATCAAAAAGAACCAAAGATGATCAATGAAATTTATGGCCTGATCTCCAACACTCCCTGCTACCTCGTTCTTGTTTATTTTTTTTATTAAAATAAATGAACGGGCTAGTGGGCGATTTCCATTTGTCATCACTAGTGGTGGGCCCCACATTTCTAGGTGGTTGATATGCAAGGGTTTGAAGGTGATCAACAAAAGGTGTCACCATGCGTGCTATCATTTGGGCCATTCCTTGCATTCCCATTCATATTATTTTTTAGGGTGAAGAAGTCACATGGGTGTGTGGGCATGGTGACATGTGGTATCTTAGAAGGTGGAAAATATATCTAGTGCAAGTAGAAAATGAAACTAGAAAGTAGATCTATGGTCATTACAAAGCAATGTGGCCTGATCCCCACCATTCCTCGCCAGCCCATTGGTCTTCATTTTAATTCTTATTATTGGGAGCGGGCTAGCAGGCACGATGACATATGTCACTCTAATGGAGGGACCCAATGAGTCTTAATGAAGATGTGTACTCTTGAGGGGTCGCATACCAATGGTTGATGGTGGGTGATGTGGACTACTCTGACCAATCCCCACCATCCTATGAGGGACCCATCTATTCCCCCCATTTTCAACGGGCAAGCAGGTGATTGCAACGTGGACTACTTTAGATGGTCTGATAAACATTAGCAGAGAAGAAATTTTGCTCAAACTTGGCTGAAATTACATTAAATTTAGAGCGTCACCAACTTTCAACCACTATATTTTGAGGATCAATCATGATCACTTCTCACTATCTTGTAGTGATGATTTGTGAGAAAATTAATTCCAATGGGTGAATGGGTAAATGTGACATGACAAGTTTAATCAAGCTGAGTATGTGATTAATTATGTAGATTGAGTGGTGTTTATCCACTTGGGACTTCTAATTGGGAAAAAGTATCAAACACATGAAAAATTAATTTTGTGTCATAATTAACCATTCTAGTTAATTTCCTGTTGATTTTGTTATGATGTGTGATCAATGAATCATATTAAAAAATCAGGGCAACTAGTTGGTGGCTTTCTTGTGCGAGCTTCCTTAAAACATTAATGAATTCATGTTGTAACTAGCCTATTTATTGATGACTCCTTGCTTTTTATTCTTACCATTTATTGTTTGAGATAATTGGAAGCATGGGAGTGAGCGCATGAGGTTCTCTAAGTGTTGTAGAGTTTGAGCTTGTTGTTTTACATGGGAGGAGAGTCCTTCTGTAAATTGTTCCATCAATAATGGGTAAGGTGAGTGTTTCTATCAACCTAGCATAGTGGTCCAGTAGGATTATTGAGTCTAAGAATGTTGAGCCCAAAGAGGAGTAGGATGTGCCTGAGGTTCCTGTAACACCGAAGAAGAAGGCAAGAACTAAAAGGAAATATGCATACGCTACTCCCAAGCGTGCATATCATCTAAGGATCCAAATTATATCTGAGGATTTTTTTTGAAAGGAAAGTAAAAGAAGGTAGAACGGATTGAGAGAGAGGCTGCAAGGAAAAACAAGTATCACCTGGATTTTATGGGATGACATCAATCTCCCATCGAAGTCTCAGATGGTCCACTTGATAGTGGAGATGAAACTAACTTTGGCTATCATCAGTTTCTTGTGGCCTTGAATGATTTGACTAAATTTGAGGATGAGGTGGTTATGGCCACTCCAATTTCAATAAGGACAATGAACAGGCATTCTTATTCTGTTGAATAGGTAAAATATCACCCCTTCTCCCCTCTCGAACCAATGCTTAGGTGTTTTTTGTTCTTTTTGCTGACATGTCTCTTTGGGTTGGTGTGTGTGAATCTGGTTTCTTGTTGTTTTCTATTATTTGTGTTGATGGTGAGTTCAAGTGGTCGACATGAACATACCAATTTTGATGTTGTGATGTGGTGCCTTTTGGAAGGTCAGTGGGCTTCCCCAATAAATGGTTTTTGATACTTTTCTCTCCCCTATGCAGCAAATGATCATTTACAATTGCTTAGGGAATATTTTGAAGACTGGTGAAATTAAAGTGAAATTTGAGTAAAGATGACTGAAATTTAGCCTGATGCTTGTTGCTCCCTTACTCTATAGAATGGATTTCAAGGCTAATTATAGAGGTTGGATTTTGAATTCATAGATAGTTCAGGTAGAAGCTTGGATTAGGAAAGAGCATACTATGGAAATATAAGTATGAATAGAACAATAAATTGTCTTGGGTATGAGTCAAGTATATGTGATAGTATTAAAATTAGTTTTATAGAAATTATTGATATCAAAACAATTCTTAGTTTTGATACATATACTCTCCTACGTACCTTTTTGCAAGTTATAAATGAATATATCAAGGTTATTCTCATTTATCTTCAGTTGTTCGATTGGATGTATGAATTTTTTTTTGTTTTAGCTCAAAGAGTGGATTAAATGCTAAAAGAGGGTTGTAGATTTGTGATAAATTGCGTAGGATTAGGTAAGAATTTTTGTTTCAGGCATTATGAATTTTCATATTGCAAAGTACTATGGAAATAGTCCACCAATATTTGAATCAGTAGCTTGTATATCATAGGCTATTATATATGTCACTCCATCTTCCCAATTAATGAAGCACTGGTGTATTTGTTAAGTAAATCTTGTGAGTGAATGGTTATGGGTATGCTTGACTATTGATTTGAAATGAGAACCAAATTATTGAAATTATCAACTAAAATAAATGGATCTAAAGGAATACTTGATTCCTAGCAATAGATGTTAATTTGTTCAAAGAATATCCATGTCTTTATTGATTGAATTTATCTGCATTCTATAGGAATTAATCTATGTATAGAATTTTTCTTGATAAATTTGATATCAAAATGAACATGAGTAGGAACACCCTCCTAGTTCCCACACAACCTAAAGAGTAGGAGCAAGGGCCTGTAAATACTTACTCATTTCTTGGCCACCAATTTTGAATGCTCTTGAATATAAAAGGTTGGATACCCTTATAGAGGACTTCAGAGTTTAGGTGGTTCCTTATATAACAGAACCAACCAATATGTCTGATGCAAGAGCATCCATGGTGACTTGCAATCTTGTGTCAACAAAAAATCACCCTTATTTGAATTATGCAATTTTTTATTTTTGAAGTAGATTAATTTTTGACTTGGATTACATATTGAGGGTGTAAAATTATTTATCTACAAATAAATTAATTTGTTAATTAATTTCTTGTGCAACTTTGATAAATTGACTTGTGGGGTGGAAAGCAGAAAGCGTATTTTAAAACAATTAATTTTAATTGTTCAAATTTCAAGAAGAGGCATTGAGAAATGAAGAGTGGGGATTTTAAGCACATAAATTTGAACCCTAAAAATTAGGGATTGGAGAAGTGGATGCCTAAGCTGATTTTTGTCTTCTTCTTTTTTTGAGAGTCAAAGAGAGGAGGAAATAAACCTGAAAAGGCCTATTTTCTAGGGGTTGTTGTAAGTGGATTTTAAATGAGCTTTAATTTTTTTTGAGGTCTGATTTTTCAGCTGTAGGAGAAGGCATACTTGCTAGTGGAGAGCATAAAATTCAATTTTTATTTAATTATTTGAGCTAGTAGTGGAGAATCTAGAGAATTGTGAAAACAATGAAAAGATTTTGAAGGAATTTTTTGGAGGGGAGGTTAGGTGTGGATTTTCTCTCGAGACAATTTTTTTGTTGATTATTGTAGGTTTGGACTATTAAAAAACTACCTAGGAAGATTTTAGAATACTGGGATTGAATTTGCAAGAGTTACAGGTGGTTTGAAAGAGCTGGGAGATGGTTTTGTTTGTAAAAGCTCACATGTTTGAGCATAGCTTGACTGAGAATGAATTTTATTTGTATATGTAATTCCATATGGGATGATATTTTTTTGTATCTCAATCCACTAATGACTGAAAAAAATTGTAATCAGATTTTGTTAAAGAAGAATAAATCTAGTTTTGTGTGCAATTTTTTTTTTTTAAATTGTTGCAATCTTTTGTTTCTAGTTTGAGTGTGTTGTGAGAAATTTTGGAGTGGAAATTCTTGGTGTATTTTCCTCTTACATAAAATTTCCAAATAAGCTCTCATGTTCCTTTTAATAATTGGAATATATCATTTTCTACTTTAAAGCAATTTATCACAGTAGGGTATATACCAATTTCTTCAAAGTGGGGGAATGTATTGGCGTTATTTCATTGGCATTCTCTTTTTGGCATAAACATATGGAAATTTTTGCTTCACTTTTGTTCAGAGAAGTTGGACTTAGTGTAGCATTGGCATAACATTTATCATTTGGCGTTGAATTATGGGTACACAAATTTTTTTGATTACTTTGTTGGATGTTGTGGTTGTGTTGTTGATATGTGGTTGTCATTGATGTCAACACTATTAGCATTAATGTCTTTAATATTGTATATGTTGAGGATATTGAGAAAATTGTAATAAATATGTTACAGGTTGTCTGTGAAGTAGTGAAGATCAATATGGTAGAAAGTTCAGTATGTTGATAGTGAGGTGTTGCGGATTAAAGGGTTTGTTCACAAGCTTATCTAGTTTCTACTCTATAAGTTTCAGAGGTGAGCATGATGATTTAAGGAAGTTATAAGTTTTTATGTTCTGAAAGCTATTTTGTTACTACAAATGGTGTTCATGGAAGAAGATAATGTGATTCAGGTATTCTAAGTTGTTTTTTATGTTATTGAAGTGTTTGTGGATGTTTCTAGATCATATTCTATTTGTGTTGCACATCCACATTGATCATTGTGCTCACGATCCAATATTTTCTCTTGTGTGTTCATGTTTTTCATGTTCATGGCCGAAAAGGTGTTTGAAGTGTGTTGTGGATCTTTGAGGAAGAATATTTGAAGTTGTTTTGTGTTCAAGGATATTGTTTTGGGTCTCTACTATGTTGTGTCCGACCTTGGTTGATGTGCATTGATAATATTTATTTTTTTGGGCCAACAATTTTTATTCATTCTACTATTGTGTTGAAGCTGACATAAATCAGTATAATTTATTGTTGTTGATATATATGTGTTTTTTTTATCTCATTTGAGAGATCTATGAAGTGAAGTGTGTGAGTTCTATGTGTGAAAAAGGTTCAGATCATTCGAAGGCAAAGAAGAGTGTGAAGAAGAGTGAAATAAAGTGAAGAAATGTTCATATGCTTAATCAGAACTATACTCAGGCATTAGTAGATACTACTTTCTTAGTTCTAATTCTTTAGATGGTATTGATCTAAATATTTTCTATAAGATAGTTAGTCTTCCTTGGAAAAGTGAGCTCTAGGTAGTATGCCTAAATGCATGTGCATTCCTCTTATATTTTTCTTATACTTTTAATAGGTTATAACTTGTGGATTAACCTCCACCATGGTTTTTCCCCTAATAGGGTTTCCATATCTTGGTGTTGTGTGTTTTTGATGTGTTGTTGATTCATGATTTCATTGTTATTAATCAAATATGAGATTAAAGGTTAATAAATTGAATAAGTTTGAAAATTTGTGACAACTGATTCACCCCCCCCCCCTTTTAGTTGTCTTCCCTTGTGTTGCCAACAATTAGTATCAGAGTAGGTTCCTTGGAAGAATTTTAATAGCTTGAGGTGATCTGGGATGGCAACATACAAGAAAGATAGTTCGAGATTTGATGGAACACATTATTCTCTATGGAAGACTCAAATGGAGTGTCATCTAAGATGCATTGGTGAATCCTACTGGAACATTACATGCAATAGGTATGTTATCCCTCTAAATGGTCCTACTAATACTATTGAGATTAGGGATGTTGAATATAACATCAAGGCTAGGGAATCATTGTTGAGTGATTTGAATGATTCTAAGATGACAAATGTTATTGATTTGAGAACTGTTTATGAGATCTGGAAAAATTTGGAAAATCTATATGAAGGTGATGCTAATGTGAAGATGGCCAAGCTAGAGTTTTTGAAAGGAAAATATGAACTATTGAAGATGGGTAATGATGAGAATATTTCTACTTTCATGCAAAGAGTGAATGAACTTGTGTGTGGTATCATATGTGCTGGTGGACAGGTGGATGAATCAGAGATTGTTGCTAAAGTGCTTAGATCTTTACCTGATGCATAAAAAATAAAAGTTGTAGCCATTGAGGAGCTCCGAACTATGACAAACATAACCAGAGATATGTTGGTTGGTAAACTTACTGCTTTTGGGTTGAGTGAATTCGATGATGCCCTCTCTAAGATAGAATATGAATTTAAAGCTACTACTTCTAGGAGAGACAAGCAGAGATATGATCCGAGTGGAAGTTCTTCTAGAAAGGTATTCAAATATGAGGAAGAAATGAGATAGATTGAAGAAAAAGAAAGAGAACTAAATGAGCTTGAAGCACCTATTGTCAAAAGGGAACCTAGAGGAGAAGGTAAGTATAAAGGAAAGTTGTCTATTAAATATTTTTCTTGCAACAAGATAGGTCATTTTGCATCAAGGTGTCTGGAAAGAGTTCCTAAGCCAAGACCTTACAAGCCCAAATTTCAAAAGAAGTGCTACTATGTTGTTGATGAAGGTGTGATAGATGATGAATCTGTAAAGGAAATGCAAGTGAAGATGAGTTTGTGTTTATTGCTATCAAATAAAATAATTTTGTGTCTATTGAATCTTCTAGTTGTAAAAATGTGGAGAAAGCTTTAGCTACTCGAGTTGAAGAAAAAGAGGAATGGGTAATTGATAGTGGATGCTCACATCACATGACAAGTGATAAAAGTATATTTGTAAGCCTAGAGAAGTATGATGGTGGTGTTGTAAGATTTGGTGACAACAATGGTGGTATAATGCATGGTAGAGGATGTATTTCTTTTGATGGTAAGCATAATATTGATGATGTTCTTTATGTTGAAGGTTTGAAGCATAATATTTTGAGTGTTGGATAGATGGTTGATAAGGGATATAATCTTCAATTCAAAGATGGAAAATGCAGCATACTAGGAAGTTCTTGAAATGTGATTTCTTTAGGTACAAAAATAAAAGGTAACATCTTTCATCTGCTAGTAGTAAAAAAAAATTAATTGCTCAAGTTGATGAAAGTTGGTTGTGGCATAGAAGAATGTGACATGTAAACTTTGACAATATTATCAAGATAAGTTCCTCATAGGTTGTGAGAGATCTTCCTAAGTTGGTGAAGCCTACTAATACAATATGCAAGGAATGTCAGTTGGAAAAAAAAAAACTAGAATTTCATTTTATAGCAAACATCATTATTCAAATGAATTGTTGGATCTTGTGCATACTAACTTGTATGGTCCTGCTAGAATTAGAAGTCTACAAGGTTACATGTACTTCATGTTGCTTATTGATGATTACTCTAGGATGATGTGGGTTACTTTCTTAAGGGAGAAATCTGAAGCTCTAGAAAAGTTCAAGATCTTTAAGGATAAGGTTGAGATAGAGACATGTCTGAAGATTAAGTGTTTGAGATTAGATAGAGGTGATGAATTTACTTCCTGCGAGTTTAATTATTTTTGTGAAGACATGTGATAAAGAGATAATTATCTACACTACGGACCCCTCAACATAATGGAGTTGTGGAAAGGAAGAACAAGATAGTTGAAGATGCTACTAGAACTATGATGTTGGAAGGAAATTTCCCTCATATCCACTGGAGAGAAGTTGTGAGTATTGCTATTTATATCGTTAATCAGGTACTAATCAAAGGTAATATTGCTAAGACTCCTTTTGAGCTATGGTTTTGTCATAAACTTACTATTAGATATTTCAAAATCTTTGGGAGTAAATGCTATATCAAGAGAGATGAAGATCTAGGAAAGTTTGATGCTAGAAGTGATGAAGTAATCTTTCTTGGTTATTCTACTAATAGTAAGGCCTACCAGTGCTATAACAAGAGATTGAAAAAAATGGTTGAAAGTGAAAATTTTAAGGTTGATGAAGACACTGCTAGACCCTCCAAAACTTGTGGATATGATTATGATTATCAAAATGACAGTACAAACAAGATCTAAACTTCAAATGAAATTTAGATCATTTTGGTGAATCAAGAAGATCAAGAAGAAGAAGAGACTAGTGAAAGTATAGAAGAGAGACCACAAGAGCCTAAAATTCAAGAAGGCTCTAAGACTCCAAGGTATGTGAGATTAAATCATTCAAAAAAGTAGATTATAGGAGATAAGAACAAAGGTGTCCAGACTAGGAGAAGAATTGTAGAAGAATACTGTTTGATTTCAAAGGCTCAACCAAGTAATGTAAATGAAGCATGAAAAGATGAACATTGGATTGAAGCAATGAAAGAATAACTACAACAAATTGAGAAGGATAATACATGGATTCTTGTTCCTAGACCTAAAGACAAAATTATAATTGGAAATAAATGGGTTTTTAGAAACAAGTTGAATGAACAAGTGAAGTTATCATAAACAAAGAAAGATTGGTATGTAAAGGATACTCTCAGATGGAAGGTATTGACTTTGAATATTTTTTTTCTCTTATTGCTAGAATTGAAGCTGTGAGATTGTTTCTTGCTTATGCTGCTTACAAAAACTACAAAGTTTAATAGATGGATGTCAAGTCAACATTTCTAAATGGTGAATTAGAAGAAGAGGTGTATATTGAGAAACTTGATGGATTTCAATTGATTGATTAGGGAGATATGGTTTTTTGGTTGAAGAAATCATTGTATGGACTCAAGAAATACCCTAGAGCTTGGTATGCCAGATTGGATAAATACTCATTGAAACTTGGATTTAAAAAAGGTACTACTTATAGTAATCTATATTTCAAGATTGATGATGATAAATATTTGTTTGTGGAATTCTTTGTTGATGATATAATTTTTGAAGGAGATGATGGTTTCTACATGAATTTTGCTAATGGGATGCAAAATGAGTTTGAGATGTCAATGATTGGAGAGTTGAAATTATTCTTGGGATTGAAAATTACTTAGGTAGATAAAGGGATCTTTATATCTCAGTCTAGGTATGTGAGAGAACTGCTAAAGAAGTTTGGTATGGAAGATTCAAAACTAGTCGGTACACCCATGGTGAATGGATGTAAGTTGACACAAGATGATGATTCTCCGAAGGGAAACCAGACTAGATACAGATCAATGATTGGTAGATTGTTGTATTTGACTCAAACTATACCTGATATGATGAATGATGTATGCATTATTTCTAGATTACAAGCTAATCCTAAGGAATCTCATGTGGCTATTGTGAAGAGAATTTATAGATACTTGAAGGGAACAATTGATTTTGGCCTATGGTATCCTAAAGATGATGATCCTACTTTAAGTTCCTTTACTAATGTTGATTGGGAAGGAGATGTGAATGACAGGAAAAGTACTAGTGGTGGTGCATTTTTCTTGGGAAAGAAGCTGATTTCATGGTTAAGAAAAAACAAAAAAATTTGTTTCCTTGTCTAATGCAAAGGCATAATATATTGTTGCTGCTAACAATTGTACTCAAGTATTGTGGATTAAACAAACATTGAAATATAGCAAAGTTGTGTATGATGAACGTACTGCAATATTATGTGACAACTCAAGTTCTATAAACATTTCTAAGAATCCAGTGTTGCATTCAAAGACCAAGCATATATCTATCAAGTATAAATTTTTGAGAGACAAAGTGAGTGATAAGTAAGTCAGAATGGAGTATGAGCCCACTAAGGAACAAATTTCAGACATCTTTACTAATCTTGTGCCTAAAGATACTTTTGAGTATCTCAGAGGGAAATTAGGGGTGATTACCCCTCCTAATCATAACTAAGATGCATAGTCTTTGCATTAGTCTGTGCATTCATATTCTCATCTTGATTCAGATTGATGTTGTGGTGGTTGCTACTCAGGGGGAGTAGTCAAATGATTCAGATATGTGGTTCAGAACTTGTGTACCTTTTCCATTGATGTCAGAGGTGGAGAAGAGTAATTTGAAAAACTATGGAAGAGCTAAAAGTAAGGGGGAGTACAATAGTATGAGAAGAGCAATGTGTAAAGGGGAGATTGTTGGAAGAAGAGTTAGTTGTGTTGATGGTGTATTTTTCACATCATGTGTTGCCATCAATGCCAAAGGGGGATATTTTTGGATTTTTTGGTTGTTTTTCTGATATGTGGTTGCCATTTATGTCAACACTATTAGCACTAGTGTCTTTAAGATTGTACATGTCGAGGATATTGAGAAAATTATAATAAATATGTTACAGGTTGTTTGTGAAGTAGTGAAGATCAATATGGTAGAAATTTCAGTATGTTTATAGTGAGGTGTTTTAGATTAAAGGGTTTATTCTCAAGCTTATATAGTTTCTAATCCATACGTTTTAGAGGTGCACATGAAGATTTGAGGAATTTATAAGTTTTTGTGTTCTGACAATTATTCTGTTACTGCAAATGGTGCTCATAGAAGAAGATAATGTGATTCTGGTAATCTAAGTAGTTACGTATGTTATTGAAATATTCATGGACATTTCTAGATCATAATCTATCTATGTTGCACATCTGCATTGATCATTGTGCTCGCAATCCAATATTTTATCTTGTGTGTTCATGTTTTTCATGTTCATGGTCGACAAGGTGTTTGAAGTGTGTTGTGGATCTTCGAGGAAGAATATTTAAAGGTTTTTTGTATTCGAGGACATTTTTTTGGGTCTCTACTATGTTGTGGCTAACCTTGGTTGATGCACATTGATAATATTTATTATTTTGGGCTGACAGTTTGCATTCATTCTACTATTGTGTTGAAGCTGATATAGAGCAATATAATTTCTTGTTGTGGATATATATAAGTGATTGTTTATCTCATTTGAGACATGTATTAAGCGAAGTGTGTGAGTGATACATGTGAAAAAGGTTCAGATCATTTGAAGGTAGAGTAGAGTGTGAAGAAGAGTGAAAGAAACTGAAGAAGTGCTCATGTGCTTAACCAAAACTGTACTCAGGCATTAGCAGATGCTACTTTCTCAGTTCAAATTATTTAGATGGTTTTAATATGAATATTTTTTGTAAGACAATGAGTCTTCCTTTGAGTAGTGAGCTCTAGGAAGTGTGCTTGAATGCATGTACATTCCTCTTAAAATTTTCTTATACTTTTAATAGGGTATAACTTGTGGATTAACCTCCACTGTGTTTTTTCCCCTAATAGGGCTTCCATGCAAAAATATTGGTGTTGTGTTTTTCTGATGTGATGTCGATTCATGATTTCACTTTTATTAATCAGATCTAAGATTAAAGGTTAATAAGTTGAATAGGTTTGAAAATTTGTGACAACTGATTCACCCCCCCTCTCAGTTGTCTGCCCTTGTGTTACCAACAAACTTTACCCATGTTCCACCCATTTTTTATGAGTGTGCACCTTGTAGACCTAGTGTGTATTTTGTTAAAAGAATGAAGGTGTTGTCATTGATGTCAATTGGTCAATTGGTTATCAACTAGCTCCTATTGTCATTTATGTCATGGATATAGGTTATTGATTGTATATGTTGAGGATATTGGGAAAATTGTAATGAAGAAAGGTTGTAGGTGTTGAGTGGTTTCTCTGAGTTTTTCTCTTATGTTTGTGTCGTTCAAAAATGTTCTTCATGGTTATTAGAAGTTTCTATATCTAGATTCTTGGATTTTGATTCATTATACAATGTGAGTTATGTTCACCATCTGTGAACTATGGTTTTCTTGTATTTTTTTGAGGTCTGAGAGAAATTTTTTTGGTCTAGATTTCTTTTTAGCTAAGCCTTATGACTTACAGTTCCAGAGATAAGTTTTTATGATCATGTTGAAGATAATTTTGGTGTTTGAAAGGATTTGATCGTGCTAAGATTTGTGTTTGCTTAATTGTTCTATGTGTTTTCCACTGGTTTGGATGACCTTGTGTTGAACACTACATTCAAATTTGATGAAGCATGTTGGGACCTATTTGGGTCCTCATCAAGCATGTGTTTGGATCACCCTCATTCTAGTTCCACCCTAGGATGTTTTGGAACCGACCTAATTTGAATGTAATGTTGGATGGGCAACTTTGGATATGTTTCAAAGTTGAAGATGGTATAAATAAAAGATGAGTTAGTGGTGAAAGATAAGAGAGATAAGTGCAAAGAAATAGAGTAGATAGATGTGAAGCAGATGCAGATCGATGTGTGTGTGTGTGTGTGTGTGTGTGTGTGATATGAGTGTGGCAGATTAGTGTGAAGTCTAAATGTTGAGTTTCTGGATGTAGTGAGCTGAAGGTGTACTCTATTATTCATGCATGTCACAAGTGGTTGAGTAAATTGTGGTCGAAATCTCAGTTGCATTGAGATTTTCTTCTCTCTATAACATATCTCTTTTATCTTGTTTTGATCTTTGTGGTAGTGAGCCCTCTGGGTGGTTAACCCTATGGACAATGAGTCATTTTATTGGCAGTGATCCATTTCTTAGGTAGTGAGCCTTTATACTTAGTTCTAATATTCTCTATAGTGTGAGTCAATCCTCACAGTGGTTTCTATCTAATTGGGTTTTCCATGTAAATTTGGTGTTACTATGTTTTTGTGATGGTTTTCAATTTCTACACTTGCACTCAATGTTTAATCATGTCAGTAGAGTTAAGGATTTTTGTTTGATCTAAGTTTTGGTTCACCCCCCTCTCAGTTGTATTGTTCAATAAATATTGGTTCCTTGGAGAAGAGCTTGACTGCTTAAGGGAGGTTCAGGATGGCTGGAAAAATTACTCATGATTATCTAAGGTTTGATGGAACTAATTATGCTATCTAGAAAATACAAATGGAAGAATATCTGGAGTATTATGGTTATGATGTGGAGAAAGATTACAAGAATAATTTCACTCCTCCTACTAATAGTCTAAGTTTGACTGATGAGATTGAGGCACATAAAGTGAGCAGTAAGGTGTAGTTCATTTTCAAGAATAGTCTTGTACATTCTGAGTTGATTAAATTTCAGAATCTGAAGACAACTAAGGAAGTTTGGGATGCTTTGGAAAAGGTGCATGAATGTGATGAAAGGGTCAAAGAGGCAAAGTTGAAAAATTTGGAGACATAGTTTGAGCTCCTACATATGTTTGAAGATGAGAATGTTAAAGCTTATGTACATAGATTAGATGAGGCAATAGTTGGAATGTGAAGACTTGGTGCTATGATAGATGAATCTAGGATTGTAAAGAATATTCTTAGAACTCTCCTTAATGCTTACAATAAAAAGGTATATGCTATTGAAGAACATATAGATTACAAGACTTGCACTAAATATAAGTTGTTGGGGACTCTGACATCTTATGAAATGAGAAAGACGAATTTGAGAAATGGATCCAAATCAAAGATTTCTTTTAAGGCTATATTATTTGAAGACCCGAATGAAGAAAATATTAATGAAGTAGAAGCTAACTTTGTGAGAAGGATCAAGAAAGGCTACGAAAATTATAAAGGTAAGTTACCCTTTAAATGCTTTAGTTGTGGAGGAATAGGACATTATTCTTCAAGATATCCGAAAAGACCTACGAGGAAGAAACAAAGACATGAGAAAGAGAAGAAAAATAAAAAGTTCAAGAAAGCATATTATGTGAATGAGGATGCTAGTATATCTGATGAGAAATGTGATTATGGAGATCTTGATGAAAATGAATGCATGTTCTTGGCTATAAAAGATGAGCCTACTTCTACTAATTTTGAAAAAAGGGTGAAGGAATGCCCTCTGAAGAAGGAGAAAAATGAAGGTATTGTAATCTCTGCCTTACATGCTAAATAGGAAAAGAACTATTGAGTTGCTGATAGTGATTGTTCACATCACATGTCTGGTGATAAGAGGAAGTTTGTTAAACTTGAAAAATATGATGGAGACTTAGTTATGTTTGGAGATAATACTGGTGCTAAGATTTGTGGGATTGGTTTAGTAAGTTTTGATGGCAAGCATAATACTGATGGTGTCTACTATGTTAAGGGATTAAATTATAATATCTTGAGAGTTGGACATATGTGAAGTAAAGTATATAATATTTTATTTGAGGATGAGATATGTGAGATTAGGAAAGGATCTAGAACAATTATTTTTGTAGGAAATAAATCTAAAGAAAATATCTATAAACGTAAAGGTGTTGATGGATGATGCTTTATGAATCAGATTAATGACGGTTGGTTGTGGCATTGGAGAATGTTTCATATGAATTTTGATAACTTGGTGAAGATTAGTGTAGTTCAGGCCATGAGAGAATTACCAAGGATTACAAAGCCTATTAATTCTATTTGCGGGAATTGTCAGTTTGGAAAGCAAGAAAGAAGCCATTATAGATCAAAGGAACAATCTACTATTGGACTACTAGATTTAATTCATATTTATCTCTGTGGTCCTACATGAGTAATAATTCTACAAGGTGAAAGTTACTTTATGCTTTTGATTGATGATTATTCTAGATATACATGGGTTAGATTTCTTAGAGAGAAGTTTAATGCATTAGATAGATTCAAGACATTCAAGGCTATGGTTGAGAATGAAATAAATTTGAGGATGAAATTATTAAGGTATGACAGAGGTGGTGAATTCACCTCCCATGAGTTTAATATGTTTTGTGAAGTGCATGGAATAAAAAGATAGTTATCTACTCTGATAACTCCTTAACATAATGGATTTGTTGAAAGAAAGAAAAAAACATTTCTAGAGGCCACTAGATCAATGATTACTAAGGCTGGTTGATTAGAAGTTTACTAGAGAGAATCTATTCACACTCTTGTTTATGTATTTAATTGAGTTCAAGAAAGAGAAAATAGTACAAAGACCCCCTATGAGTTATGGTGTGGAAGAATTCCTACTGTTAAGTATTTCAAGGTATTTGGAAGCAAGTGTTATATCAGATGAGATGAAGAAAATTTAGGAAAGTTTGATGCAAGAAGTGATGAAGGTATTTTTCTTGGATATTCTACTAAAAGAAAAGCTTATAGATGTTTCAATAAAATATTGAGAAAGATTGTAGAAAGAATAAATGTCAAGGTTGATGAAGCAATGAAGAATTCAACTGATTTTGATGGATATGTATTTGATGAGCCTGATTGCATAATGATTGAATAAATTGTGGAAGAATAGGAAAAATATGAGAAAGAGAAGTAGAATGAGGAAATATAAGTAGAAGCTTTGGTGGTGTCCCATAAGACACCTAGATATGTGTGGAAGAATCATTCAAAAGGTCAAATCATTGGAGATAAAACAAAAGGAGTATTGACAAGAAGTAGAGCTGGTGCTAGTGAAGTAAATTTTTGTTTACTTTTTGAGATTGAACCAAAGATTGTAAATGAAGCATGTAAACATGAGAATTGGATGGAAGATATGAAAGAAGAACTTAGGTACATTGAGAAGAATCAAACTTGGGAATTGGTCCCAAGATCGACAAATAAAAACATTATTGGATCAAAGTGGGTATTCAAAAATAAAGTGAACGAGAATGGAGATGTGGTTAGAAACAAAGCAAGCCTTGTGTGTAAAGGTTAATCATATGTAGAAGGCATAAAATTTTAGGAGAATTTTTCTGTGATGGAAAAAATTAAATCAATTAGGATTTTCTTAGCATTTTCTTCTTAGAAATATTGCAAGGTAATGCAGGGGTATCCTTGGTTCTTGGCAATCTTGCATCAACCAAAAATACCTCCATTTAGTTTTGTTCTTGTTTTTGTTCTTGTTCTGGTTCAAGTTTGAAGATCTGGTGTTTCTGCATATTTGCTTGCTACATCTTGCGTACCTAGTATTTCATTGTGGACATGTTCAATCTTCATTTTCCAAGTTTTCAACTCATTTGGATCTTTTTTTGGCAAGTTACCATTTTCAGCATATGTGACATTTTTGAGGTTGTCCCTAGAATAACTTCAAAACCTAACGACTAGTTGGATCGATTGCGGACCTTTCCTGTGACTTGCGGATCTCACGGTGTGTTTAGATTTGTTCCATGGAGTGTCACCAACCTTACACTTAGGTCCACACTTAATCATACGCATCTACTGTGGATGAATTTCAGATTTGAGGCTGACCTATTCTTGCACACGTTACACATTTCTTCTCAGAGATTGTAATGATCTTTGGCCAATGCAGATGTTTCTAGACTCAAGGATATGATACAAAGATAGTATTGAATCATTATAAGAGGGGGTGATATATTATTATGAAGAAAATGTTGTATATTAGATCTGATCTATAGGATTTTGCTCGCATTTATGAGCATGTTGTAATCAGGCCTGTGTGTCGAATCTGTAAGTCCGGATGTGGCCGACTATATGTAATCAATATTTTAGATAATGAGAATGTTTGCACATGCATTTGCCTCCATAAATTTTGTTTCTTTTTTTGTGTTACTCTTACTGGATGGTTTGGACTATTCTCTTTGAGGACCTTCCTTACCATGACTGCACCAATTGGTATCAGAGTGAGATTTGTTCCTTGCGAGATCGTTAGAAGTTGTGCAGTCCTGTTGAAGATTTGTTGTAGGGTGGCGGATTGAGGATTCAACCTGCAATTGTAGAGGACTTGTGTAAAGATGGTGGGAAGAAGAAATGGAGCACGTGGAAATGTAGACCCTGTTGTAATGGAAATGTTGAGAGGAATTACTACTAGATTAGAAGTGGTTGAAATAGCCCAGAGAAGAGGTCAACCAGTTGATGATGTAAGTGATGAAGAAGTAGAAGAACAAGAAGAAGTTGCAAGAGAAGAGAAACCTAGGCTTGATCAAGGAGAAGGGAGGTTCATAAGAGCCCTAACCAGAGTAAACACTAAGCTAAATTTTCATCCACCGGACTATAATGGTAAGTTGGATTCAGAAAAATTATTGGATTTGATAATAGAAATGGAGAAATACTTTTATTTTGAAGGTACCCAGATGATAAGAAGGTGACATTTTACTATACAAATTTGAGAGGACATGCTTCCCTTTGGTGGGAACATTTGCAGACAAATAGACAAAGAAAAGGAAAGGAGAAGATAAGAACATGGGATCAAATGGTGAATAAATTGAAGATGAAGTTTATGCCTTCAGACTATTAGATTAGTTTTTTCAAGAAATTGCATAACCTAAAGCAGAAAGAATCAATCATGATAGAGTATATAGAGGAATTCTATAAGTTGAATATCAGATCTGGACATTCAGAAGATGAAATTGACCAAGTAGCCAGATGTGTGAATGGTTTGAGGTCATCTATTCAAGATGAGATCAGTTTAATTAAGTTGTTGAGTTTGGAAGAGGCATATCAATGTGCCCAAAAAGAAAAGGGGAAGCTAAATAAAAGACATGAATCGAGACAGAGAGGAAGAGGTGGAAGATTTTAGAGAAGAAGAATATTTACTGGAGGAGGAAGAGGAACCTTTGCAGATCAAAATAAGGAGGTCAATAAGAGTGAAAATTCATATCGAATAGATGATGGAAACTCTTACAAAAGAGGAGGATATGGTGGCTATATAAATGAAGAGTATAGAAAATATGACAGAGGACAAGAGAAAAGAGTATCGAGGGGAACTTGTTTTAAATGTGGTGGAGAAGGACATTGAGCCTTTGAATGCAAACAAGGAGAGTCAAGAATAAATACTGAGAATAATAGGAGAACAACCCTTGTTGAGGAGGATCATGCTAGATAATCTAATCAAACATAAGAAGAAGAGGTATTGGTGAATAGGAGAGTATTGTGTCAAAGTGAATTGGAGAGAGAATCATTGTAGAGAAAGAATTTGTTCAGGACCAGATGTAAGATAGCTGATAAATGTTGTAAAATGATCATTGATAGTGGAAGTTTAGAGAACCTGGCTTCTGAAGAAATGGTAACCAAATTGAAGTTGGAAAGGTTGAAACACCCTAAACCCTATCAGATAGCATGTATTCAAGATGAGCACAAAATACTGGTAAGTGAACAATGTTTGGTTAAATTGAAGATAGGAAACTACCATGATGAAGTTTTTTGTGATATTATGCCCATGGATATATGCCATATCTTGTTGGGAAGGACTTGGCAGTATGATCAACAAGCTATTCATGATGGAAATAAGAAAATATACACCATTGTTGCTAATGGGATGAAGCAGACTTTGTTACCCTTGGAAGATGTTCCCAAGGCTAAGATTTGCATGACTACTAGAATCTATTTGGTTGATGGAAGAAGATTTCTAGATGGATTGAGACATGAGAAATTGTGCTACGCATTGGTACCTAAGAAAGTTGAAGACTTGAAGCATGTAGAAGGACAACCAGAAGAGATAAGAGAGTTGCTGACAGAATATGAGGCTATCATTTCAGATAATATACCTTATGGATTACAACCTTTAAGAAGTCTTATTCATTACATGGATCTGATTCCTCGAGCTAGTTTTCCTAACAAAGCAGCACACTAGATGACATTGACAAAGAATGAAGAATTGAACATGGTACCCATTTTTTTCACTCATTGGTTCAAAAGGGTAGAATTTGTTTTAAGCTGGGGAAGATAAGGTACATTTAATTATCCTTCTTCATCACATTCGAATGTATACATGAAAAATCTAAAAAGGTTACAACTATAGACCATTACAGTCTGTGACCCCTAAACCTGCAAATGCACAAAGACAACAAACATGGTTAATGTTAGTTCAAAATGCATTCAAATATGAAGGATTCCCCATGAAATCCACCTATTTAAGATAATATTAGGAAATGAAGAACAAACTTAAATAACATGAAAGTAAATCCTAATCTAGCTAATAGATTGATGATCCCATGGGGGAATTGGTGCCAATGGAGTGTTGCAATTGGTCCTTTCCCAATTCCTATGTTGCAATGTAGATTGATGAAGAATGGTCAAATCTCCACAAAGATTTGAGCATAACCTTGGTGCAAATATGAAAATGTGGTGAATGCTTGGGTGAAATAAGCAAAATTAGTTATCAATTGAAGAGAGTAACTTTGCATGTGAATTGTGGATGATGATTGAGGAGAAGAGTCTCCAATTTATAGACTTCTATTTGGAAGAAGTGAACAAGATTGAGCAATGTGGGATAAAGGATAATCCAATGGCATTGTGCCACTTGTCCACATGTGGTTGGATGAGGAATGAGCATATTTTGGCCAATGTGCATGATAAATGCATAAATTTGAATTTGAAATGGTGAGTTGACTTGTTGAAGGGGGAAGGGAAGTGAATTTATTGTCAATTGGCTCAAGGTCAAGGACATGTAAGAGGCATTGAATGCCTTGGAAGGACCAAGTCCACTTGGCCTTTTTGAATTCAAATGAGAGAATATTCCCTTTTGATGCTTTATGAGCGAAAATAAAGAAATTAATAAATCAAAGTAATTGATTTATTGTGCAATTTGCATTCTCTAGAGGATTTTAGTGAGAGGGGTTAAGTTAATCATGGATTTGATTAATTTAATGAAGAATTAGATGATGTGACAATTTAGACTTAGATTTATGATTTGATTTAAGTCAAGAATTGAAAGAAAATGATTCATTAAATAAATGATTTACTTTATTTAATCAAGAAGGAATAAGTTAGATCAAATCAAATAAGGTTTAATTTATTTAATTTAATAGGAGGACTTTAGAGATTTTAATTAAATAAAATGATTTATTTAATTAAACAAAAATGTAAGGTTAATTAAATTGAATTGATTAATTTAATCATTGAAAGAGAAAGACTTAATCCAATAAATACTGACTTATTAAATTAAGAGATAGAATGTGATGAAATGCTGAGAATATGATTTAAGAGGAAACATTGTTAGTAATCGGGATCAGGTGTGCTAAAACAGACCTATACATTTTCCATGTCTACATTTTTCCCCTCTTTGAAGCAATGTACTTGTTGCATTGATTCAAAGAATAAACTATTGTGATCAAAGGTCCGGGATTTTTTGAATTTTTTCTCATGCCCCACTACTGCCCCAGTGGAAGGATATTGTTGGATATTGCCCCCTCGAGAGATCAGATGAAAATTTTGAATTTTTGGATGATTTTGCGAAAAAGATGACAAGGTGCCCGACAAGCCAGAAATGCCCCAGAATGCCAAAAAAATGCATTAAAATGCCAAAATGGATGCAGAATGACTCTCGGTTGGACGAAAATGGGTTCGGGGGACCAAAACCCCCTCTGAAATGTCAAATTAGGTCAAAAGTCCCTAATTTTTATGCTTAAATAGACCTTAAGGGGTCATTTTCAATTCATTTGCAATCCTAACTTTGAACAAATTGACATTTGAGCTCTGAGTTTTAGACAAAATGGTGCAACGAGAGCTTCCCCTGCACATGTCGGAGCGGGTACGAGTATATTAGCGACTAGTCACCGTAGGACCTGTGGTATGTACCCCTATCCCACTTTTATTTTCCTCATTTTATGTGCATTTATTAGGGTTTAGGTACGATCGAGTTGATGCGGCGTGATATTGCGCCATGAAAAATTTCCAAACTGGCTTGCGAGGTCCCATATAGAGTTGCGTGTGCATAGAGCACCGCGCGGCGAAGTTTGTGTTTAGGGATTTTTCAGTTTATAAATTCAGTCGCTCACTCAAACAATGCCATGTGGGCCAATTAGCTATCTAAGTGTGCCGCACGGTTCACTTTGCAATATTTTGCTATCTAAATCCGTCGTGCGGCGCAGTTTGGAGACTTACAAACTGCATCGCTTTTGCAAACAACACCGCTTTTTCTGTTTCAAAAGCAGAAGGCAGTACAGACACCAATTTTTTTCTAGGGAAGTTGATGTGGTACTTTTCCTTGCATAGGAGACACCTGAGGTTATTCATTCGAGGGAGCACTGATGGCCATTACTTGAGCGATTAGGTGATATGCACATATCTCTCCAGGAGCAGCTTGGGATGCTTGGTCTATGGTTCGTTTCCTACATCCTTCTTATGCGAGCACATCTGGGTATGATGCATGCTTTGGCCAAGTGGTGGCATAGCGAGACCTCATCTTTTCATTTTTCCACTGGCGAGGCCACTATCACTCTTGAGGATGTCTGGCGCATCTTGCGACTACCGATTCATGGAGAGCGAGTGATTTATGGTTTGGAGGAGGGGAGGGATGTTCTCTTCAATTTCATGGGTGTGGATGAGCTCATGCTTTGCGACGGTCAGATAGATTTGGAGAGGTACCGAGGTATAGCCCCTACTTACAACTTGATTGTGGCTGACATTATTTATGGCCTTGTAGCTCCTGATCGGTGCGGCTAATATTTCAGTTTAGGTTGGGGACTAGCATGGCAAAAGATGTGCACTCATGGAATGTGTTATGCCTAGGGACTAGTACTCCTGGCCTCCTTATATAGGGATTTGCATGAGTTTCTTATTTGGAGGGTCAGGCTTTTGGGGCTAGATTGACTCTTCTTCATGTTTGGGAATTTGAGCGAATTCCAGTGCTTTGCCCATTTGTGATACTGGTTGCTTTAGATATTGATGATCCTTTGGTGTGCTGGTATGGTGAGGCAACGATTCGCTTCACCCACATGGGTACAGATGATATAACTCACTGGCGGCAAGTTCTAGATGAGATGATAGTATTCATTTAGAGGTTGTATATGGGTATGGTCCCAGGGATGGATGATGCAGAGTAGCTCTTCTTTGCTTGCCAGGATAGATTTATGTAGGGTCAAGAGCATACTTTGATAGAGAGATACCTTCCTGACTGGGTGGCCAAACAGTTCGGGGAGGTGCAAGATATACCCGATGCTCAGTATACAGCCATCTTTGCCCGTAAAACCAGGGAGATAGCATGGGGATAGCCCATTCTAGCAGATGAGGCAGTAACCTCATTTAGGCAGTTGGTGGCTCAGCCATGGGCATATGATCAGGGGCCAACAGACGCAGGGTGACTACAGTGTATAGGGCATGGTTCAGGCCACCAGTGAGATTGATAGTTCTGAGGACAGTGCTTCCATGTCAAAGGTCGAGAGGTAGGTCAACAGGCACGGGTCAAGGAGGTGTACCACCTCCGAGGGAACCCACACAACATGTGGTAGGACATGATGGGCAGCCCCATGTCCTAGCATAGTAGTAACCAGTAGTACAACCAATAGGACAGCCAACAGGATAGCGAGCAGGCTAGCTAGATGCCCGTGACATATTGATTTAGCAGTTATGGGGGTAGGTATAGGTTCTGATAACTGAGCGGGATGAGGCCCGACAGTAGATTGCTATAGTTACAATAGAGAGAGACCCGGCACGATTCGAGAGGGATCAGGAGATGGGCCAACAAAAGTAGTCAAAGAGTGTTGCTTCCACATCTCAGGGCCGATTAGTTGATATATGAGATTATAGGGATGCTAACAAAGAGGCCAAGTACTATCTACATCATTACCGATAGGTAGTACCTTCAGGCAGCAGAGAGCCAAACTTTTCCCAGTAGACAAGGAGGTGACTGGAAGAGGTACATGATGAGAGATAGGATGGGGAGGGCAGCAGCCAGTAGGGCTAGCCCCCCTTTTAATCACAATACAGTTTTCTTAATTTGTTGATATACGGGCTGCAGTATTTTGGCCTTATTGTATAATGTATTTGATGTACAATTGATCCGATTTGTATCATAACAGTATTTATATATGAGATGATTCGCCCTTTTATGATATGTATGGTGTACATGTATTATATGCAAATGTATGATGCTTATGAGATGTTATGAGATGTTTCTATCTTTATGCTTTATGTTATGCAATGTATGTAATGGATGCATTTCTTTTTGTATATTTTTCATGTTTTATGGATGTAATGCATATTAATGATGGTAATGGATGCAAACGGTAATGGATGCCAATGATAATGAACTTAACTGATAATGTATGGTGTAATGTTTTCTTAAGATGTTTAGAATAACAAATTTGTATTATTCCTCATAACTTAAGATAAAGATATGATGCAATCTTCTTTTGATGTTGATGATTGTGTGGATGCAGGGTGTATTCATGGGCGATGTTTTGATTACTGTTATGATACCATGTTAGTGTGGAAAGAAGGTAGAAGAAATATAGAGTTAATGAATTAGTTAGGATTGTGATTGTGATTTGCATTGCTAGGAATTGAGATTTTCAAAGGGTCACTTGTGTTATGTTTGATAACACACATAGGTACGATGCATCAAGGTATAAAGGACTAGGATGGTGTGGTACCTAGTGTGATGGAATTTGACTTGACAATCAAATAGGAGTACTCTTGTT
Source organism: Sequoiadendron giganteum (assembly GCA_007115665.2). Lineage (NCBI taxonomy): Eukaryota > Viridiplantae > Streptophyta > Pinopsida > Cupressales > Cupressaceae > Sequoiadendron > Sequoiadendron giganteum. The sequence goes on along the minus strand of CM021102.1, from coordinate 790,407,777 downwards.
CACACTTAACATACATACTTCATTCGGGATGTAGTTCAAACATTCTAAACATCTCAGACCAAAACACATAAAAGCAAGCTTTCCTATGTGGTCAACAAGATATCTAAAATGACATCTCCACAAACCAAACAAAACATATATGACTAAGTTATTTTACAAGGATATCCAACAAGCACAACAGATAAAAAGATAATGGTTGTTGCCCCCATTTCTTTCTCCCTAAACCTGTTATGTTTAAGCATCATCGAGAGGTCCTTGAAATGAGTGCAACATAAGATAAGTCAAAAAAGACCAAGATAAAGTAAACAGACAAGCTAATGTTCTTCATACTGCTAGCCAAGACTAACTATTGTGGGGTGCCTGATGCTTATGTCCATCACAATAAAGCTTCATCCTAGGACATGTTGTGATTAGGGTTTTGGTGAGACTGATTGGGTGATAAGCTATTGATACTTTGAGTTGACCAACTTGCTTGCTTACTAACTTAGACTTTCAAGACTTTGACAATTAGAGCGTTCACTTTTAAACCTACTAGACTTGCTTCTAACTGACTCACCAAAGGGTGAAGGTGATGATTGAATTTATTATGAGTGATGACAATCATAGGTGAAAGCGAGATGAAATGGATGCACCATTTTGGTCTTTTCAAATGTTTTGAGCCTGTTTTTCGTATTTTCACATTTTTCAATGTTTTTGGTATTTTCAAGATTTACGACGAATAGACTAACTTAAATACCTATCTTAGGGGTCTCAGGAGCTGATCCATAGATTAGCCTTGCCTACGTTATACACGCAGAGACCACATAGTTTGACTGACGAAAAACTTGACTTAATGAAAATATAGACAAACGGATTTCCTTTTTATTGCTTAAAGGACTGACTTAAGATGCAAACTAGATGGGCAAAATGGATTGCCAATGCGATGGACGCCTAAGGACTGACCCTAACTATCTCAGGGGATGATCAAAGATCAACCTTGCCTATGTTCAAGCTCAAAGATGATGTAGTTCGACAAGGTTAAAAAATGACAAGACTCGATGATGAATTTTTTGAAGATTTTCTGATATTTAGACATGTTTTTAGATTTTTTGATGATTTGGATGTTTTTGGATTTTTGATGAATTTTGAAGATCATGAGAATATACATGAATCCAATCCGATGCATGTGGGAACTTGTGCCTAGTGTGGTGTGATAGACTACTTCGATGAAGGTAGGACAAACTGACCTTAGGAATATGCCATGTAGTACTATGGTGGAACGTGATATGGACATCGACTCAGGCTATGGTATGGATGCGAGTGGATGGGTGGATGGATGATTTATTGAGATGTGATGGAATGAGTGAGTCATGTAGATCTTGGTAGATGGGGGGTGCTTTATTTACACTTGGTGCTTGTTTACCAAGTTTTCACCAAGGTACTTGACGAAAGGGCCACCGAAGTGGTTTTCACTAGAGGACGAATTTTTTCTCTTTACTATTTTCAATCCTTTTTCTGACTTTCTTAGGATTTTTGCATTTTTTCAATTTTTGTTGTCACCAAGACACCTGTTTGCTAGGTTTTCATCAAGGTAATCATTTTTTTAGGAATTTTTTTGATTTTTTTTGTATTTTTTTATTCTATACCTTGCAATATTTAGGCATAAAACTTTTTGAGGTTCGAGCTATTCATGGGCTCCTACAGAGGTTCGCCTTCTAGTGTCAACAACTGATATGCCCCCGATTTGTAACTTGCAGTGATGATGAAGGGTCCCAGCCAGTTGGGCTCAAAATTTCCTTTTGTATCCAGGTTTGGCACATTGTTTTGGTTTTCTTTCAGCACAAGGTCACCAACTTGGAAAGTGCATTGCCTGATCTTCTTGTTGTAGCTCCATTTCAAGTGGTTTTGGTAGACCTATAGATGATTCAAGGCATCCATGCACCATTCATCAAGTAATTCCAGCTCATTTAGTCTTGTAACCCTTTATTCCTCATCTGTGATGAGGTTTTGTAGTGATATCCTCGGTAACGGGAGCTCGATCTCAATAGGGAGGATGGCTTCCGATCCGTAGACTAGGGAGAATGGGGTGGTGCCTGTTGGCATGCGGATGCTAGTGCGGTAGGCCCATAAGGTGGGATTTAGCTACAGATGCTAGTCACGACTAGAGTCACTGACTATTTTCTTGAGGATTTTTAGAATGGTTTTATTTGTAGCTTCTGCTTGGCCATTGCCTTGTGGATAGTATGGGGTGGAAAAACATTGCTGGTTTTTGAATTTTTCACACAAATCATGAACATACTAATTTTTGAAGGGTGTCCCATTATCAGAGATAATGGATTGGGGAACACCATATCGGCAAATGAGGTAGTTCAGGATGAACTTGGATATTTGTTTTTTTGTGATATAGGTCATGGGAATTGCTTTGACCCACTTTGTGAAATATTCAGTGGCGGTGATAATGAACTTGTGGCCATTGGATGAGGTGGGTGAGATTTTACCGATGAGATCGAGCCCTCACTGTGAAAAGGGCCAAGGTGTAACAATGGGGTGCAGTTCTTGAGTTGGTGCATGAATGAGGTCTCCATGATGTTGGCACTGCAAACATCTTCTGACAAAGTTATGTGCCTCTCTCTCCATTGTCGGCCAGTAGTACCCGGTTCTCAGCAGTTTCTTAGCCAAGATCATACCACTCGAGTGTGAACCACATGTGCCATTGTGTACCTTAGTAAGAGTAGTCTTGGCCTCCTCAGGTTTTAAACAACGTAGCAAGGTTCCATCAGTACTTCTACAGAAGAGGGTCTCTCCTAGGATGACGAATCGTGAAGACCTTTTGACAAAGGTTCACTTTAGGTTTGGGGTGATGTTAGTTGGGAGGATTTCTAATCTTAGGTAGGTATATATGTCATGATACCAAAGATCACCAGGACCAATGAGTTCACACGCGTATTTTGACTCTGGTACCTCGAACATGGGTATGAGAAGCTGTTCTATGAGGAATTCATGTTTTGAGATGTTGCGAGGAATGTCTAGCAAGGATCCAATTATTGCCATTGCATCGGCTACTATGATGTTTGTCCTTGGTATCTACTCAAAGGTGATGTCAATGAATGATTCCTTGAGGCTTTCTACCACCTTTTTCTATGGTGTGAGCTTATCATCCTTAGTTTGGTATTCACCATTGACTTGGTTGATGATAAGTTCCAAGTCCTCATAGACCTTTAATGCCATGATTCACCACTGTGTTGCAATTTTGAGGCCTATGGTTAAAGCCTCGTATTCTACAATATTATTGGTATAGGGGAATGCCAACCTATAACACCTAGGTATACAATCTCCTTGTGGGGTGATGAATAACACACCGGCTCCTGATCCATGCTCCGTGTGGGAGCCATTGAAGTACAATTTCCAGTGGTCGACTACACCAAGGTTGAAAAGAGACTCATCTGGGAATTCTGATACTAGCGGGTTTTCTGTGTAGAGAGGAGCCTCTGCTAGTTGGTATGCAATAACTTGTCCTTTGATTTCCATTCTCTTGACATATTCAATGTCATGTTCGGATAGTATCATTACCCATTTAGCCATTCTACTTGTGAGCATTGTTTTTGACAATAGATATTTCAGGGGGTCTATCCTGGCAATCAACTTGATTTGATGAGCTAGCATGTAGTGTCTGAATTTTTGGGTTGCAAATACTAGTGCCAGGCAAACCTTTTCTATTGATGTGTAATTGAGCTCCTGCCCCACCATTGTTCCACTGATATAGTAGATGGCCCGCTCGGTTCCCTTTTCATCATGTTGGGCTAAAAGGGCACCAATGGTGGCCGTTGTTGCTGAGATGTATAGGATTAAAGGCTTCCTGACAATTGGTGGCATCAACATAGGTGGTGTAAGTAGATATTCTTTGTTTTTGTTTTATGCGACTCCCTTATGAAGCAGGTGTGAATAGGCGATCTATTTATTTGCTAGTTGTGCTATGAATCTCTGAATGGACTAGAGTCTACATTGTAATCCTCTGAGTTGCTTTAATGTTCTTGGCGCTTCCATTTCAAGGATTTCTTTTACCATTGTAGGGTCCACTGTTATCCCTCTCATTGAAACTATGTATCCCAACAACTTTCCCGATTGTACCCCAAAGACACACTTCTTCGGGTTGAGTTTGACTATTTTATGGATCATGTCATGGAGGATTAGTGTCATGGCTCTTTGCCCTACATTTTTCAACCCAAATGGCATCACATTCCAATAGTAGGTGCCCCAAGGACATGTAAAGGCTATTTTATGCTGGTCCTCCTTTGCTATCATTATCTGATTGTACCCCGAGAAGCCATCCATTAGGGATAGCATCTCATGTCTGGCTATCATATCCACTATCATGTCAATGTTGGGTAGTGGAAAATCATCCTTAGGACATGCTTTGTTTAGGTCTCTGAAATTTGTGCCAATGAGGATGCCCCCTTTCGATTTTGAGATAGGTACAAGATTTGATACCCATTCTAGATAGTCGATCGGGCGTATGAAGCCAACATCCAGAAGTTTCTATAGCTCAATTTTTATGAGCAAGGCTATTTATGGGTGCATCTTCCTTAGCTTTTTTCTGACTGGTTTTGCTCCAGGGTAAACAACCAAATGATGAAATAGTACCTTAGGATCCAGTCCTGGCATGTCAACATAGGTCCATGCAAAATTTACCTTTCTTTCTTTTAAGAATGCTGCCAACAATTCCTATTCTTCTGTTAAGAGTGACTCAATGTAGAAGGTGATTTGTGGCTCTGTTTCTATTCCTAAGTTGACTGGGTTGCATTGTTCTACCAATATTGTTGATATCTCCTAATGTAGACCAGTAGAGGGGAGACTGAGTCCTTCATCCTCTGGTGCCTTAGAGAGGTTTTTACCGTTGTATGCGTCCTTTATTTTTACTATTCTATGGTTAGAGAGTGCCACAATGTGGTTTTCACTCAATAACTCTGAGCTTATTCTTGATATTTTTCTTTTGCGACTGAAAGATTCAGTCGTCTCCCCATAGTATGCTCATGTGTCTAGTGTGATTTCAAAACCCACCTTGTGATCCCCACATAGGATTGTATCCCTTAGTCCCATAAATTCGTAGAGTGCCTCATCGTTTTTGAAGGAGTCTAGAATTGGTCGTCCCTGTTGGTTGTGATTGATGAGTTGGGGATGTACTAAGGTGATTCAGTGGGTTGGTTGGTTTGAATCAGCTATGGAGGCACTTATCATTAACAAGGTGGAATCTTTGAAAATCCTAGGGAGACCTATTATGGTATCATCATCGTCACTACTAGGACAAACATCAGTGACATCAAAGGTGTAATTATCAAGTGGGATACCTAAGCAAACGGGTGGTCTAGGAGTGGTTTTTGTTGCCTGAGCGGACCTGAATGCTCTTCTAGGAGTACCTCTGCCACGTAAAGTTATACTCAGAGGAGTATACCCTAGGCCAAGGTTTTGCATTCTTCTTTCTACAATGATGGGCTCCAATCATCCATCACTATTTCTTCCCAGGCTTTCATTCCTGTTATAGCCCATACCAAACATCATTTGTAACCCTCTGTTAGTTTCCTCCATGGGTAGGGTGGGAGTGGGTCTTTCATCTTGGTATAGTGTATTTGAGATGTCCTCCTCATCCACATTCTCCCGACTAAGATCCCCCCAATGATGGAATCCAGATTGTTCTACTCTAGTAGTGCTGATAGGTGTTTGAACTGGTTGGGGTTGTCCATGCGACCTAGGAGATTATGGTAACTCTCCTACAAAAAATGTATTTCTTTTCATTCTTTAATCACCACATCCATTATCTTGGATCATGTTCTTAATCTTGGATATGTCGGGGATGGCGGGTGTCTCTATCGTAGAAGTGGAAGCAAGGTTGGCTAGGTCAACATATGATGTGGATGGACCTTCATCATTTTTTGGTACTTGGGGAATCTTATAAAACTTGGCTTCCATGTTTTCATAGTAGGCAAAAGGTTTAGGATTGCCATATATAGTGACCTCCTCATTCTAATGTGAGAACTTAATGCACTGGTGATAGGTTGAGGCCACTACCTTGATTCCATGGATCCACAGGTGTCCCAAGAGGATGTTGTACGGTAGGTTGAGGTCGAGGACCTGACAGGTGCTTTCCATGGTTGTTGGAACCACTTGAATGGGGATTTTGATAGTACCCTGAGATACTCTTTCTTGGTTGTCATACGCCCTTATTTTGATTCTTTTGTTCTTATTGATGGAATCCTGAGTGAATCCCAATTTCTTTATGAGTTTTAGAGAACAAATATTAAGGCCTGTACCTCCATCTACCTGAACTCGTTTGACTTTCTTTTTGTGGATTAATACTTTGAGGTGGAGTGTGCAGTTATGAGATGGCTGTGGAGGGAAATCTTGATCCAAAAATGTAATGAGATTCAGGGTAACGATGTTACCCACCATAGCCTGAAATTTCTCTGTGTCGAGGGTGGCAGCGATGGTGGACGCAACTAGTGCTTCATCAAGGATCTTCCTATGGGCGGCAGAGATTTTTAATAGTTCCATGATGGAGATTTGGGCGGGTGTTATTTTCAGCTGGTCAATGACATTGTAATCATAGGAGATGGCCTTTGTATTGGAAATGGGGGTCTTAGTAGGTGCCCTGACAATGGTAACCTTTCCGCCTCATGTGGTGACTCCACAGTCATTGTTGGCTCCCTTGATATTTATGACGGTGACCATTTCATCGACACACCTGACTATCTCCTCGTATACTAGATTGGCACTAGTATACTTTTGCTTGCCCTTATTATTCCCTTGATTATTTCCTTGATTATTTCCTTGATTGCTCCCTTGGTTATGGTTCGACATTGGATTCGTGTATATTTTCAAGTCTTTGTTTCCGGCTGGCTGCTCAATGTTGATGACCTTATCCTCAATGAGGTCTTGGATGATGTTTTTGAGTCTCATGCAATTGGTCAAGGTGTGTCCTTTGACTTTGTGAAATTCATAAAGGAGGTTCTCATTATACCATGGTAGCTTGGTCATGGGTTTTGTGTACTGCTTAGAGTTAGAGACTTTGATTAGATTCTCCTTGACCAGCTTTTTCATTATGAACTCAATCGATTCACCAAGAGTTGTGAACTTCCTCTTGGGGGGAAACTTGTTGTGGGGAGGTGGTCCTCCTTGATTACCCAAATTGTTGACTTGATTGGTGGAAGATGGTTGTGGTTGTGCTACTATCACATTAGTTTGCACATTGTTATGATTATGATTTTACAGCTGATGATGGTTTTGGGTATTCTGCTTAGGGGCACTGATGACCACTTTAGCATCGACCACATCATCATTCATGATATTTTTATTCCTCGACTAGGTTTGAGGTTTATCATTGTAGTTGTTAGATGGGTGGTTATCCTAGGGTGGAGTAAATGTTCATGCACCTCCTCATGTAGTAAGGGCTCTTTCGATGTTGAGCACCTTTTGAATTAGTTGATCATACAATGTGATGCACTGCATTTTTAGGTAGAATGCCAAGTTTTCATCCAGACTGGCTATGATGGTACAAACTTGTTGTTCCTCTGGCATGGTCCACTTGCCCTGATTGGCCTTGGATCACCATCTTTGCAAGAAGGATGCGAATAGCTCTCCTTTTCCTTGTTTGAGTGTAGAGAGTTCTTCCAAACTAACATCTACAACCATATTGAAAGTGTAATTCTTAAGGAAAGCCTCCACAATTTCCTCAAATGTTTTAATGCCCATGGGTAGGTGAGAAAACCATTCCATAGCTAGACCAGTCAGGCTTTGGGGGAAGAGTCACATTAGATACGTGTCATCATATGCAACCTCCATGCAGTGCACCTGAAATTCCCCGACGTGGTTTTCAGGGTTACCCGTTCCATTGTATTTGTCAAATTTGGGGATCTCAAATCCCTTTGCGAACAGTACCATGGTAAGACTTCTATCGAACGGATAAGGGAAAAAATTGCCTAGTGTCCTTGTGGTTTTTCCTACTTGTAAGTCAAACACTTGCTGCGAGAGCAGTTTGATTTGTGTTGCGACATCTTTGCTTGGATTGGGAGGTGGGATGAATGAGTGGTGAGGTGTTCAAGGTGTTTGATGGGTGGGAAGAGTACTGGTGGGTGTTTGATGCAAGCTTGGTTGTGTGTTCAAAGCCTTATGGTATGCCTGCATTTGCATCAACAATGCTTTCTGTTGATCTTGTTGCTATTGTTCCAACAACACTTGTTGTTGGTCCATCTGTTGTTGAGCTAGTAAAGCTTGTTGTTGGTCTAACTGCTATTGCACCAACAAAGCTTGTTGTTGGTCGAGCTATTGTTGTGCCAACAAAGCTTGTTGTTTAGCCTTGTGCTATGCTTGAAAGTCTTACAGGGCTTGTTGGTAGGCTTGCAGGTGGATCACTTGCAATTGCACTTGGTACTATGCCTGTGCTTGTTGTTGTGCTCAATCTTGCACTTGGGCTTGTGCTTGAGCTTGAGCTTGGGCTTGAGCTTGTGCTTGATCTTGGGCTTGAGCTTATGCTTGAGCTTGAGCTTGAGCTTGAGCTTGGGCTTGGGCTTGCGCTTGTGCTTGGGCTTGCTGCTGTTGCTTGAGTACTCTTTGTTGGTTGGCCTTTTGAAGAGTTTGGATCAAGGTAATGAATGAATTTGCTGAGTTGGATTTTGGTGGGATTAGTGGTGGAATAGGAATCATGCCAACCATTATGACAGGTGGAGGGATTGTGGTAGTGATTGGGATTTGGGTTGTTGGAGGGGTGGTGGATATGTTTGGTCCTTGAGAAGGCATGCTTTGGGATATTTGAGGACCAACGGATGCATTTGTCATAGTAGCTTGGATAGTCACCACTTGTTGTTGTGATGTTGCGGGCAAAGACATGGAATTTGAGGTGATGTGCACATTGCCCTGTTTCAAGAATCTATTGGTATTTAGGGGAGGAAACCCTACTTTGAGTGGTGATGTGGTTGCAAATAGAAATGGGGGTAGCAGTGGTAGGCTATCGTGGAAAGAAAGAGGATTAGCAACTTCAGTTGTTCTAAATAAATCACCTTCTTCTTGTGGTAAAGAAGTGGGTATGTTTAATTGATAGACTAGTGAGGCATGAAATGAAGATGAACCAGCGGGATTATGAAATGCGAGTGGGACGTATGGGTGCAATGGATTTTTTGACACAATATTATCTGGCATGGTGGTGATAGCTACCTCTTTATTGGTCACTAGGCGATGCTACTATAACTCTCCAAACATAGCACTTCCTTTGTTTCCAATCGGTGAGGTTGGAGTGATGGTTGTCATGATGTGGGGTGTTTCTTGATTGATGTTTAACATTGGGGATGCATTTGTAAGAGGCATGTCCATACTAGTGCTTGCATCAAGGTCGAAAGGGAATGAGACCCCTCCTTCCATTAATGTGTTTAAGTACTTGAACATGGCACTAACAATTTTATGATTCTCGGGGTTTTGAACCATTTTTATCATTTTGGATTGTGTCATCCCCATGTATTTGTTCATGATATCCTCCTCATGCCTCTCATCTTGAGGATTTTGTGATGATAAAGGAGAGTTAGTTGGGGGATTGCTTGATCCCGGAAGGTTTATTTCAGAGGTTAACCAACTCATGTCCATAGAAGTTGATATGTCATTGATATTCTCCATGTTCTTCTTGTATTGAGATCTAGTTTGGACCATAAAAATAGGGATCGTTTGATCCTAACCCTTCGGGTTCAAAAGAGAAGAAACTAGGAAAGCCAAAGATCAAAGAGGGCGATGATGATAATGGGATAAACGGATGAAGTGAATGAATGAAACCTTTTGGAGAAATTTTGAAGGTATATGCTAAACTTGTAAGGGCTTTTAGATTGATTATGGTTGGATTGATAGTTTGACCAGATGCGTTAAGTCAAACAGGATTTTAGTGAAGTTGTATTCCCTAGGAAGTTGCGTTATCCTAGGGGAACTTGTATAAGTGGATGGATTAGCTAAGTGTGTTAAGCCAATGTGATTTATGAACTAGTAAACCTTTAGGAAGTTGTGTTATCCTAAAGGTAAATTCATCCAAGAGTGTTGACTATCTTGGCTAAGTGTGGTAAGTCAAGATAGAGTGATGTTGGTTTAGCCCTCTAAATTTAGCACGAGTGATTTTTCTAGAGTTCTCAAAAGGTTTGATAATGGGGTGAGATTTGATTTTGATGAAAAGATGGATGGGGATGATGCTTTGATCCTAGACTTGAACCTAGACACAAATCTTTCTTACAAGATCTCAGTGTTGAAGAACACGCTATAATTCTTATGGGAGAAAAGAGAACCTTTCTAAAAGTTCAGGATTTTGCGGACAATAAAATGCATACAATGCGGGATTATTCCTTGAAGCTTTTCTATAAAAGTTGTATACAAGTCTTTCTCTGAATTCGAAAAGTCTCTCAAGATTCTCCTCATGAGCTTTTAGACTAAGCTTTTTGAACTTTGGCTTTGGGATTTTAATCTTGTGGGAAATCATTGGAAACAACACACATGAAGTTCAATTTGTCTCTTTATAATTTCCTTTTATCCAAGACACTTGTTTGCTTAAATTTCAAACCATATATCTAGTGTCCCACTTTCTTTCTCATCCCACAAGGTCCATTGTGTGGAAATCGAGGAAAATAGGGCAAAAGTTCCTTATGTTTAACCTTGTTGAAAACAAATGACGGTAGAATTTGGGCACTTAGAAACCTCTAGGAATATGATTCCTAGGGAATGCAAGAGTGTCCAACTTCGTCAATAGGTATTTGTTTCTCACAAGGTGTTTGAAATTTGAAGGTCTTGTGTACATTTGTTTTCAAGTGTTTTGAGGACCAAGCAATGTGTTCTTTTCTTCAAGCACTTTTACACTCCTAGGATGATGAGGAAATATTTTGTTGGGTTCCCACTTGGATAAATCCAGCTGCGCATATCTTGTGCGAATGGCTAAATGCTTGACCACATTGGCTCCCCTCCATGACACTCACTTATTCGGGTCAGCCAAGCATTAGTACCCATGAATCTCCCATGGCATACTTTCCATTTCCATAAAAAGACCGCATGTATAATGTGGGGCGGCTTCAAATGACATGACCTTTTGCACCAACAAGATAGACAGGGTTTTGGCCTTTTTCTAAATAAAGGGTTCTAATTCAAGCATTCCATTTGTGGGGGATTATCCAACATTGGCGAGAGTCCATTTCTGTCCATCTCATCGGAATAATCCTCATGATTCTTGAACTTTCCTCAAGAATCCACACTTATATGCAGGTTGGAAGTCGCTTGGCTTTAGCGTGTTCCTGGTTGGGTCATTCCCTTGGGTGATTACTTTTTCCCACAAGACAGGCCCTCTAAGATAAACAAAAGTGAGCTAACATATCCCTTCGTTCACACAACCTTTGTTGAAAAACAAAGGGGAAAACCTCCACAATATGTTGTGCTCACACTTGCATGTTTTGTTGAATTTTAAGTCCCAAAATTGAAATGTGGAGGCAATCTTTTTAACAATCTAAGATCACTAAAATGTTTTTGATTCTCAAGATCACAATGAAGCGCAAGAGAAGCGCATACACATTTTGAATGATATTAACTTGTAAAAAAGATTGCAAAACATGGAAAACATTTGTTCATTTTAAACCTCAAAGCAATGATGACTTCTTTTTAAACACCAAATGAAGTGTGAGTTTGCCTTGTTCAATTTTTACCTTTTAAACAAAATCTAGTGTGTTTGCCTAAAGTTCTTTTTAGCCCCTTGGAAACTTTCGGAAAGAAATTTGATTGTTCTTTTTAGAGCCCAATGGAAATTTAGTGTCCTAAGATAAAATATTTTTAACAAATTTCTTAAAAAGTGGTGAAGAACACTTTAGTGTTTAAAAATACTTTGTACAAAATAAGCATGGTGTCATGAAAATTTTGATTGTTCTTTTTAGACCCCAAAGTAAAATTAGAGTTCCTAAGGTCAAATATTTCTAACAAATTTCTTAAAAAATGTAAAAGATTACTTTTAGTGTTTAAAAACACTTTGTTTTGGTGCACATGATATCATGATGACTTCTTCCTTTGCTCCAACCTACAAAAATGACAGAAAAATAGAGAGCAATAAAGACAGGAAATTAGATTAAAGGTTAAAAAATCCAAAATTTAAAAAGCACATGTAATTTAAAACTCTACTGTCTTCCCACAGCTGTGTTCAAAAAAGTGGTGGAGTTTGGAAGAAAAGCGGTGCTATATAGTGCCGAGCGGGTGACTTTGGGTGGCGCTCTACAGAGGTAGAGAGCGCAAAAGTGGCAGGATAGAGGCCCATGGTGCAGTTTGGAAGCGACCTAGTTCAAGAATTTGAAATTTTAGGTGGGAAAGGTGACGTGGTGGAGTTTGGAGAAGGCGCGGCACAATATAGCACCATGGTAATGAACGTAGTGAAGTTAGGACCTACGTGGTGGACTTAGGAATTTAAAAAAAAAAAACACAGGTGGGAATCCATGGCGGTGTTTGGAGGATTCGACCGTGCATGAATATGGCACCGTGGTGCTGGAGGCGGCAAAGTATTACGCCGCGGAGCTGAAAGCGGTGCGATATAGCGCCACACAGGCTAGTTTTCTTGTATCTACAAGAAAAAGCTAGAAACCACAACATTTTAAAAACGTGATTGGATTTTTCAATTCAGGCCCTCCTTCTAGCACCAAAATGTGAACCGCTAAACCTACAAATGCACAAAGACAACAAACATGGTTAATGTTAGATCAAAATGCATGCAAATATGAAGGATTCCCCATAAAATCCACCTATTTAAGCTAATATTAGGAAATGAAGAACAAACTTAATTAACATGAAAGTAAATCCTAATCTAGCCAATAGATTGATGATCCCATGGGGGAATTGGTTCCAATGGAGTGTTGCAATTTTCCCTTTCCCAATTCCTATGTTGCAATGTAGATTGATGAAGAATGGTCAAATATCCAAAGAGATTTGAGCATAACCTTGGTGTAAATATGAAAATGTGGTGAATACTTGGGTGAAATGAGAAAAATTAGTTCTCAATTAAAGAGAGTAACTTTGCATGTGAATTGTGGATGATGATTGAGGAGAAGAGTCTTCAATTTATAGACTTCTATTTGGAAGAAGTGAGCAATATTGAGCAATGTGGGACAAAGGATAATCCAATGGCATTGTGCCACTTGTCCACATGTGGTTGGATGAGGAATGAGCACATTTTGGCCAATGTGCATGATAAATGCATAAATTTAAATTTGAAATGGTGAGTTGACTTGTTGAAGGGGGAAAGGCAGTGAAGTTATTGTCACTTGGCTCAAGGTCAAGGACATGTAAGAGGCATTGAATGCCTTTTTGGAAGGACCAAGTCCACTTGGCCTTTTTGAATTCAAATGAGAGAATATTCCCTTTTGATGCTTTGAGAGGGAAAATAGACAAATGAATAAATCAAAGTAATTGATTTATTGTGCAACTTGCATTCTCTAGAGGAATTTAGTGAGAGGGATTAAGTTAATCATGGATTTGATTAATTTAATGAAGAATTAGATGATGTGACAATTTAGACTTAGATTTATGAGTTGATTTAAGTCAAGAATTGAGAGAAAATGATTCATTAAATAAATGATTTACTTTATTTAATCAAGAAGGAATAAGTTAGATTAAATCAAATAAGGTTTAATTTATTTAATTTAATAGGAGGACTTTAGAGATTTTAATTAAATAAAATGATTTATTTAATTAAACAAAAATGTAAGGTTAATTAAATTGAATTGATTAATTTAATCATTGAAAAAGAAAGACTTAATCCAATAAATACTGACTTATTAAATTAAGAGATAGAATGTGATGAAATGCTAAGAATATGATTTAAGAGGAAACGTTGTTAGTAATTGGGATTAGGTGTGCTAAAACAAACCTGTACATTTTCAATGTCTACACATGCATGTAATAGAGAAAAATTCACATATTTCTAAAAATATCATCTTTATTAAATGTGATAAGATACATGTGTCTCACACAACAAGTCATGAGATTGACTTGTCTTTGATACAAATAAAGATAAATCAATGCATGAATAAATGAAGGGAAATAAATAAGCATGTAGAAGAGATGACCAGTCATTGCCTGAATGACTGGTTGGTGTTTGTCTCACTTCAATGTTGTCCTATTTGCTTGACCTTCCTAGTTTTATGCTCTCCTTTTCCTGCAACAGTCAAGAAATGTGTTAGAGTTATAATCTAAGAAATGAAGGGTCATAACCATACACGATCATTTGTATTATCCACCTATGCATGTATCAACTTATCTCCATGAACATCAAAAGACCAATGAATGCCTCAGGTGTCTAGGAACCATTTGGTTAACATACACACAAGACAGTCATTTTTTCTAACTTGTTTGTTTCATGTGCCACTATAGGTGTAGATATGACTTAAATCAAATATGACTGGAGCAAAATGCAGCTCCCACAAGGGTAGAGCCTAGATCATCCAATGTTTTGTGCAATATGAAAATGAAGGAAATTTGTTTTGTGTTATGCAAATTTTTGCAAAATTCATTACAATAGGTATCATTAGTGCAAATAACTCTAGTGCTACAGGTTATTGTCATTTCCAAGATACATTGTTTTCAATTTCTTGGAGACCACATTATGTCATTTACAGTATTTTGTGATACGATATTAAATGAAGAAAAACACACATTAGGACAACATGAGGATGCAACCACTTTGCATGAAGGTACAATGTCATAAAAATCAGTGAACAACATGGAGATATGGAATTGAATTAAATGAAGGGCAATCACAAATTTTAAATCAATGAATTTCATGCTTCTTAACAAGAGGGAAATGTTGTTTACAAAATGTATCACAAAGTACAGTCTTCCAAGAACAAAAGTTAATTTTTCATTTTTTTGTGCTAGAATGGCAAAGTATGCTACAAAGTATTGTAGAATGTAGAGTATAGGTGAAAAAATAGAGCACAGAGGATTTCAGGCACTCCTCTTTTTCAATAATTCTTCTGAAATATAGTGGAATGCAAGGTAAAGGTAGTAAGCTAGAAGTAAAGTGAAACATAGTTCATTTATACTCACTTTCAGAAAATGAAGGAAATAACCAGAATGTAGATTTGCTATGGCCTTCTAAATACCCATATGGGTTTTTGATAAAATTCAGATTACATATTGAACCATGAGTCTAGCTCATTCATAAAAGGAAAATGAGAAATCTTCCTCAAGAGATGTAATGGCGAGACCAGTCCTTGGTCTGCATTCCATGTGGTAATGAACATAAATCTTTTCTTGCATATAAGCTCTTAAAGCTTTGGTTTGACCAGCAAGGATAATAGAAGGAGTGACTTACATTGTGATGCCCGTGAAAGAGAAGAGAGGCTGCACCCAGCTTGTATGGATCTCATAATATAGGGGTCAAACTTTCCAATGTTAATGGCAACCACAATAGAGTTTTTAGAAAACTTAATAGAGGTATGTACATGGTGCCACATACAGGAATGAAAGTATCATAAAAAATGATAGGGCATGCCAAAATTGAAGAATAATCATTAGAAATTCATGGGGATTGACCTATGTTTAGCTTCAAAAACTTGCAAAAGGAGGAAATAAAACCAGTTTTTTGGTTGGAGCTCACATACCATCGTTCAATCTCCAAAGACCTTCGAATTCCACAGGTAAAGACCTCAACAGAGAAAGGCTCACCCAGAAATGTGTGTCATGGCGGCTAGATATAAAAGATAATACATAAAAAGAAGCCATTAGAAGAGGCAAGGGAGGCTGCAGCCTGTAAACATGCACACAATTCTTCAAAAAATGTAAATAAGTTTCCAGATTGTTATACTTACCATGATGCAGGCTCTCAAAGACCTTCATGATCATTAGAAATGGAGTCAAAGACATAGAGTTTTCCAGATGGTGGCTAGGGTTTTTCTTATGGCGGC
The DNA here is from genome assembly GCA_007115665.2 of Sequoiadendron giganteum. Taxonomy (NCBI): domain Eukaryota; kingdom Viridiplantae; phylum Streptophyta; class Pinopsida; order Cupressales; family Cupressaceae; genus Sequoiadendron; species Sequoiadendron giganteum. Next base: position 790,391,857 of record CM021102.1, on the reverse strand, counting down.
ACGACTAGGAAAAATGGTGAGGAAAACTTAGAGAAAAGTGTAAGAACCAACTTCTTTGTAGAAGAATCAATAGAAAAATGAGGGGAAATTCCTTTGATTCTACCACAAAACTTGCCAGAAGACCTTCTATAGAGTTTCATGAAATCCTTGGTGGCTTAGCTTCATCCAGAAGCTTTCAAACTAAGTGAATATACCTTGTGGTTTTGCTTTGTTTTTCTTTTTAGGGTTTTAGCCTAATTCATATCAATAGCATTCTTTTTGCCTTTGTGTTAAAATAATAAAGCAAGCAACTATTATATGGCTTTGGCTAAGACTTTACGTCTTATGCTTTAGGTTTTGTTCTCCTATGTATGTTGATTAAGTCTTATTAGACTTATGTTTTCCAAATGAAGGTCGGGCCTTGTATTGTTATTTTTTGCATTATTTTTACCTATAAATATATTTGATTTAAATGATATAATTATAAGTCATTTAATCAAATGGATATTTTAGATGCAAAAATTATGTATTACGCCTTATAAAAGCTTTAAACAACTTAGTTGGAGCTTTTATGCTTTTGCAAACATTAGGAGGGTATCTAGGGATGTTAGAGAAGATTTCGGGTTCATATTTGACTTCTCCTAAGCAGTTGGGATGCCTTTATGGTCAGTTGGAGTGATTTTTGGGGTTGTTTTGCTAAGTCATAGGGTGGTTAATGACTCGTAGAGACTTTTTCCATGTTTATAGCTTCTTTTGGTGAGTGGAGTGTGCTATTTTGTAGGCTATTTTCCTACATCCGACCCATGGAGGTTGAGAGTTGTACTTATGAGTTTTGAAGCTCATTTTTTTAGGAGTTCTTCTACATTTTGTATGGCAGACACTTTTGGAGTTCCAGTACCAGTGTTTTTTTCTCTTTTTGCAGTTGTAACTCATGATGTTTTGATGAGATCCTTGCAGTCATGTTGATAATACAAGAGCTTTCTGGGACCTACTTTAGAGTTCACTTTTGTATGCTTATGTTTTCAATTTGATGTTTCATGCCAAGATTTCTATTAATCTTACATGTTATGTCTTGTAATTGTGTCTTAAGTGAATATTTTGTAGCTGAATAGGTTGTAGATTGTGAAAATCTATCTAGTTCAAGCCTGGTTAGTTGTGAAGATTTTATGTTTTCCTTCTAATTCAAAGCTCTGAAACTGGTTTATTACATATCTATGAAACATTTTTATGTAGTTGCTCTCCTGTCAAAGTTGTGTTTTAGCATGCTTAGTTTTATTAGCTTCATTGTTATGTGTTGCTAAGTCAAGATATCATCGTAATTTCGGTGTATCACCTTAGAAATTTCAAATGCCCAGTTATTTTATTGTTCAATTTCCTTTCTATCCTTTTCCTTTTTTAAAATTTTTTAGTTTTTAAAGCACTTTAAGGTGATTATCCAAATAGGAGCTGGCCTAGAACTTGAAGGTTTGACTCCATTCTAATGTCCCACATAGAAGTGAATCCCATGTTTTACCAAAATTGTTGAGCTTGTCAAGTTCAAAATCAGGTGCAAATTTTCGTAACTAACAAAACAGACAAGTGCAAGAGTTGTTGAGGAAATTTTTCATCAGAAAAAGCTTAAGTCCTTGCACAATACCTATTGTGCTTGCACCTAAGAAAGATGGAGAATGGAGAATGTGTACTGAACCTAGAACCATAAACAAGATCATGGTGAAGTATAGATTTTATTTCCCCTGGATGGATGACATTATGGATTATTTGAGTGGAGCTAAGTACTTTACAAAGATAGATTGGAAGAGTGGATATCATCATATCATAATCAGAGAAGGAGATGAGTGGAAAACAACATTCAAGACAAATGATGGATTGTATGAGTGGTTGGTGATGCCTTTTGGGTTAAAAAATGCACCGAGTATTTTCATGAGGTTGATGAATGAGGTATTGAAGAAATTCTTGGGTAAATTTGTGATTGTATATTTGGATGACATTTTGATTTCCAGTAAGACTAGACAGGAAAATTTGTGGCACATAAGACAAGATTTGCAGAGGTTGAAAGAAAAATAGTTGCTAATAAACCTAAAGAAGTGTAGTTTCATGAAGGAGGAATTGGTATATCTAGGATTTGTGATATCAGTGGATGGATTGAAGATGGATCCTAAGAAAATGAGAGTTATTGTTGAATGGCCTACACCTGAAAGCATTGGAGATGTAAGATCATTTCATGGATTGGCTAGTTTCTACCAGAAGTTCATTAGGAATTTTAGTTCTATTTGTAACCCCATGACAGAGATGATGAGAGGAGACAGGAAGGATTTTAGATGGACATCTAGAGCAGATAGGAGTTTTGAATTGTTGAAGCAAAAGGTGATTGAGCAGCCTATGTCGGCTTTACCAGGTTTTGATAAGGTATTTCAAGTAGATTGTGATGCAAGTGGAAATGTTAAGTCAATAAGGAAGACCAATAGCCTATTTCAGTGATAAGTTGAATGATGCAAGGAGAAGTTATTTAGTATATGATTAGGAGTTTTATGCCATAGTTCAAGCCTTGAAAAAGTGGAGATATTACTTGTTATCTAAGGAGTTTGTGTTGTATATGGATCATAAAGCTTTATAGTATTTGAACAATCAAGGTAAGTTGAATCAAAAACACATGAGATGGGTAGAGTTCTTATAGAGTTACACTTTTGTCTTGAAACATAGGAGTGGAAAGTCAAATAATGTTATTGATGCTTTGAGTAGGAGACAAAATTTAATGGCATAGATGAGAGTGGAGGTATTGGGCTTTGTTGAAATGAGGAAATTGTATAAGGAAGACCCAGATTTTGTAGAACCTTGGAGAGCATGTAGAGAACCAATCCTGCTAGATAGAAGTCAATGGTTGGATTATTTCCTCCAAGAGGACATGTTGTTTATAGGAAACCAGTTGTGTATACCCCAAAGTTCAATGAGTGATAACTTGGTAAAAGAGAAACATCGTGGAGGATTGGTAGGACATTTTGGAATTGACAAGACAGTAGCATTGGTGAGTGAGAACTACTTTTGGCCACATATTCATAAGGATGTAAGGAGATTTGTACAGAGTTGTAGTGGTTTTCAAGTTGCAAAAGGAAGTAGTCACAATTTTGGACTGTATAAGACACTAAAGGTACCAGAAGGACCCTGGGAGGATATTAGTGTGGATTTCATACTTGTTTGCATAATACACAGAGAGGTAATGATTCACTATTTGTGGTAGTGGAAAAATTTTCTAAGATGGCACATTTCATACCTTGTAAGAAGACAATGGATGCAGTAGATGTAGCAGATTTGTTCTTCAGAGAGGTGATCAGATTGCATGGATTGCCTAGGAGTATTGTTTCAGACAGAGATACGAAGATTTTTAGCTATTTCTGGAGGACACTTTGGAAGAAGTTGAAAATAGATTTGAAGTTCAGTTCTAATTTTCACCCATAGATAGATGGATAGACAAAGGTAGTGAACCGAAGTTTGGGAAATTTGTTGAGATGTTTGGTTGGAGAGAAGATCAGAATTTGGGATCTAGTCCTAGCATAGGCAGAGTTTGCCTACAATAATTTAGTGAACAAGAGTACTGGAAACACCCCTTTTGAGGTTTTTATAGGAGTTCATCCTAGAGGTATATCACATCTAAGGGACATTAGTAAGGAAGATAAGATGAGTGTAGAAGTAGAAGAATTTTTAGAACATATGAAGACAGTGCATACTCAAGTGAAGCAGCATTTGGAGAACATGAACCAGAAGTATAAGGAGAAAGAAAATGAAAAGAGGAGACATAAGGAGTTTAGAGTTGGAGATGAAGTGATGGTGTACTTGAGGAAAGAAATATTTCCATTTGAAGCATATAGTAAATTTAAGATGAGGAAGTTTGGACCCTACAGGATATTGAAGAAATTTGACTCAGGGAACGCATATGAAGTGGAGTTACTAGATGGCATGAGTATATCACCTATATTCAACATTGCAGACCTACATCAATACCATGAAGCATAATTCAATGAGGAAATTAAGATGAAGTTGGAAGAACAACTTCCTAAACATCCATCAGATGAGATAGACAAAGTTTTGGATGTTAGAGATGGGAGAAAGACTTGTGGAAGACAGTCCAAAGAATATCTTGTGAAGTGGAAAGGTAAACCAGTGGAGGATTCTTCTTGGATTTACCAGGCTAAGGTAGACCATATTGGTTTTACTTTGGCCCCAAAAAAGTGAGAGGTTCACTTTTCATTAACCTTGGATGTTTGATGCAGGATCATCCTTGGCTCTTGGCAATCTTGCATCAACCAAAAATACCTTCATTCAGTTTTGTTCTTGTTCTGGTTCCAGTTTGAAGATCTGGTGTTTTTGCATATTTGCTCACTAGATCTTGTGTACCTATTATTTCATTGTGGAAATTTTCAATCTTTGTTTTCCAAGTTTTTAGCTCATTTGGATCTTTTTCCAGCAAGTTACCACTTCTAACATTCATGACAATTTTGAGGTTGGCCCCGAAATAACTTCAAAACCTAATGGCTAGTTGGATCAATCACGGACCTTTCCCGTGACTTGTAGATCCTCACGACATGTTTAGATTTGTTCCTTGGAGTGTCACCAACCTTACACTTAGGTCCACACTTCATCATATGCATCTACCATGGATGAATTTCAGATTTGAGGCTGACCTATTCTTGCACATGTTACACATTTCTTCTCGAAGATTGTAGCGATCTTTGGCCAATGCAAATGTTTCTAGACTCATGGATATGATATAAAGCTAGCATTGAATAATTAGAAGAGGGGGAGATAGATTACAATGAAGAAGATGTTGTATATTAGATCCAATTTGTAGGAATAAGCTTACATGTATGAGAACTATATTTTGAGCATGTTGTAATCAGGCCTGTGTGCTGAATCTGTAAGCCCGGATGTGGCTGACTATATGTAATCAATATTTTGGATAACGAGAATGTTTGCACCTAAATTTGTCTCTATAAATTGTGTTGCTTATGTTGTGTTACTCTTTCTACATCGTTCAGACTATTCTCTTTGAGGACCCTCCTTACCGTGACTGCACCACAAGGTCTACCAAATGGATGTCAAGTCTACATTTTTGAATGGTGAGCTAGAAGAAGAGGTCTACATGAAACAACTAGAAGGATTTTAGTTATCATAACAACTAGATATGGTTTGTAGATTGAAGAAATCTTTATATGGATTGAAGCAAGCTCCTAGAGCTTGGTATGCGAGGTTAGATAGGTACTTGATTCAACTAGGTTTCAAAAAAGGTACGACAAATAGTAAATTTATATTTCAAAATTGATGACATTGTTTTTGGAGGAAATGAAACTATGTGTAAGATGTTTATAGAATAAATATAAAAATAATTTGAGATTTCTATGTTTGGAGAGATGAACTCCTTCCTTGGGCTACAAACTAATCAAACAGAGAAAGGAATTTTATTTCACAGTCTAAGTATGTGAAAGAGATGTTGAAGAAGTTTGGGATGGATGGTTCCAAACCGATATGCACTCCTATGGTGATTGGTTGAAAATTAGGTAAAGATGATTCACCTAAGTCTGATAAGAGAAAATATAGATCTATGATTAGTGGACTATTTTATTTGACTGCTACTAGACTAGATGTTATGCATGTTATCTATCTTTTGACTAGATTTCAAGAAGATTCGAAGGAAACACATGTTGTTGTTAAAATAATATTTAGATATTTGAATGGCACTCTGGATTATGACTTGTCCAGTATCCTAGGAATAACGACTTTACACTAAGTGTGTATATAGATACAGACTAGGATTGATGTGTAGATGATAGGAAAAGTACAAGTGGTTGTGCATTCTTTCTTGGTTGCAGATTGGTGGCATGGTTAAGTAAAAATAAAGATTTAGTTTCCCTATCTATTATTGAAGCTGATTATATTGTTGTTATATCTTGCTATACACATGTTCTATGGATGAAATATTTATTAAAAGATATCATAAATGTGTATGATGATCCTATTTCTATCTTCTCTGGTAACACAAGTGCAATTAACATTTCAAGGAATCCTGTGATGCACTCGAGGACAAGAATATATCTATTAGATATCATTTATTGAGAGAGAAGGTTGTGGAGAATGAATTAAGGCTTGAGTATGTCCCTACGAAGGATCAAATTTCTGATATATTTATGAAGGCTCTTCCTAAAGATACTTTTGAGTATCTTTGGGAGAATTTGGGGTTATTTCCCCTCCTTTCTTGAACTAGATGCATATGGATATGCATCAGTTTGATGGATCTATTGATCTATATTTCTTCTAGATTGATGTTCTGGTGGGTACATCTCAAGGGGAGTAGGTAGTTTCATGTGTTGTTGTTTTATGCGTATTTTATTTCTAATGTCAAAAGGGAAATCAATGTAAAATATATTTTTCATTTTTCATCGATGTCAAAGGGGGAGAGGAAGAATGTGAAAAATATTATCTACTAAGGGGGAGAAATAGAAAGTAAAATCATGTGAAGTGTGTTCAGAGCTAGTATGTTGTCTTTGATGGTTTTTCACATCATGTGTTGCCATTAATGACAAAGGGGGAGATTTTTGCAAGAATGAAGGTGTTGTAATTGATTTCAACTAGTTAATTGGTTATCAACGGGTTGTTGTTTTCATTGATGTCATGGATATAGGTTATTGACTATATATTTTGAGGATATTCAAAAAAAATTAATGAAGAAAGGTTGCAAGTGCTCAATTGTTGCTCTGAGTTTTTCTTCAGGATTTTCTCCTATGTTTGTGTAGTTTAGATATGTTATTCATGGTTTTTGGAAGCTACTATATCCAAATTATTATCTTATGATTCATTGTACAGTGTGAGTTATGTTCACCAGTTGTGAACTTTGGTTTTCTATGTATCTTGTTGAGGTCTGGGAGAAATGTTGTTGGTCCATATTTATTTTTGGCTAAGTCTTTTGACTTGTAATTCTAGAGCTAAGTTGTTATGATCGTGTTCAAGATAATTTTGGTTTTTGAAAGGATTTGATCATGCTAAGAGTTGCATGTGCTTAATTGTTCTATGTGTTTTACACTGGTTTGGCTGACCTTGTGTTGAACACTACCTTTGAAGTTGATGAAGCATGTGTTTGGGTCACCCTCATTCTAATTCCACTGAGGGATGTTTTGTCACCAAAATAATTTGGATATGTTTCAAAGTTGAAGATGGTATAAATACAAGATGAGTTAGTGGTGAAAGACAAGAGATATAATTGCAAATAAATAGAGTAGATAGATGTGAAGTAGATGCAGATCAGTGTGTGTGTGTGATTTGAGTGTAGCAGATCAATGCAAAATGGATTTTCACTAGCCCTCATGAGTATTTTTGGTTTGCATAGTGGACAATGGGTTTTCACTAGTGATTTCTTTTAGAAAAATAGCTTAGACTTGATCCATCCCTATTGGACAAATAGTCGAGGCTTGATCCATCCCTTTTCCCTTCCTTCTTCTCTTTGCATTAATTTTAAAAATACTTGATTTTGTATCTTGTGTCGTTGTTGCAGGCATGTGTCTCTTTGTTCCTTTGTTGGTTTTTCCATAAGATCTTATATCTTGGGGTATTTATCATCATCCTTGATCCTTATCATCTTATCTTTCCAACAATTGTACAATTAGACCTCTCTTGACATATTTTTCTACTTTAATGTCATTTTGAGTATAGGCTCATACTATCACTAAAGTGGGGGCTAAATATAGTGTAGAAAATTATATACCTTTACAATTTCATGCTATGTCTCCATCCCCTTAATTAATTGGAATTAATTAAGATTCTAATTACCTAAATTATGCATTCCAAAGCCTTATTATTCTCTTTTTCTGAAAGAGAAACCTATATTAAACTATCTATAACTTTACTTAAAAAACCTTGGAACCAATTTTTAATATGTTTTTGGAGGTATTTTTATGATTCAAATTCAAGTTTCAATTATTGGCTTTTGGAATTTAATTTTTGGGAAATTAGATAAACACCTATAAATACATAGTCTTTTTATCAATTCAAGGCTAAAAACTAAGAAGCAATATTATCTAGCATTAAGGAAACTTTCAAAAGAGAAAATACTATTAGCAAGAGCATTGAAGAGAAAATTTATCAGTCATCTACATCAGCAATCAAGATCATATCATCATGTCAAAGTTCATGTGTGTTCATGTTATGTTTTGGAGCTAACATTGTGATGTAGGTTTCAATAATTCAAGAAAACATTCAAGCATCATATCAACCAATCAATTATGCCAATTAATGCAAGATCCAAGCTTTAGAGTGATTTGTTTGACTTTAGTCCTCTAAGGGAAGCCATTTAGGGTTTGGTGAGTTGTAACAAGCAAGTGTCTATTTATCAATTCCTACCAATATGGGGTTTAAATAAGGTAAACCCCCATTCATGCAAAAATTAAAAAAAATATTCTCTCTTTTTATGTACAAATTTATAGGTGAAGAAGGACCAAACCTTGATCAAAAGAGAAAATTTACAAACTTGTCAAATTTGTCATCATTGTTGTCAAGCTATAGAAATTCACCTATAGTTTTTATTTCTAACTTTTCATGAGACAAACCTAGAGGAATTAGAAGATTGAATTTAGGAATAGAGGAATGAAAAATGTATTTTTGGACCCTTGCACTAGGACCCATTTTCCCTAGGGAAAACTAGTCCTACTATAGACCCTGAAACCTACTTTTTGGCATAGGTGCACACCATTCTTTCCTTCTGAGATCTACCTGCAAATTGTCATTTTCATTTTTGTTATCATAGAATTTTTCATTTCAATTATTAGGTCATATAGTTTTTTTAGTTAATGCATTTTAAATCATCTCCCAATATAGAAAATCAATTATTTTTGTCATAAGAAAGTATAGTCCCAAGAGATCCAAAATAGGGTTGACTCACCTCAAGGTTGAAAATAAATCCCGTCCCTTAGTGATCTCTCTTTCTAATGAAATTAGGGAAAGGGTGAGTGTGTTTAAACCTTTGGATCACATACCTTCTAATCATTCCATATTGAAAAAAAACATATTCCCCCCTTTTTCTCCATTTCAAAAAAAATATTATGTAGGAGTATACTAAAATCACCATTCTAGATTATATATGGGAGAAATCCAATACTTTTTTTAGAATTGAAGAGTATGGATAAGGAGGAGAAGAGAATTGAAGATGTAGAATATTTTCTTAGAACACATGAAGAATCTACAAGAGGAGGTAAGGAAGAATCTTAAAAATATGAATAATCAATATAAGGAAAAAGTATATTAGAAAAGGAGATTCAAAGAATTTAGATCTGGAGAAGAGGTTAAGGTTTCTTATGGAAGAAAATGTTTCCAATAGGAAGATATAATAAGTTGAAGATGAATTTAAACTTTGAAAGAGTTTGAAGAAGCACGGGTGAGGGAATTCCTTTGAAGTTGAGTTACCAAGTGTAATGGAAAAAAGTGATCCTAAACCTAACTAGATTAACTAGGATTAATTATTTACTTTCCTTCAAATTAGAACACAAACCAAATAGGGTTTTATGGTTGGATAGGTTCCTCCAAGGAGATCCAATTTGATAGGTTTTTTTTCTTTTGTGTTGCAAAGATGATAAATTTGATGTGTATTTTAATTAGAATATTTGACATAAACCCTAGTTCTGAAAAATGAAATTTATCATAAAGATGAAAATGAAAATTGACAAAATAATTATAGATGTCAAAAATGAGGGTAGAGAGAAACTTGCAAATGAAAGTTAAGACTTAATTATGTGGTCAAGGGTGAGGTATAAATTGACCATAAATGATTCTTTTTGGGATATTCAAAATTCAGATGAAATGTCACAGTCTACTCTGTGTTTTATGTAGATTTTTGTTGATGAAACTTCTAGATTTGACTTGCACACATGAAAAGAGGAGGAAATATTGTGTTGTATAGGGTCTTTCCTAATTCAAACCCCATTTTGGTGTTTCCACCTTCACAAATAACAAATGATGATGGTTAAGGGGTCTTACACTAGGTTGGGAAGAGGTTATATAAACAATAATTGACTATAATCATAAATGATAATTGATAATATCACCCTAGATATAAAATATGTGTCTAAGTGATGTCCACACCATAATTTTCCACCAAAGGTTTTTTGATGGATGGTTGAATTGCTTGAAGAACTACAAGATTTTGTTCTATATAACACAATAGATTGTTGTAGCTAGCATGTAGAGAATAAATCATATAATTCTTCATAATAAGAGTAGTATTGATCATAATACTACCTTGTTCATTGTGAACCCCTAAACTTGCAAGTGCACAAAGATGACAAACATGGTTAGATGTTAGATCAAAATTCATGCAAATATGAGAGATTCCCCATAAAATCCATCTATTCAAGCTAAAATTAGGAAATAAATAACAAAACTCAAATAACTATGAAAGAAATCCTAATTAAGCTAATAGCATGATGATCTTATGGGGGAATCGGTGCCAATGAAGTGTTGCAATTGGCCCTTTCCCAATTCCTATGTTGCAATGAAGATGATCTAGAAATGGTCAAATCTCCAAAGAGATTTGAGCATAACTTTGGTGAAAATGTGAAAATGTGTTGAATGTATGGATGAAATGAGAAAAATTAGTTCCCAATTGAAGAGTAACTTTGCATGAAGATTGTGGATGTAGATTGAGAAGAGAGGTGTCTAATTTATAGACTTCTATTTGGAAGAAGTGAGCAAGATTGAGCAATGTGGGACAAAAGATAATCCAATGGCAGTGTGCCACTTGTCCACATGTGATTGGATGAGGAATGAGCACATTTTGGCCAATGTGCATGATAAATGCATAAATTTGAATTTGAAATGGTGAGTTGACTTGTTGAAGGGGGAAAAGAAGTGAAGTTAATGTCACTTGGCTCAAGGTCAAGGACATGTAAGAGGCATTGAATGCCTTGTTGGAAGGACCAAGTCCACTTGGCCTTTTTGAATCCAAATGAGGGAATATTCCCTTTTGATGCTTTGTGAGGGAAAATGGATAAATTAATAAATCAAAGTAATTGATTTATCGTGAAACTTGCATTCTCTAGAGGATTTTAAGGAGAGGGATTAACTTAATCATGGCTTTGATTAACTTAATGAAGAATTAGATGATGTGACAATCTAGACTTAGATTTATAAATTGATTTAAGTCAAGAATTGAGAGGAAATGGTTTATCAAATAAATGATTTGATTTATTTAATCAAGAAGGAATATGTTAGATTAAATCAAATAAGGTTTAATTTTTTTAATCTAATAGGAGGACTTTAGAGATTTTAATTAAATAAAATGATTTATTTAATTAAACAGGGATGCAATGGTTAATTAAATTGATTGATTAATTTAATCATTGAAAGAGGAAGACTTAATCCAATAAATAATGATTTATTAAATTAAGAGATAGAATGTGATGAAATGTTGAGAATGTGATTTAAGAGGAAACATTGTTAGTAATCAGGATCAGGTGTGCCAAAATAAACTTGTACATTTTCCATGTCTACATTTTGCCCCTCTTTGAAGCAATGTACTTGTTGCATTGATTCAAACAATAAACTACTGTGATCAAAGGTCTGGGATTTTTTTAATTTTTTCAGATGCCCCACTGCTGCCCCACTAGAAGGATATTGTTGGATATTGCCCCCTCAAGAGATCGGACAAAAATTTTGATTTTTTGGATGATCTCGCGAGAAAGATGACAAGATGCCCGATAGGCCAAAAATGCCCCACAATGCCAGAAAAATGCATTAAAATGCCAAAAGGGATGAAGAATGACCCTTGGTTGGACAAAAATAGGTTTGGGGGACCAAAACTCTGCTTGGAAGGTCAAATTAGGTCAAAAAACCCTAATTTTTAGGCTTAAATAGACCTCGAGGGGTCATTTTCAATTCATTTGCAATCTTAGCCTTTAGAAAAAATTATTCTCTAAGCTCCGAGTCTTGGTTGAAATGGTGCAACGAAAGCTTCCCAGGAACTTGTCGGAGAGGGTTCGAATGCACCAGTGGCTAGCCGACGCAGGGCCCATGGTATGTACCCCTATCCAACCTTCAAATTGATCATTTTACGTGCATTAAATAGGGTCAAAATTTTGTACAAACAATGCGGTGCTATATGGCACCGCGAAAAATGCCTTATCGGCACCGTGTGATCCCCTATTGCGCCACATATGCGAAGTGGGCCACTTTGGAAATTAGGGTTTAGTTGACCAAAAGTCCACCACATGCCCCTACTACATCGCGTGGCGTAGTTAGGAAATTAGGGTTTGCATTAAGTAGGACCACATATGCAAAGTGTGTCACACAGGCCTCTTTGAGACTATCAAAATGTCAAACTCCACCGTGGCGATGCAGTTTGGAATTTTCCAAACTGGGCCGCACCCACAAACAGCACCGCATTTTCCAGTTTAGGGAAAAATTTAACGTGAGATGAAAATGAAACTTTTTTCTAACGCAATGGTCTTCCCTGTGCAGGAGGAGCCTAGTGTACTTTACTAGCAGGAGCACCAATGGGTAGTGCTTAGTAGACTAGAGGGTATGCATGAGTTGGTCTAGGAGCACCTCGGTGCCCTTGGTCTCTAGTATGTTGCGTACATTCCTCCTATTCGGGCTCACTTAGGTATGATTACGGCTCTGGCAGAGTGATGGCATAGTGAGACTTCCTCCATCCATCTTCCTACCGGTGAGGCCACTATCACTCTTGAGGATGTATGGCGCATCCTCTGATTGCCTATTCATGGGACCCAAGTCATCTATGATTTAGATGCTGGCAGAGAGGCTTGTTACGAGGTTATGGAGTTAGATGAGATTGACTTTTGTAACGGTTAGATTGACTTAGAGATATACCGCGGCTGCATGCCCACGTATAGATTGATTATTGATGCTATCATCTCAGGCCTTGTAGTACCTGATTGATGGGGCCAATACTTCAGTCCAGGATGGGGACTAGCATGGGATCAGATGGTTCACCACAGGGAGTGCTTCGCTTAGGGATTATTATTATTGGCATCCCTCTATAGGGATCTTCATGAGTTTGTTTATTTGGACAGAAGGTCCATCAGGGCTAGAGGTACCTTACTACACATTTGGGCATGGGAGAGGATCCCAGTGCTTCACCTAGATATCACACCAGTTCTTCTAGAGACAGATCATCCCCTTGTTTGGTGGTATGGTGGGGCAATGATTCACTTTTCTTTCACTGGCGTAGGTGGTATTCCGCACTGGCGGTGAGTTCTCGACGAGATGAGAGAGTTCATCTAGAGACCATGGATGGGTATTGCTCCATGGCGAGATGATGATCAGTAGCTCTTCTTCACCTGATAGGACAGGTTGATGCAGAGCCGAGAGCACACCATGATTGAGAGGTATCTTTCGGATAGGGTTGCTCGTCAGTTCAGGGAGGTACAGGATAGGCCTGATGACCAGTATGTGGCCATCTTTGCATGTACAACTAGAGAGTTAGCATGGGGCCAGCCCATCTTGGTAGTCGAGGCGGTGTCCTCATTTAGGCAGTTAGTGGCTCGACCATGGCCATATGATCAGGGGCCAGTAGATGCGAGGGTCACTCTAGCTTATAGGGCATGGTTCAAACCTCCACTCAGGTTGACAATTCTAGGCGTAGTTGTCCCACGACGTAGACACAGGGGTCAAATAGCTAGCAGAGGGTTGGGCAGAGGATGAGGTGGGCCGCCTCCTCATCAGACACCTCCTAGGGACACGACATAGCAATCACCTCCCCGAGTAGGGGAACAGGATGGTCAGCCGAGGGTAGATCCTCTGCAGTAGCCAGCACAGCAGCCAACAAGACAGCCCAATCACCGAGATGTGTTGATCTAGCAGCTTTAGGGGTAGGTACAGGCTCTGACTGCAGAGAGAGACTAGGCACAATCTAAGAGGGATTAGGAGATAAGCTGGCAGAGACAGTTAGAGAGTGCAATGTCCTCATCCCGGGGCCAATCAGTCGATATTTGTGATTACAGAGAGGCCATCAGAGAGGTCGAGTACTATCGGCAACAAAGTGCCAAACTTTTCCCAGCAAATAGGGAGGTGATCGGTAGAGGACCATGGTGAGAGATAGGATGGGGAGGGTAGTAGCCAGTAGGGCCAGCCCCCCTCTGGATCACATGATAGTTTGCTTCATTTTTGATATATGGGCTACAGTATTTTAGCCTTATTGTATTATGTATTTGATATACATCTGATCCGATTTGTATCATAATAGTATTTTTTGATGATATATATGAGATGATTCACCCTTTTATGATATGTATGGTGCACATGTATGATATGCGGATGTATAATATGCAAATGTATGATGTTATGAGATGTTTCTATTCTTATGCTTATGTGATGTGATGCATTTGATGGATGCATTTCTTTTTGTATATTTTTCATGTTTTAATGATGTAATACATATTAATGATGGTAATGGATGCAAATGGTAATGGTCGTAAATGATAATGGACATAAAATGATTATATATGATGTAATGTTGTGCTTAAGATGCTTAGAATAACAACTTTATATTATTCTTCGTAACTTAAGATAATGATATGATGCCATGTGTTTTAATGTTGATGATCATGTGGATGTAAGGTGTATGCATGGGTGATGCTTTGATTACTGTTATGATACCATCTTAGTGTGGAAAGAAGGAAGAAGAAACACATAATTAATGAATTAGTTAGGATGGAGATGGTGATTTGTATTGCTAGGAATTGAGATTTTCAAAGGGTCAATTGCGTTATGTTTGATAACACACATAGGTATGATGCATCAAGGTATAGAGGACCAAGATGGCATGGTACCTAGTGTGATGGACTTTGACTCGACAATCAGATAGGAGTATTCTTCTTCAAACTTTAACATACATACTTCATTTGGGATGTAGTTTAGACATTCTAAATATCTCAGACCAAAACATAGAAAAGCAAGCTTCCTTATGTGGTCAACAAGATATCGAAAACATCATCTCCACAAACCAAACAAAACATATATGACTAAGTTATTTTACAAGGATATCCAACAAGCACAGTAGATAAAAAGATAATGATCGTTGCCCCCATTTCTTTCTCTCTAAACCTGTTTTATCTAGGCATCCTCGAGAGGTCCTTGAAATGAGTGCAACATAAGATAAGTCAAAAAGACCAAGATAAAGTAAATAGACAAGCTAATGTTATTCATACCACTAGCCAAGACTAACTACTATGGGGTACTTGATACTTATGTCCATCGCAGGAAAGCTTCATCCTAGGACATGTTGTGATCAGGGTTTTGGTGAGACTGATTGGGTGATAAGCTATTGATACTCCGAGTTGACCAACTTGATTGCTTACTGACTTAGGCTTAAGACTCTGACAATTAGGTGTTCACTTTGCAACCTACTAGACTTACTTTTGACTGACTCACCAAAGGGTGAAAGCGATGACTGATTTTATTAGAAATGATGACAATCACGGGTGAAAGTGAGATGAAATGGATGCACCATTTTGGGTTTTCAGAATATTTTGAGGCTATTTTTAGATTTTGAAGATGTTTTACAAATGTTTTTGGATTCTCAAGATTTAAGACGAAGAGACTAACTTAAAGACCTATCGTAGGGGTCTCGGGAGCTGATCCATAGATTAGCCTTGCCTATGTTATACAAGCAGAGACCACATAATTTGACTGACAACAAACTTGACTTAATGATAAGATGGACAAACAAATTCCTATTTTATTGCTTAAAGGACTGACTTAAGATGCAGACTAGATGGGTAAATGGATTTCCAATGCGACAGACGCCTAAGGAGTAACCCTAACTGTCTTGGGGGATGATCAAGGATCAACCTTGCCTACATTCAAGCTTAGTGATGATGTAGTTTGACAAGGTGAATACTGAAAAGACTTAATGATGAATTATTTAAAGATTTTCTGATATTTTGACATGTTTTTGGATTTTTGAATGATTTGGATGTTTTTGGATTTTTGATGAATTTGAAGAAGATCATGAGAATATACACGAATTTGATCTGATGTATGTGGGAACATGCCCCCAGCGTGGTGTGATAGACTACTTCGATAAAGGTAGGACAACTGACCTTGGGAATATGCCAAGTAGTATTATGATGGACTATGATGTGGACATCAGCCCAGGCTATGGTATGGATGTGAGCAGATGGGTGGATGGATGATTTATTGAGATGTGATGGAATGAGTGAGTCATGCAGATCCTGGTAGATGGGGGGTGCTTTATTTACACTTAGTGCCTGTTTGCCAGGTTTTCACCAAGGTACTTGTCCAAAGTGCCACCGAAGTGGTTTTCACTAGAGGACGAATTTTTTCTCTTTACTATTTTCAATCCTTTTTCTAATTTTTTTGAATTTTTTTATTTTTTTATTTTTTTGTTGTTGCGAAGATGCCCGTTTTCCAAGTTTTCATCAAGGTGACCATTTTTTCAAGACATTTTTTTAATTTTTTTTGTATTTTCTGGTTCCATACCTTGCAAGTTCTTAGGCATAAAACTTTTTGAGGTGCGAACTATTCATGGGCTCTTGCAAAGGTTCACCTTCCGGTGTCGACAACTGATATGCCCTTGATTTGTAGCTTGCGGTGATGATGAAGGGTCCTAGCTAGTTAGGCTCAAACTTTCCTTTTGTATCTGAGTTTGGCACATTTTTTTGGTTTTTTTTCAGCACAAGGTCACCAACTTAGAAAGTGTGTTGCCTGATCTTCTTGTTGTAACTCTGTTTCAGGTGATTTTGGTACACTTGTAGATGATTTAGAGCATCCATGCATCATTCATTTAATAACTCCAGCTCATTCAGTCTTGTAACCTTATATTCCTCATCTGTGATCAGGTTTTGCAAATATATCCTCAGTGACGAAAGCTCGATCTCGATGGGGAGTATGGCTTCTGATCCGTAGACTAGGGAGAATGGGGTGGCGCCTGTTGGCATACGGATGCTGGTGCGGTAGGCCCATAAGGCAAGATTTAACTATAGATGCTAGTCACGACTGGAGTCATTAACTATTTTCTTGAGGATTTTTAGGATGGTTTTATTTGTAGCTTTTGCTTGGCCATTGGCTTGTGGATAGTATGGGGTGGAAAAGCGGTGTTGGATTTTGAATTGTTCACACAAGTCATAGACATCCTGATTCTTGAAAAGTGTTTCGTTATCAGAGATAATGGATTAGGGAACACCGTATCGACAAATGAGGTAGTTCAGGATGAACTTGGATATCTGTTTTCCAATGATGTAGGTCATAGGAATTGCTTTGACCCACTTTGTGAAATATTCGGTGGCGGTGATGATGAACTTGTGGCCATTGGATGAGGTGGGTGAGATTTTACCTATGAGATCGAGCCCCCACTGGGAAAAGGGCCAAGGTGTAACTATAGGATGTAATTCTTGAGCTGGTGCATGAATGAGGTTTCCATGTCGTTGGCACTGTAGACACTTTCTGACAAAATCATGTGCCTCTCTTTCCATTGTTGGCCAGTAGTATCTGGTTCTTAGTAACTTCTTAGCCAAGGTCATACCCCTCGAGAGTGAACCACATGTGCCATTGTGTACCTCAGTCAAAGCAATTAGGGCTTCCTCAGGTTTTAGACAACATAATAGGGTTCCATCGATGCTTCTACGGAAAAGGGTTTCTCCTAGGATGACAAATCGTAAGGACCTTTTGACAAAGGTTCACTTGAGGTTCGGGGTAATGTCGGTTGGAGGATTCCTAACCTTAGGTAGGTGTATATGTCATGATACCAAAGATCACTGGGACCAACAAGTTCACATGTGTATTCTAACTCTGGTACCTCGAAAGTGGGTACAAGAAGCTGCTCTAGTAGGAATTCATGTTTCGAGACGTTGCGAGGAATGTCTAGCAAGGATCTAATTGTTGCCATTGCATCAACTACTTTGTTGTTTATCCTTGGTATCTGCTCAAAGGTGATGTCGACAAATGATTCCTCGAGGCTTTCTACCACCTTTTTGTATGGTGTGAGCTTATCATCCTTAGTTTGGTATTCACCGCTAACTTGGTTGATCATAAGTTGCGAGTCCCCATAGACCTTTAATGCCATGATTCACCACTGTGCTGTAATATTGAGGCCTATGGTTAAAGCCTCATATTTTGCAATATTGTTGGTACAGGGGAATGCCAGTTTATATGATTTGGGTATAAAGTCTCCTTGCGGGGTGATGAAGAACACACCAACTCCTAATCCATGCTGCATGTGGGAGCCATCGAAGT
Organism: Sequoiadendron giganteum; assembly: GCA_007115665.2. Lineage (NCBI taxonomy): Eukaryota > Viridiplantae > Streptophyta > Pinopsida > Cupressales > Cupressaceae > Sequoiadendron > Sequoiadendron giganteum. Next base: position 790,373,632 of record CM021102.1, on the reverse strand, counting down.
ACAATTTCCAGTGGTCGGTTGCACCGAGGTTGAAAAGGGACTCATCTATGAATTCTAACACGAGCAAGTTATTCGTGTAGAGGGGAGCCTCTACTAGCTGGTCCACAATAACCTATCCTTTGATCGCCTTTCGCTCAACATACTCAATATCATGTTCGGATAGTATCATTACCCATTTATCCATTCTGCCTATGAGCATTGCTTTTGAAAATAGATATTTTAGGGGGTCTATCTTGGTGATTAGCTTGATTTGATGAGCTAGCATGTAGTGTCTAGATTTATGGGTTGTAAATACTAGTGCCAGGCAAGCCTTTTCTATTGATGTGTAATTGAGCTCGTGCCCCACTATTGTTCTACTGATATAGTAGATGGCACACTCGGTTCCCTTTTCATCATGTTGGGCTAAAAGGGCACCAAGGGCAGCCATTGTTGTTGAGATGTATAGAATCAATGGTTTCCATACGATTGGTGGCATTAACATAGGTGGTGTAAGTAGGTATTCCTTGATCTTTTTGAATGCTTGCTTGTGCTTGTCATCCCACCTGAATGTGACTCCCTTATGGAGCAGATGTGAATAGGCAGTCTATTTATCTACTACTTGTGCTATGAATCTTAGGATGGAGTGGAGTCTACCTTGTAATCCTTTGAGTTGCTTTAATTTTCTTGGTGCTTCCATATCAAGGATTGCTTTTACCTTTGTAGGGTCCACCTCTATCCCTCTCATTGAAACTATGTACCCTAGTAGTTTTCCTAATTGTACCCCAAAGACAGACTTCTTTGGGTTGAGTCTGACCTTGTACTATTCTATCCTGTCAAAGATTGCACTTAGATTTGCTATGTGAACCTATCTCTTCTTTGATTTGGCCAATATGTCATCCACATAATCTTCGACTATTTTATGGATCATGTCATGGAAGATCAACGTCATGGCTTTTTGGTATGTAGCTCCTACATTTTTCAACCCAAACAGCATCACATTCCAGTAGTAGGTGCCCCAAGGACATGTAAAGGTTGTCTTATGTTGGTCTTCCTTTGCTATCATTATCTGATTGTACCCCGAGAAGCCATCCATTAGGGATAGCATCTCATGTCTGGCCATCATATCCACTATCATATCAATGTTGGGTAGTGGAAAATAATCCTTAGGACATGCTTTGTTTAGGTCTCTGAAATTTGTGTAGATGTGGATGCCCCCTTTCAGTTTTGAGATAGGTACAAGATTTGATACCCATTCTAGATAGTCGATCGGGCATATGAAGCCAACATCTAGAAGTTTTTGTAGCTCAATTTTGACGAGCAAGGCTATTTGTGGGTGCATCTTCCTTAGCTTTTGTTTGACTGGTTTTGCTCCGGGGTAAATTGCCAAATGATGAACCACAACCTTAGGATCCAGACCTGGCACATCCGCATAGGTCCATGCAAAATTTACCTTTCTTTCTTTTAGGAATGCTGCCAATAGTTCATGTTCTTCTACCAGGGGAGACTCTGCATAGAAGGTGATTTGTGGTTCTAATTCCATTCCTAAGTTGACCGAGTTGCACTGTTCTACCAATACTACTAATTTCTCCTGATGTAGAGCAGTAGGGGGGAGATTGAATCCTTAATCCTCCAGTTCCTCAAAGAGGTTTTCACTATTGGATGCATCCTTTATTTTTACTGTTTTGTGGTTAAAGACTGCCATAGTGTGGTTTTCACTCAATAACCCCAAGCTTATTCTTGCTATTTTTCTTTTACGACTAAAGGATTCAATGGTCTCCCCATAGTATGCCCGTGTGTCCAACATGATGTTGAAGCCTACCTTATGGTCTCCACATCGAATTGTATCCCTTAGTCCCATGAATTCTGAGAGTGCCTCATCATTTTTGAATGAGTTTAGAATTGGTGGCCCTCGTTGATCGTGATCGATGAGTTACGGGTGTACTAAAGTGATTCGGTGGGTTGGTTTGTTTGACTCAGCTGTGGAGGCACTAATCATTAACAAGGTGGAATCTTCGAAGAGCCTAGGGAGACTTGCTATGGTATCATCATCATCACTACTGGAAAAAACATCAATGACGTCAAAGGTGTAATTATCAAGTGGGATACCTAAGCAAATAGGTGGTCTAGGAGTGGTTGTTGTTACCTCAAGAGAGGACCTGGCTGCTCTTCTAGGATTACCTCTGCCACGTATAGTTATACTCGGAGGAGTATACCTAAGTCCAAGGTTCCGCATTCTTCTTTCTACAATGATGGGCTCCAACCGTCCATCACTATTTCTTCCTAGGCTCTCATTCTTGTTATAGCCCATACCAAACATCATTTATAACCCTCTGTTACTTTCCTCCATGGGTAGGGTGGGAGTGGGTCTTTCATCTTGGTATACTATGTTTGAGATGTCCTCTTCATCCACATTCTCCTGATTGAGATCCCCCCAATGGTGGAATCCAGAGGGTTTTGCTCTAGTAGTGTGGACAGGTGTTTGAACTGGCTAGGGTTGTCCATGTGACCTAGGAGATTGTGGTAACTCTCCTACAACAAATGCATTTCTTTTCAATCTGTAATCACCACATCCATTGTCCTGGATCATGTTTTTGATTTTAGATATGTCAAGGATGATAGGTGTCTCTGTCAGAGATGTGGAAGTGAGATTGGCTGGGTCTATGTATGAAATAGATGGTCCATCATTTTTGGGTACTTGGGGAATGTTATAAAACTTGGCTTCCAAGTTTTTGCAGTAGGCAAAAGGTTTGGGATCCCCATATATAGTGACCTCCTCATTCTGATGTGAGAACTTAATGCATTTGTGATAGGTCAAGGCCACTACCTTCATTCCATGGATCCACGGGCGTCCCAAGAGGATGTTGTACGGTAGGTTGAGGTTGAGGACCTAACAGGTGGTTTTCATGGTTGTCGGCCCCACTTGAATGGGGATTTTGATAGTACCCTGAGATACTCTTTCTTGGTCGTCATATGCCCTTATTGTGATGATTTTGTTTTTATTGATGGAATCCTTGACGAATCCCAATTTCTTTATAAGCTTTAGGGAATAGATGTTAAGGCCTGCACCTCCATCCACCAGGACTCATTTGAATTTCTTTTTATGGATGAGCACTTGAAGGTGGAGTGTGCAGTTATGAGATGGCTACGGGGGGAAGTCTTGATCAGAGAATGTAATGAGGTTTCGGGTGATGATGTTACCCACCATATCCTAGAATTTCTCTATGTCAAGGGTGGTGGAGATGGTGGACGCAGCTAATGCTTCATCAAGGATCTTTCTATGCGAGGCAGAGATTTTCAATCGTTCCATGATGGAGATTTGGGCGGGTGTTCTTTTCAACTGGTCAATGACATTGTAGTCATAAGGGATGGCCTTTGTATTAGTAATGCGGGTCTTAGCTAGTGCCCCGACAACGGTAACCTTTCTGCCATGTGTGGTGACTCCAGAGTCGTTGTTGGCTCTTTTGATATTTATGATGGTGACCATCTCATCGACACATCCGACTATCTCCTCGTATACAAGGTTAGCACTAGCATACTTTTGCATGCCCTTATCGTTCCCTTGATTATTGCCTTGATTGTTCCCTTGGTTGTGGTTCGGCATCGAATTCATGTATATCTTTAGGTCTTGGTTTCTAAATGGTTGTTCGATGTTGATGATTTTATCCTCAGTGAGGTCTTGGATAATGTTTTTCAGTCTCATGCAATTAGCGGTGGTATGTCCTTTGACTTTGTGAAAGTCACAAAGGATATTTTTTTTTATACCATGGTGGTTTGGTCATGGATTCCACATATTGCTCTAAGTTAGAGACTTTGATTAGATTATCCTTGACCAGCTTTTTCATTATGGACTCAATCGATTCACCAAGAGCTGTGAACTTTCTCTTAGGGGGATACTTGCCTTAGGGAGGTAGTCCTCCTTGATTACCCAAGTTATTGATTTGATTTGTGGTCTTTGGTTTTTGTTGTGATGCTACTGCATTAGCTTGCACATTGTTACAATTATGATTTTGTGGTTGATGATTTGGGATGTTCTGCTTAGGGGCACTGATGACCACTTTAGCATCGACCACACTGTCATTCATGATATTTTTATTCCTCAACCATGTTCGAGGTTTATCATTGTAGTTATTAGACAGGTGGTTATCCTAGGGTGGAATGAACATTGATGTGCCTTGTCGCATAGTAAGGGCTCTTTCAATGTTGAGTGCCTTTGGGATTAGTTGATCATAGGACATGATGCACTACATTTTAAAGTAAAATGCCAAGTTTTCATCTAGACTGGCTATGATGGTGTAAACTTGTTGTTCTTTCGCCATGGTCCACTTGCTCTAATTGGCCTTGGATCACCATCTTTGCAACAAAGATGTGAATAGCTCTCCTTTCCTTTGCTTGAGTGATGATAGTTCTTCCAAACTAACGTTTGCACCCATATTAAAAGCATAATTTTTAAGGAAAGCTTCCACGATTTCCTCGAATGCTTTAATGCCCGTGGGTAGGTGAGAAAATCATTCCATGGCTGGACCAATTAGACTATGAGGGAAGAGTCACATTAGGTACGTGTCATCATATGCGACCTCCATGTAGTGCACCTGAAATTCCCTGACGTGGTTTTCAGGGTTACCCATTCCATTGTATTTGTCAAATTTGGGGATCTCAAATCCCTTTGGGAATGATACCATGGTGAGACTTCTATCAAATGGATAAGGGCACAAATTTCCTAGTGTCCTTGTGGTTTTTCTTGCTTGTAAGTCCAACACTTGCTGCGAGAGCAGTTTGATTTGTGTTGCGACATCCTTGCTTGGATCGGGAGGTGGGATGAATGAGTTGTGAGGTGTTTGAGGTGTTTTATGGGTGGGAAGAGTATTGGTGGGCGTTTGTTGCAAGCTTGGTTGTCCGTTCAAAGCTTGATGGTATGCCTGCATTTGTGTCAACAACACTTGTTATTGATCTTGCTGTTGTTGTTCCAACAATGCTTGTTGTTGGTCCATCTGCTGCTATTCCCATGAAGTTTGTTGTCGATCAATTTGTTTTTGTGCTATTAAAGCTTGTTGTTGGTCTAGCTTTTGTTGTGCCAACAAGGCTTGTTGCTGGTTGAGCTATTGTTGTGCCAACAAAGCTTGTTGTTTAGCTTGTTGTTGTGCTTGAAAGTCTTGCAGGGCTTGTTGGTATGCTTGTAGATGGATTACTTGCAATTGTGCTTGTTGCTAGGCTTGATCCTACGCTTGGGCTTGTGCTTGAGCTTGTGCTTGGGCTTGTGCTTGGGCTTGTGCTTGAGCTTTTGCTGCAGCTTGCACTTGAGCTTGGGCTTGAGCTTGTTGTTTTTGCTTGAGTACTAATTGTTGGTTGGCCTTTTGAAGAGTTTGGATTGAGGTAATGAATGAATTTGTTGTGTTGGCTTTTGGTGGGATTGGTGGTGGAATGGGAATGATGCCAACCGTTGTGATTGATGGAGGGGTTATGGTGGTGGTTGGGATTTGGGTTGTTGGAGTTGTGGTGAAGATGTTTGGTCCTTAAGAAGGCATGCTTTGGGATATTTGAGGACCAATGGATGTGTTTGTCACAGTGGCTTGGATGGTCGCCACTTGTTGATGTGACATTGTAGGCAAAAAGATGGAATTTGAGGTGATGTGCACATTGCCCTGTTCCGAGAAGCTATCAGTGTTTAGGGGAGGAAAACCCTACTCTGAGTGGTGATGTGGTCACAAATGGAAATGGGGGTAGCGGTGGTAGGCTATACTAGAAAGAAAAAGGATTAGCATCTTTAGTTGCTCTAGATAAATCACCTTCTCTTTGTGGTAAAGAAGTGGGTATGTTTAATTGATAGGCTAGTGATGCATGAAATGAAGATGAACCAATGGGATTATGAAATGTGAGTGGGACGTATGGGTGTAATGGATTTTCTGGCACAATATTATCCGGCATGGTGGTGACAACTACCTCTTTATTGGTCACTAGGTGATGTTGTTGTAACTCTCGAAACATAGCACTTCCTTTGTTTCCAATTGGTGACGTTGGAGTGATGGTTGTCGTGATGTGGGGTATTTCTTGATTGATGTTTGACATTGGGGATGCATTTGTAAGAGGCATGTTTGTACTATTGCTTGCATCAAGGTCGAAAGGGAACGGGACCACTCCTTTCGTTAATGTGTTTAAGTACTTGAACATGGCACTAACAATTTTATGGTTCTCAGGGTTTTGAACTATTTTTATCATTTCAAATTGTGTCATCTCCATATCTTCGTTTGTGATGTCCTCCTCATGGCTCTCCTCTTGAGGATTTTGTGATGATAAAGGAGAGTTAGTTGGGGGATTGCTCGATCCCACAAGGTTTATTTCAGAGGTTAATCGACTCATGTCTACAGAAGTTGATATGTCACTGATATTCTCCATGTTCTTCTTGTATTGAGATCTAGTTTGAACCATAAAAATAGGGATCGTTTGATCCTAACCTTTTAGGTTCAAAAGAGAAGAAACTAGGAAAGCCAAAGATCAAAGAGGGCGATGATGATAATGGGATAAACGGATGAAGTGAATGAATGAAACCTTTTGGAGAACTTTTGAAGGGTTGTGCTAGACTTGTAAGGGCTTAGATTGATTATGATGTTTTGACTAGATGTGTTAAGTCAAATAGGATTATAGTGAAGTTGTGTTATCCTAGGGGAACTTGCACAAGTGGATGAATTAGCTAAGTGTGTTAAGCCAATGTGATTTATGAACTAGTAAACCTTTAGGAAGTTGTGTTATCCTAAAGTTAAATTCATCCAAGAGTGTTGACTATCTTGGCTAGGTGTGTTAAGCCAAGATAGGGTGATGTTGGTTTAGCCCTCTAAATTTAGCACGAGTGATTTTTCTAGAGTTCTCAAAAGGTTTGAAGATGGGATGAGATTTGATTTCGATGAAAAGATGGATGGGGATGACGCTTTGATCCTATACTTGATCCTAGACCTAACTCTTTCTTACAAGATCTCGGTGTTGAAGAACACGCTATACTTCCTATGGGAGAAAAGAAAACCTTTAAAAAAGTTCAGAATTCTTTTGGTAGTAAAACGTATACAAAGTCGGATTGTTCCTTGAAGCTTTTCTGTAAAAGTTGTATACACGTCTTTCTCTGAATTCAAAAAGTCTCTCAAGACGCTCCTCATGAGCTTTTAGACTAAGATTTTTGAACTTTTGCTTTGGGATTTTAATCTTGTGGGAAATCATTGGAAACAACACACATGAAGTTCAACTTGTCTTTTTATCTTGGTTTAATGAATTTCTTTTTATCAATGACACTTGCTTGCTTATGTTTCAAACTATGTATCTAGTGTCCCACTTTCTTTCTCATCCCATAAGGTCCATTGTGTGGAAATCGAGGAAAATAGGGAAAAATTTCCTTATGTTTAACCTTGTTGAAAACAAATGACGATAGAATTTGTGCACTTAGAAACCTCTAGTAATATGATCCCTAGGGAAAGCAAGAGTGTCCAAATTTGTCAAAAGTATTTGTTTCCCACAAGGTGTTTGAAATTTTAAGGTCTTGTGTATGTTTGTTTTCAAGTGTTTTGAGGACCAAGCAATGTGTTCTTTTCTTCCAAGGACTTTTACAATCCTAGGATGATGTGGCAATATCTTGTTGGGTTTTCACTTGGATAAATCAAGTTGTGCATATCTTGTGTGAATGGCTAAATGCTTGACCACACTGGCTCCCCTCCACGACAATCACTTATTCAGGTCAACCAAGTATTAGTACCCATGAATCTCCCATGGAATACCTTCCATTTCTACAACAAGACCGCATGTATAACATGGGGCGGCTTCAAAGGACATGACCTTTTGCACCAATAAGATAGACAAGGTTTTGGCCTTTTTCTAAACAAAGGGTTCTAATGTAGGCATTTTTTTCCTGGGGGATTATCCAACATTGGCGAGAGTCCGTTGCTGTTCATCTCATCAAAATAATCCTCGTGATTCTTGAACTTTCCTCAAGATTCCACACTTATATACCGATTGGAAGTCGCTTGGCTTTAGCGTGTTCCCGATTGGGTTGTTCCCTTGGGTTAGTACTTTTTCCCACAAGGAAGGCCCTCTAAGATAAACAAAAGTGAGCTAACATATCCCGTTGTTTACACAACCTTTGTTGAAAAACAAAGGGGAAAACCTCCACAATATGTCGTGCTCACACTTACATGTTTTGTTCAATTATTAAGTACCCAAATTGAAATGTGGAGCCAATCTTTTTAACAACCTAATATCACCAAATTTTTTTTGATTCTCAAGATCACTGTGAAGCATGAGAGAAGCACATACACATTTTAAATGATATTAACTTGTGAAAAGGATTGCAAAACATGGAAAAAACTTGTTCATTTTAGACCTTAAAGCAATGATGAATTCTTTTTAAGCACCAAATGAAATGTGAGATTGCTTTGTTCAATTTTTTAACCTTTAAACAAAATCTTCTATATTTGTCTAAGGTTCTTTTTAGCCCCTTGGCAACTTTTGAAAAGAAATTTGATTGTTAATTTTAGAACCCAAAAGAAAACTAGTATCGTAAGATCAATGAACTTATCAAATCCTTTAGAGAGTGTTTAAAAACACTTTAGTGTTCAAAAACACCTTGTACAAAATAAGCATGGTGTGATAAAAAAAATTGCTTGTTCTTTTTAAACCCAACGTAAATTTAGTTTTCCTAAGGCCAAAGATATTTAACAATTTTTTTTAAGGAGTGTTAAAGAACACTTTTAGTGTTAAGAAACACTTTGGGTGTGATGGGTATGATATCATGATGAACTTCTTTCTTGGCTTTTCCTCTTCTCCAACCTGCAAAATGATAGAAAACTAGAGAGAAATAATATAGCAAGCAAAGTCAATGCTCAAAAAATTCAAAATAAAAAAAGCGTGTTCAAATTTAAAAACAGACTATTCCCGGTGGTGGAGTCTAGTGGGTGCGGCAGAGTTAGCGGGTGCGGTGTTGTTTAGCAAACAGGTGGTGCCATACAGTGTTGTGTAGTCGACTGTGTGCGGTGCTCTGTAGAAATAGAGACTGCGAGTGCGGTGGACTTTGGCACGTGGTGGAGTTTGGAAGTAGCAAAGCTTGGCAGATTTTTAAATTTCAAGCGCAGGAAGCAATTGCGGTGTTGTATAGTGTCACGGTCTTCAAGGGGTGCGGTGCAATACATCATCACATCTGAGTTAGCGGTACAATATAGGACTGTGTGCCTAGTCCGTGGTGCAATTTCCTATGTGTGGTCAAAAAACATGAAAATGACGGAATTTTCCACAAAATAAATGTGATGAGATGGTTGTTGCCCTCCTTCTAGCACCAAAATGTGAATCCCTAAACCTGCAAGTGCACAAAGATGAAAAACATGGTTAGATGTTAGATCAAAATGTATGCAAATATGAGAGATTCCCCATAAAATCTATCTATTCAAGCTAAAATTAGGAAATAAATAACAAAACTCAAATAACTATGAAAGCAATCCTAATTAAGCTAATAACATGATGATCTTATGGGCCAATTGGTGCCAATGAAGTGTTGTAATTGGCCCTTTCCCAATTCCTATGTTACAATGAAGATGATCTAGAAATGGTCAAATCTCTAAAGAGATTTGAGCATAACCTTGGTGCAAATGTGAAAATGTGATGAATGTATGGATGAAATGAGCAAAATTAGTTCCCAATTAAAGAGAGTAACTTTGCATGAAGATTATGGATGTAGATTGAGAAGAAAGGTCTCCATTTTATAGACTTCTATTTGGAAGAAGTGAGCAAGATTGAGCAATGTGGGACAAAAGATAATCCAATGGCATTGTGCCACTTGTCCACATGTGATTGGATGAGGAATGAGTACATTTTGGCCAATGTGCATAATAAATGCATAAATTTGAATTTGAAATGGTGAGTTGACTTGTTGAAGGGGAAAGAGAAGTGAAGTTAATGTCACTTGGCTCAAGGTCAAGGACATGTAACAGGCATTGAATGCCTCGTTTGAAGGACCAAGCCCACTTGGCCTTTTTGAATTCAAATGAGCGAATATTCCCTTTTGATGCTTTGTGAGGGAAAATAGATAAATTAATAAATCAAAGTAATTGATTTATTGTGAAACTTGCATTCTCTAGAGGATTTTAAGGAGAGGGATTAACTTAATCATGGTTTTGATTAACTTAATAAAGAATTAGATGATGTGACAATTTAGACTTAGATTTATGAATTGATTTATGTCAAGAATTGAGAGGAAATGTTTTATCAAATAAATGATTTGATTTATTTAATCAAGAAGGAATATGTTAGATTAAATCAGAAAAGGTTTAATTTATTTAATTTAATAGGAGGACTTTAGAGATTTTAATTAAATAAAATGATTTATTTAATTAAACAGGGATGCAATGGTTAATTAAATTAATTGATTAATTTGATCATTGAAAGAAAAAGACTTAATCCAATAAATAATGATTTATTAAATTAACAGATAAAATGTGATGAAATGCTGAGAATGTGATTTAAGAGGAATTTTCATTAGTAATCGGGATCAGGTGTGCCACAATGAACTTGTACATTTTCGATGTCTACATTCATAATGATTCTTCTTTCTAATATTCAAATGAAAGGAAAAATTGTATATATATGTGTGAACCCCTAAACCTGCAAATGCACAAGAACAACAAACAAGTCAAATTGTTAGATCAAATGCAAACAAACATGAGAGATTCCCCATGAAATCCATCTATTTAACTCAAACTAGGAAAATGAAGAACACAATATGGAAAAGCATATAAATCCTAATTAAACAAATAGAATTAAGATCCCATTGGGGAATTGGTGTCAATTGAATGTTGAAATTGGCTCTTTCCTGACTCCTAAGTTGAAAAGTGAGTTATTGTGAAATAGTCAAATCTCCCAAAGAGATTTGAGCATAACCTTGCTACAAATTGTAAAAGTGATGAAAGGTTGAATGGAAATGGGTAAAATTAGCTCTCAATGTGAAGAGAGTAAATTTCTATGAGATTGTGGATGTTGAATGAGGAGAGAAGCCTGCAATTTATAGACTTTAATTTGGAAGAGAAAGCAAGATTTGAGCAATGTGGGATTAGCTTTCAATCCAATGGTTGAATGCCACATGTCACCATGTGAATGGTTGATGGTTGTGCACATTTTGGCCAAAGTGCCAATAAATGCAATTTGTTTGAATTTGAATTTGTGAAATGACTTGTTGAAGGGGGAAGGGAGATGAAGTTAATGTTCCTTGGCTCAAGGAAATGGACTTGTAAGAGACTTTAAATGCCTTGTTGGAAGGACCTAGTCCACTTGGCCTTTTTGAATTCAAATGAGGGAATATTCCATTTTGATGCCATGTGAGGAAAAATAGAGAATTAAATAAATCAAAGTAATTGATTTATTGTGCAAGTTGCATTCTCTAGAGGATTATAGTGAGAGGGATTAACTTAATCAAGGTTTTGATTAATTTAATGAAGAATTAGACGATTTGACAATTTTTACTCAAATAGATGAATTAATTTAAGTCAGAATTGAGAGGAGATGATTAATTAAATAAATGATTTTGATTTATTTAACTAAAGGGGAATATGTTAGATTAAATCAAATAAGTTTTAATTTAATTAATTTAATATCAGGACTTTAGAGAATTTAATTAAATAAAATGGTTTATTTAATTAAATAGAACTATAAGGTTAATTAAATTAATTGATTAATCTAATCACTGGAGGAGGAAGACTTAATTTAATGAATAATGATTCATTACATTAAGAGAAAGAATATGATGAAATGTTGAGAGTATGATTCCGGAAGAAATGTTGTTAGTAAACAAGATCAAGTGTGCCAAGACAAAATTATACATTTTCCATATCTACATTTTGCCCCTCTTTGAAACAATGTACTTGTTGCATTGATTCAAAGAATAAACTCCTATGATCAAAAGTTTAGAATTGTCTTTATTTATTTTTAGATGCCCCACTACTGTCCCAGTGGAAGGATATTGTTGGATATTGCCCCTCGAGAGATTGGATGAAATTTTTTATTTTTTTGGATGATCTCGTGAAAAAGTGGATACAGTGTCAAACAGGCCAGAAATGCCCCGAAATACCAAAAAAATGCATTAAAATGCCAGAAAGGATGCAAAATGGACCTCAGTTGGATGAAAATGGGATCGGGGGACCAAAACCCTAGTTGGAAGGTCAAATTAGGTAAAAAACCCTAATTTTCAGGCTTAAATAGACCTTGAGGGGTCACTTTCAATACATTTGCAATCTTAAACCTTTGAAAAATTTGACACCTTGAGCTCTGAGTCTTGGTCGAGATGGCACAATGACACCTTCCCAGGCACATGTCAGAGCGGGTACAAGTGCATCAACGACCAGTCATCGTGGGGCCCGTGGTATGTACCCCTATCGGACTGTCAATTTTCTCATTATTCATGCATTAAATAGGGTTTAGGTTTGGTTTAGGCGGTGCGGCGTGGTGCTATATAGTGCTGTGGAAAATGCTAAGTCAAGGTCATGCGGTCCTATATAGAACCGCATATGAATAGAGCACCGCGCAGCGCTATTGAGGGAATTAGAGTTCTAGCTCCAAACCCAGTCGTGCGTACAAGTAGCACTACGCGACGCAGTTTGTCAAAAGGGGGCGCCAAAGTATACTATGTGGCACAATTTGCAACATTACAAACTATGCCACTTTTGAGAATAGCACCACTTTTGTTGTTCCAAAAGAGAAATATAACACAGGTAGTAGATTTTCTTTAGGTAAACTGACGTGGTACCTTCCCTTGTGCACGAGAATCTTGAGGTATTTCATTTGAGAAAGCATCAGTGGCCGGTACTTGGGAGACTACAAGGTATGCATGTATATCTCTAAGAGAAACTTGAGATTCTCGGGTTATGGCATGTTGCATATGTCCCTCTTGTTTGGGAACATTTGTGTATGATGACTACCCTGGCCGAGTAGTGGCACAGTGAGATGTCATCCTTCCATCTTCCTATTGGCGAGGCCAACATTACCCTTGAGGATGTTTAGCACATCCTCCGATTACCCATCCATGGAGCCCGAGTGATCTATGATCTGGAGGAGGGTAGGGATGCCTACTTTGATGTTATGGGCATTGATGAGCTTATCCTTTGTGATGGTCAGATAGACTTGGAGCAGTATTGGGGCAGGGCTCCTACTTACAAATTGATAGTGGCTGCCATTATTTATGGTCTCGTAGCTCCTGATCAGCATGGGTGATATTTTAGTCTAGGTTGGGGATTAGCATGGCAGCGAATGTGCATTCATCGAGAGTGCTTTTCCTGGGGACTAGTATTGTTGGCCTCTTTGTACAAAGATTTGCATGAGTTTGCTTATCTAGACAACCAGGCCCTCGGGGCCGGAGTTACCCTTCTACACATTTGGGCATGGGAGAGGATCCTAGTGCTTCGCCCAGATGTGACACCAGTTATTATAGATATTGATGATCTCATTGTGTGGTGGTATGGTGGGGGAGAGATCCATTTTACCCATATGGGCATAGTTGGTTTGGCTTACTGGCAGTGGGTTTTGGATGAGATGACATAATTCATCTGGAGGTCGTGGATGGGCATAGGTCTGTGGTATGATGATGTATAGTAGCTTTTATTTTCTTATCAAGATAGGTTTATGTAGGGCCGAGAGCACACTATGGTAGAGAGGTACCTTCCTAACAGGGTAGCCAAATAGTTTGGCAAGATGCAGGACAGGCCCGATGATCAGTACATGGCACTCTTCACCCATACCCCAAAGGAGACAACATGTGGGCAACCTATTCTAGTAGCCAAGGCAGTGTCCTCATTCAGCTAGTTAGTGGCCTGACCATGGCCATATGATCAGGGGCCAGCAGATGTAGGGGTCACTCCAATATACAAGGCATGGTTCTGACCTCCACTAAGATTGACAGTTCCCGGGGTAATGATCCCACGTCGGAGGGCCAAGGGTAGGGCAATAGGTAGAGGTCAAGGAGGTGTACCACCTCCTCAATAGTCACCTCCGAGAGACCCAACACAACAGCTAGTAGGACAAGATGAGCAGCCCTAAGTGGTACCACAACATCATCCAGCAACATAGCCAGTGGGATAGCTAGATCCTTAGGAGGCATTGATTCAACAGCTGCAAGGCCAGGTACAGGTCTTGACCACAAAGAGAGATCAGGACATCAGTAGGTTATTGCAGTTACTACTGAGAGAGATCAGGCACAATCTAAGAGGGATCAGGAGATGGGTCGGCGGACACAGTTAGAGAGCACAACCTCCAAATCCTAGGGCTGATCAGTTGATATTCAGGAATACAAAGAGGCTCTCAAGGAGGTCGAGTACTATCAACAACATTATCGATAGGCAGTGCCATCAGTAGGCAGAGTGCCCGACTTCTCCCAACAAACAGGGATGTGACCGCCAGAGGATCATAGTGACAAGTAGGTGGGGGAGGCCAACAGCTAGTAGGGCTAGCCCTTTTGATTACAAATACTTTTTCATTTTTGATCCTATGGGCTATATTGTTGCCCCTATTGTACCATGTGTTTCAATGTACACTTGATCCAATTTGTATCATAACAGTGTATTTTTGATGATATATATGAGATGATTCACCTTTTATGATATGTATGGATGCATTCTAATTTGATGTGATGCTATGAGATGTTTCTATTTCTTATGTCCATGTGATGTGATGTATGTTTCTAATGGATGCATTTTTTTTTGTATATTTTTCATATTCTATTTATGATGATCTTATGTATGTTATGCAAATGGTAATGGATGCTAATCATGATGTAATGATTTATTAAGATGCTTAGAATAAAAAAAATTATATTATTCTTCATAACTTAAGATAATGATATGATGCAATGTTCTTTTTATGCTAGTGATCATGTGGATGCAGGGTGTATGCATTGGTGATGTTTTGATTACTATCATCATACCATGTTAGTGTGGAAGGAAGATAGAAGAATTGAGAATCAAAGAGTTAGTTAGGATGATGAGTTTGCTTTTGTAGGAGTTGGGATTTTCAAAGGGACCAATTTCATTATGTTTGATAACACACATAGGTACGATGCATCAAGGTATAAAGGACTAGGATGGCGTTGTACCTAGTGTGATGGACTTTGAATCAACAATTAGATAGGAGTATCCCTGTTCACACTTAACATACATACCTTATTCATGTCATGGTATAGTTCAGATATTCTAAAAAATTTCGGACCAAAACATAGGAAAGCTTGCTTTCCTATGTGGTCAACAAGATATCTAAAACACCCTCCCTACAAACCAAACAAAGCATGCGTGACTAAGTTATTTTATAAGAGTATCCAACAAGTACAATAGATAAAAAGATAATAATCATTGCTTCATTCCCTTCTCTCTAAACCTGATTTGTTTAGGCATCATCGAGAGGTCCTTGGAATGAGCACAAAATAAGATAAGTCAATAAAAGACCAAAATAAAGCAAACCAAACAAGCTAATGTTCTTCATATCGCTAGCCAAGACTACACTACTATGAGGTACCTGACGCTTATTTCCATCATAGGAAAGCTATATCCTAGGAAATGTTGTAATCAGGGTTTTGATGGGACTAATTTGGATGATAAGCTACCAATATTCTGAGTTGATCAACTTGCTTGCTTACTAACTTAGACTTTCAAGACTTTGATGATTAGGGTGTTCACTTTTGAACCTGCTAGACTTGCTTCTGATTGACTCACCAAAGGATGAAAGTGACGATTGATTTCATTATGAGTGATAAAGTTCACGGGTGAAAGCGAGATGAAATGGATGCACCATTTTGGATTTTCAAATATTTTGAGGCTGTTTTGGAATTTTGAGATGTTTTACAAATGTTTTTGGTATTTTCACATTTTTCAATGTTTTTGGTATTTCGAAGATTTATGACAAAGAGACTAACTTAAAGACCTATCCTAGGGGTCTTGGGAGCTGATCCATAGATTAGCCTTGCCTACATTATACACGTAGAGACCATGTAGTTTGACCGACAACGTACTTGAATCAATTCTGAGATAGACAAACAGATTGCCATTTTATTGCGACAGACGCTAAAGGACTAACCTAAATGTCTCAGAGGATGATCGAAGATCAACCTTTCCTATGTTTAAGCTCAAAGATGATGTAGTTCAACCAGGTGAAAGACTGACAAGACTCAATGATGAAATTTTTGGAGATTTTCTGATATATTGACATGTTTTTGGGTTTTTGAATGATTTGGATGTTTTTGATTTTTGATATAGATTTTTTGAATGTTTTTGGATTTTTTGATGCTTAGGAAGATCATGAGAATATACACGAATGCGATCTAATGCAGGTATAGGAACATGCCCCCAACATTCAAATGATAGACTACTTTGGTGAAGGCAGGACAAAACTGACCTTGGGAATATGCCAAGTAGTACTATGGTGGAATATGGTATGGGCATCAGCTCAGGCTATAGTATGGATGTGAGTGGATGGTTTTGTGGATGATTAATGAAATGTGATGGAATGGATGAGTAGCTTGTTCAAATCCTGGCAGATGGGGAGTGCTTTATTTACACTTGGTACCTATTTGCTAGGTTTTCACCAAGGTACTTGTCCAAAGCAACACCGAAGTGGTTTTCACTAGAGGATGATTTTTTCTTTACTGTTTTCAATCCTTTTTCTTATTTTTTTGATTTTTTTGATTTTTTGCATTTTTTGATATTTGTGTTGTCACCAAGACTCCTATTTTCTAGGTTTTCATCAAGGTAACCATTTTTTTAGGACTTTTTTTTTTTTTTTGTATTTTTGGTTCTATGCCTTGCAAGTTCTTAGGCATAAAACTTTTTGAGATGATAATTATTCATGGGCTCCTATGGGGGCTCGACCTCTGGTGTTGATAACTGATATGCCCTTGATTTATAGCTTGCTATGATGATGAAAGGTCCTAGCCAGTTGGGTTCAAACTTTCCTTTTCTATTTGGGTTTGGTACATTCTTTTGGTTCTCTTTCATCAAAAGTTTGACGACTTGGAAGGTGTGTTGCCTAATCTTCTTTTTGTAGCTTCATTTCAAGTGATTCTGGTAGACCTGCAGAAGGATTTAGGGCATCCATGCATCATTCATCTAGTAACTCCAGCTTCTTGTAACCTTGTATTCCTCATCTATGATGAGGTTTTGCAATGATATCCTTAGTGATGAGAGTTAGATCTCGATAGGGAGGATGGCTTCTGATCTGTAAACCAAGAAGAATGGGGTGGCACTTATTGGCATGCGGATGTTGGTGTGGTAGGCCCATAAGGGAGGATTTAACTACAGATGCCATTCAGGATTGGAGTCATTGAATTTTTTCTTAAGGATCTTCAGAATGGTTTTGTTGGTAGCTTTTGCTTGGCCATTGCCTTGTGGGTAATATGGGGTGGAAAAGCAATGCTAGATTTTGAATTTTTCACACAAGTCACGAACATCCTGATTCTTGAAAGGTGTCCCGTTATCAGAGATAATGGATTGAGGAACACCATATCGACAAATGAGGTAGTTCAAGATGAATTTGGATATATGCTTTCTCATGATGTAGGTCATGGGGATTGATTCGACCCACTTTGTGAAATATTTGGTGGCGGTGATAATGAACTTGTGGCCGTTAGATGAGGTGGGTGATATTTTACCTATGAGATCAAGCCCCCATTGGGAAAAGGGCCAAGGTGTAACAATAGGATGCAATTCTTGAGCTAGTGCATGAATGAGGTGTCCATGTTGTTGGCACTATAGACACCTTCTAACAAAGTTGTGTGCCTCTCTTTCCATTGACGGTCAGTAGTACCCGATTCTTAGCAACTTCTTAGCCAAAGTCATACCACTCGAGTGTGAACCACAAGTGCCATTGTGTACCTCAGTTAAAGCAGATAGGGATTCCTTAGGTTTTAAGCAATGTAACAGGGTTCCATCGATACTTCTATGGAAGAGGGTTTCTCCTAGGATGACAAATTGTAAGGACCTTTTGACAAAGGTTCACTTAAGGTTCAGGGTAATGTCAGCTGGGAGGATTCCTAATCTCATGTAGGTGTAAATATCATGGTACCAAAGATCACTAGAACCAACAAGTTCACACACATATTTTATCTTTGGTACCTCAAAATTTGATACGAGAAGCTGTTCTACGAGGAATTCATTTTTCGAGACGTTGCGAGGGATATCTAGCAAGGATCCAATTGCTTCCATTACTTCGGCTTCTTTATTGTTTTCCCTTGGTATCTTCTCAAAGGTGATATCAATAAATGATTCCTTGAGGCTTTCTACTACATTTTTTTATGGTGTGAGCTTATCATCTTTAGTTTGGTATTCACCATTGACTTGGTTAATGATAAGCTATGAATCTCCATAGACCTTTAATGCCATGATTCATCGATGTGCCACAATTTTGAGACCTATGGTTAAAGCCTTGTAATCTGCAATGTTGTTTGTATAGGGGAATGCCAACTTGTAAGATCTTGGTATACAATCCCCTTGTGGGGTGATGAAGAACACACTGGATCCTGATCCATGTTGTGTATGGGAATTGTCAAAGTATAGTTTCCAATGATCGGCTGCACTGAGATTGAAAAGGGACTCATCTGGAAACTCTAATATGAGTAGGTTGTCTTCATAGAGGGGAGCTTCTGCTAGTTGATCTACAATTACTTGTCCTTTTATTTCCTTTCGCTCCACATACTCAATGTCATACTCTAACAATATCATTACCCACTTAGCCATCCTCCCTATGAGCATAGCCTTTGATAGTGGATATTTTAAGGGATCTATCTTGGCAATGAGCTTGATTTTATGTGCCAACATGTAGTGTCAGAATTTGTGTGAAGTGAACACTACTGCTAGGAAAGCTTTCTCAATAAATGTGTAATTTAACTCATGACCAACCATTGTTCTGCTGATGTAATAGATATCCCTTTCTATACCAATCTCATCATGTTGAGCCAAAAGAGCACCCAAGGCTACTGTTGTTGCTGAGAT
>CM021102.1:790208243-790354177 GCA_007115665.2 Sequoiadendron giganteum | reverse complement strand
TAGGACATGCTTTGTTAAGGTATCTCAAGTTTGTGCAGATGCAGATGCCCCCATTAAGTTTTGAGACTAGTACAAGGTTAAATACCCATTTCGGATAATCGATTGGGCATATGAAGCCAAAATCCAGGAGCTTCTGTAACTCAATCTTGAGTAGCAAGGCTATTTGTGGGTGCATTTTCCTTAACTTTTGTTTTACTAGTTTTGCTCTAGGGTAAACAACCACATGATGAACCACCAATTCAAGATCCAGACCTAGTATGTTAGCATAGGTCAATGCAAAGTTTACCTTCCTTTCTTTCAGGAATGCTGCTAGCAGTTCTTGTTCCTCTGTTAGGAGAGACTCGACATAGAAAGTGATTTGCGGTTCTGTTTCCATTCCCAAGTTAACAGGATTACACTGCTCTACCAGGACTACTGATTTTTCTTGATGTAGAGTAGTAGGGGGGAGATTTAATCCTTCATCCTCTAGCACCTTAGAGAGGTTTTCACCATTGGATGTGTTCTTTATTTTTACTATTTTGTGGTTAGAGAGTGCCATAGTGTGGTTTTCACTCAATAACTTTGAGCTTATTCTTGATATTTTTCTTTAGTGACTAAAGGACTCAATCGTCTCTCCATAATATGCCTGGGTATCTAATGTGATGTTGAAGCCTTCCTTGTGATCCCCACATAGAACTATATCCCTTAGTCCCATGAATTTCGAGAGCGCCTCATCATTTTCGAATGAGTCTAGAATTGGCGGTCCTCGTTGGTCATGATCAATGAGTTGAGGGTACACTAAGGTGATTTGGTGGGTTTGTTGGTTTGACTCAGCTAGGGAAGCACTAATCATTAGTAGGGTGGAATCCTAAAAGAGCCTGGGAAGGCTTGTTATGGTGTCATCATCGTCACTGCTACTACAAACCTCGATTATGTCAAACGTGAAGTTGTCAAAAGGTAGGCCTATGGATATGGGTAATCTAAGGTTGGTTGCCAATACCTGAGGAGAGGACCTGATTTCCCTACTGGGAGCACCTCTGCCATGCACGGTTATACTTAGAGGAGTACAACTGAGGCCAAGGTTCCACATTCTTCTTTTTGCAATGATGGGCTCCAGGCATCCATCACTATTCCTTCCAAGGCTTTCATTCCTATTATAGCCCATACCAAGCATCATTTGTAGTCCTCTATTGGTTTCCTCCATCGGTAAGGTGGGTGTGGGTTATGCATCTCAGTGTATTGAGCTTGCAATATCTTTCTTGTCAATGCTTTCCTGACTTAGATCTCCCTAATGGTGGAATCCAGAAGGATCTTCCCTAAGGGTGCGGATGGGTGTTTCAGTTGATCGAGGTTACCCATGTGACCTAGGAGATTGTGGTAACTCTCCTACAACAAATGAATTCCTTTTCATTTTGTAGCCATTGCATCCATTGTCTTGGATCATGTTCTTGATGTCAGATATGTTAGGGATGGCGGGTGTCTTTGTCGCAGAGGTTGGTTGGGTCGATGAATGAAGTAGATGGGCCTTCATAATTTTTTGGTACCTGGGGGATTTTATAAAACTTGGCTTCTAAGATTTTGCAATAGGCAAAGGTTTCGAGATCCCCATATATAGTGACCTCCTCATTTTGGTGTGAGAAATTAATACATTGGTGATATGTTGAGGCCACCGCTTTCATTCCATGGATCCATGGATGTCCTAGGAGGATGTTGTATGGTAGGTCGAGGTCGAGGACCTGACAGGTAGTCTCCATGGTTGTTGGTCCCACTTGGATGGGGATTTTGATAGTGCCCTGAGACACTCTTTCTTGATCATTATATGCCCTTATTGTGATTCTTTTGTTCTTATTAATGGAATCCTTGATGAATCCCAATTTCTTTATAAGTTTTAGAGAACAAATATTAAGGCTTGCACCTCCATCCACTAAGACTCTTTTAACTTTATTTTTATGGACCAACACTTGAAGGTGAAGTGCACAATTATGAGATGGCTGTGGGGGGGAATTTTGTTCAAAGAATGTAAGGAGATTTGGGGTAACGATGTTACCAACCATAGCCTAATACTGCTTTGTGTCAATGGTGGCAAAGATGGTGGATGCAGTTAATGCTTCATCAAGGATTTTCCTATGGGTGGCAAAAATTTTCAATAGTTCCATGATGGAGATTTGGGCGGGGGTTCTCTTCAGCTGGTCAATGACATTGTAGTCATAGGGGACAACTTTTGTATTAGAAATGGGGGTCTTAGTTGGTGCCCTTGCAATGGTGACCTTTCCACCATGTGTGATGACTCCATAGTCATTGTTGGCTCCTTTGACATTAATGACCATGACCATTTCATCGACACATCTGACTATCTCCTCATACACTAGATTTGCACTAGCATATTTTTTCTTGCCTTTATTATTCCCCTAATTGTTTCCTTGATTGTGGTTCGACATCGGATTTGTGTATATTTTCAAGTCTTGGTTACTGGCTGGTTGTTCAATGTTGATGATCTTATCCTTGATGAGGACTTGGATAATATTTTTTAGTCTCATGCAATTTGCGGTGGTATGTCCCTTAACTTTGTGAAAATCACAAAGGAGGTTTTCATTGTACCATGGCGGCTTTGTCATGGGTTCCACATATTGCTTAGAGCTAGAGACTTTGATTAGGTTTTCTTTGACCAAATTTTTCATTATGGACTCAATTGATTCTCCCAGAGCCATGAATTTTCGATTGGGAGGTTATTTGCCTCTAGGAGGTGGTCCTCCTTGATTGTTCAGATTGTTGATTTGGTTGGTGGGAAGTGGTTGTTGCTGTGCTATGACCGCATTAATTTGTACATTGTTGTGATTATGATTTTGTAGTTGATGATGGGTCTGGATGTTCTGTTTAGGGGCACTAGTGACCACTTTAGCATCGACCATACTGTTGTTTGTGATATTTTTTTTCCTCGACCATGTTTGAGGTTTATCTTTATAATTGTTGGATGGGTGGTTATCCTATGGTGGAGTGAATGTTGATGCACCTCCTCATGCACTAAGGGCTCTTTCGATGTTGAGCACCTTTGGGATCAGTTAATCATATGATGTGATGCATTGCATTTTCAAGTAGAACGCCAAGCTTTCATCTAGATTGGATATGATGGTGAAAACTTCTTGTTCTTTTGGCATGGTCCACTTGCTTTGATTGGCCTTCGATTGCCATATTTGCAAGAAGGATGTGAATAGCTCTCCTTTTCTTTGTTTGAGCATTGATAGTTCTTCCAAACTAACATCTGCACCCATGTTGAAAGCATAATTTTTAAGGAATGCTTCCACAATTTCCTCGAATTTTTTAATGCCCGTGGGTAGGTGAGAAAACCATTCCAGTGCTGGACTAGTCACACTTCAGGGGAAGAGTTGCATTAGATATGTGTCGTCGTATGCAACCTCCATGCAATGCACTTGAAATTCTCTAACGTGGTTTTTAGGGTTACCTGTTCCATTATACTTGTCAAATTTTGGGATCTCAAATCCCTTCTAGAACGGTACCATGGTGAGACTTCTATCGAAAGGATAAGAGCACAAGTTTCCTGGTGTTCTTGTTGTTTTTCCTACTTGTAAGTCCAACACTTGCTGTAAGAGCGGTTTGATTTGTGTTGTGATATTGTTGCTTGGATCGGGAGGTGGAATGAATGTATTTTGAGGCATTTGAGGTGTTTGATTGGTGGGAGGAGTACTAGTGGGAGTTTGCTGCAAGCTCTGTTGTGCATTCAAGGCCTATTGGTATGCTTGCATTTGTGTCAACAATGCTTGTTGTTGATCTTGTTTTTGTTGTTCCAACAACACTTGTTGTTGGTCCATTTGTTGTTGTTCCCATAAAGCTTGTTTTTGGTCCAGTTGTTGTTGTGCTAACAAATCTTGTTGTTGGTCTAGTTGTTGTTGTGCCAAAAAAGCTTGTTGTTGGTTGAGCTATTGGTTTGCCAACAAAGCTTGTTTTTTGGCTTGTTGTTGTGCCTAAAAGTCTTACAGGGCTTGTTGGTATGCTTGTTAATGAATCACTTGCAATTGCACTTGGTATTGTGCTTGTGCCCGTTGCTGGGCTTGAGCTTGGGCTTGTGCTTGTGCTCTTGCTTGTTGGGCTGCTTGTGCAGCTTGTGCGGTTTGTGTGGCTTGTGCAGCTTGTGTGGCTTTTTCATTTTTCCTTAGTACCCTTTTATGATTATACTTTTGGATGGCTTGGATCATCGTGATGAATGAATTCGCCCCATTAGCTTTTCGTGGGATGGGTGGTGGAATGGGAATGACGCCAACCATTGTGACAGGGGAAAGAGTTGTGGTGGTGGTTGGGGTTTGGATTGTTGGTGGTGTGGTCAAGATGCTTGGTCCTTGAGAAGGTATGCTTTGGGAGATTTGAGTACCAATTGATGTATTTGTCATGGTGGCTTGAATGGTCACCACTTGTTGTTGTGATGGCATGGCTAAAAAGAGAGAATTTGATGTGATGCTCAGATTGCCCATGTTTGAGAAACTATCAATGGGTACGGGGGAAGGCCCAATCCAAGAGGTGATGTGGATGTGAATGGAAGTGGAGGAAGATATGATGTGCTCCTAGGGAAGAAGAATGGGTCAATGATTCCCATTGTTCCAAAAAAATCACCTTCTCCTTGCAGTAGAGAAGTTTGTATGTTTGATTGACAGGCTGGTGTAGCATGAAATGAGGACAAACCAGTGGGATTATGGAAGGTGAGTGGGATGTACGAGTGTGATGGATTCATCAGAAAAGAGTTTTCTAGTGTGGTTTTGACACTTACCTCTTTGTTGTTCACAAGGCAATGTTGTTGTAACTCTCAAAACATAGCACTTCCTTTGTTCATAATTGGTGAGGTTGGTGTGATTGTTGATGTGAATAGGGGAGTTTCTTGGATGATGTTATGAATTGAAATTGGGGGAATTCTCATGAGAGGCCTTTCTATACTAGTTCCTATGTCAAGGTCAGAAGGGAACTAGACTCCTCCTTCCATTAATGTTCGTAAGAATAGAGAAGGGTTAAGTTTAAGCATGGCATTGACAATTCTATGATTCTCAAGATTTTGAATCATTTCAGTTATTTCCCTTTGCATCATTCCCAAGTCTTCATTAATGATGTCCTCTTCATAGACTTCCCCTTGAGGATTTTGTGATGATAGAGAAGGGCTACTTAGGGGATTGATGGATTTTGAAAGGTTTGCTTTGGTGGTTACCAGACCTAAGTCACCGGAAGTTGGTATGTCATTGATGGTTTCCATGTTCTTCTTGTATTGTGATCTTGTTTGGACCATAAAATATAGGGATCATTTGATCCTAACCTTTCAGGCCCAAAAGAGAAGAACTAGGGAAGTCAAAAGATCAAAGAGGGTGGTAGTGATGATAGAATAAATGGATGAAGTGAATGGGTGAAACTTTTGAAGAGCCTTTGAAGGGTTATGTTAAAATTTTTAGGACTTAGATTGATGGTGATGGTTTGACTAGGTGTTTTAAGTCAAACAAGATTGTAGTGAAGTTGTAGACCTTGGGAAGTTGTGTTATCCTAGGGAAACTTGCACAAGAGAATGAATTGGCTAGGTGTGTAAAGCCAACCAAGGTGATTGTGAACTAGTAGACCTCAGGAATTTGTGTTATCCTAGAGGTAAATTTGTCCAAGAGATTTGATTATTTTGGCTAGGTGTGTTAAGCCAAGATAGGATGATGTTTGATTTAGCCTTTTAAGTTTAGCATGAGTGGTTTTTCAAAAGTTCTCAAAAGTTTGTTGATGAGATGAGATTTGATTGATGGAGAGACGAATGAGGATGATGACTTTGATCCTAGACTTGAACCTAGAGACAACTCTCTTTACAAAACATCAATGTTGAAGAACATGCTAGACTTCCTATGTGATGAAAGCAAACCTTCCAAAAAGCTCAAGATTTTGTTGATAGTAGAATGCATACAAAGTTGGATTATTTCTTGAAGCCTTTTTATAGAAGTTGTACACTAGTCTTTCTTTGACTTCAAGAAGCATTTCAAGATGTTGCTCATGGGATTTTAGACTTATTATTTTGAACCTTGGTTTTGGGATCTTGACCTTTTAGGAAATAGTTTGGAACAACACATATGAGGTTCAATTTGTCTTTTTATCTTGGCTTAGTGAATTTTATTTTTACCAAAAGCACTTGCTTGATTATGTTTCAAACTATATGTCTAATGTCCCACTTTCTTTTTCATCCCACAAGGTCCATTATGTGGAAATCAAGGAAAATAGGGCAAAAGTTTCCTATGTTTAACCTTATTGAAAATAAATGATGATAGAATTCAAGCACTTAGAAACCTCTAAGGATATGATCCCTGGGGAAAGAAAGAGTGCTTAAATTTGTCAAAAAGGTATTTGTTTCTTCAAAGGGGTTTGAAATTTGGAGGTCTTTGTGAATGTTCATTTTTCAAATGTTTTGAGGACCAAGCAATGCATTTTTCACTTCCAAAAACATTTTACAACCCTAGGATGATGAGACAATATTTTGTTGGGCTCCCACTTGGATAAATCCAGCTGCGCATATTTTGTGCGGATGGATAGATGCTTGACCACACTGGCTCCCCTCCATGGCATACACTTCTTGGGTTAGCCAAGCATTAGTACCCATGAATCTCCCATGGCATACTTTCCATCTCTACAAAAAAACCACATGTATAATGTGGGGCAGCTTCAAAGGACATGACCTTTTGCACCAACAAAATAGATAAGGATTTGGCCTTTCTAAACAAGGGTTTTAGTTTGGACTTTCTGTTCATGGAGGCTGACCCATGTGGCGAGAGACCATTGCTGCCCTTCTCGTCGGAGCCAACTACATAATATTGGCTTTTGTTCTAGTACCCACTTTTATATCCTGGATGGAAATACACTTGTCTTTAGTGTGTTACCGGTTGGGTCATTCCCTTGGGTGAGTTATTTTTCCCACAAAGTAGGCCTACTAAGATAAATAATAGCGAGTAAACATATTCGCAATTCAATCAACCTTCATTTAGAAACAAGGGGAGAACTCACGTAATAAGTTTACTCACACTCGCATGTTTGGTTCAATTTTAATTCCAAAAATCAAATGTGGAGGCAATCTTTTATGCAACTTAGTGTCACCAAAAATATTTTTGATTCTCAAGATTGTCGTGAAGCGCGAGAGAATCGCATATGCCTTTTTAAATGACACTACTTTGTAAAAAAAATTACAAGGCACAAAAATAAATGTTCATTTTAACTCCCTCAAAGAAATAATGAGTTCTTTTTAAGGACCAAAGGAAATGTGAGATTGCCTTGTTCAATTTTTTAAACCTTTAAACAAAATCTAGTATGTTGTTCCTAAGGTTCTTTTTAGCTTTTTTTGCAACTTTGGAGAATAAATTTGATTCTTTGTTTTAAAACCCAAAAGAAATTTAGTTGTTTCTAAGGCAAATGAAATTAACAAATTTCTTTCAAACAGAATTTTAAAAATCCTTAAAGAGTGTTGAACAACACTTTAGTGTTTAAAAAAAAATTGTGCATAATGAACATGATCCCATGTGAACCTTCTACCTTACTTATTTCCTTGCTCCAACCTGATAAAATGATAGAAAACCAGAGAGTACAAAGACAGCAAACAAGATCAAGAATTAGAAAATCAAAAAATCAAAAAGTACATGTCAAATTTTTAAACCTGACTATTTTTCATGGTACAGTTTGGAAAAAAAGCGGTGCTATATAGCACCGCACATTCGATTGTGAGCGATGCTCTATAGGAACATAGACCGTAGGTGTAGCGCAATATGGTCAAGTGGCGTAGTTTGTGAAGTAGCTAGGTTTGAAATTTTAAAAATTTTGAGGCGGGAAACAGGGCGACGCAGTTTGGGAGTTGAGCAGTGTAATATGGAGCCGCGTTTCTAAAAGTGGTGTGATATCACACTGCGGACCTATGTGTGGTGTGGTTAGAGATTTTAAAAATTTAATAGGCAAGAAAGCAGAGCGGCACAATTTGGAAATTTTACGTGGTTCAATGTAGCATCATGTCTCTGAATGTGGTACAGTATGGCATTGTGCCTCTAGAAGCGGCGCAATATAGCGCCATGGAATTGTGTGCAGCGCAGTTTCCTGTGACCTATAAAAAAGGAAAAAAAGATGAAATTTAAAAAAACGTGATTAGAATTAGAGATCTTCCCTCCTTCTAGCGCCAATATGTGAACCCCTAAACCTACAAATGCACAAGTATAGCAAACAAGTCAAATTGTTTGATCAAATGCAAGCAAGCATGAGAGATTCCCCATGAAATCCATCTATTTAACTCAAACTAGGAAAATGAAGAACACAATATGGAAAAGCATATAAAGCCTAATTAAGCAAATAGAATTAAGATCCCATGGGGGAATTGGTACCAACTGAATGTTGAAATTGGATCTTTCCCAACTCCTAAGTTGCAATGTGAGTGATTGTGAAATGGTCAAATCTCCCAAAGAGATTTGAACATAACCTTGCTACAAATTGTAAAAGTGATGAAAGGTTGAGTGGAAATGGGAAAAATTAGCTCTCAATGTGAAGAGAGTAACTTTGCATGAGATTGTGGATGTTGAATGAGGAGAGAAGCCTCCAATTCATAGACTTCAATTTGGAAGAGAAAGCAAGATTTGAGCAATGTGGGACTAGCTTTCAATCCAATGGTTGAATGCCACATGTCACCATGTGAATGGTTGATGGTTGTGCACATTTTGGCCAAAGTGCCAATAAATGCAATTTGTTTGAATTTGAATTTTTGAAATGACTTGTTGAAGGGAGAAGGGAAATGAAGTTAATGTTCCTTGGCTCAAGGAAAAGGACTTGTAAGAGGCCTTAAATTCCTTGTTGGAAGGACCAAGTCCACTTGGCTTTTTTGAATTCAAATGAGGGAATATTCCCTTTTGATGTCATGTGAGGAAAAATAGAGAATTAAATAAATCAAAGTAATTGATTTATTGTGCAAGTTGCATTCTCTAGAGGATTTTAGTGAGAGGGATTAACTTAATCAAGGTTTTGATTAATTTAATGAAGAATTAGATGATTTGACAATTTTGACTCAAATAGATGAATTAATTTAAGAGAATTGAGAGGAGATGATTAATTAAATAAATGATTTTGATTTATTTAAGTAAAGGGGAATATGTTAGATTAAATCAAATAGGTTTTAATCTATTTAATTTAATATGAGGACTTTAGAGAATTTAATTAAATAAAATGGTTTATTTAATTAAATAGAACTATAAGGTTAATTAAATTAATTGATTAATTTAATCACTAGAGGAGGAAGACTTAATTTAATGAATAATGATTCATTACATTAAGAGAAAGAATATGATGAAATGTTGAGAGTATGATTCGGGAAGAAATGTTGTTAATAAACGGGATCAAGTGTGCCAAGATGAAATTTTACATTTTCCATGTCTACAATATGTATTCCAATTGATCTTTTTGGAAATAGACTGACTTGGGATCCTTTTTAAATCTCTAAGGATCGAAACCAAAATGTTAATTATTAAAATGACACCTTTAAGTCAAGGGTGCCATCGCCCTTGATCGGGTGTTTTTGGCCCAAATTTTTCAAGATGTTTATGGTTTTAATATATTTTCCTAATCTGGCTCTAAAATTAATAAATTATTAATACAATTAATATTATAGGAAAAATAGGGTGTCCATAGAGTGAAAATGTCAATGGTAACAATTTACAATACTAAATTTTGCCCCCACTTTAGTGAGAGTGTGTTCTTACATTCATACTAACAATAAAGGAATGAATTCTTTATCAAAATGCTAAAGAGATAGGATGGCATCATGTTGATGGATGAATTCACCCCAAAGTTAGGATCCCATTGGTCTACAATGTTAAGATAAACATGAAGGAGATATATCACAAGAAAAGATAAGGTAAAATTTAACCATATATAAAGTGTACAATGGGAAATCAAGGGAGTACACATAAAAGCATACGTAATACAAATACAATGCATGCAAGGAATATATGCAAAAAACATGTGGAATACACGAAGAAAATTGTAAAATACACAAAGAAAACACATGTAATACATGAAGAAAACACATGGAATACATGATGAAAACACATGAAATACACTAGGAAGACACACAAAACACATGAAAAAATAATACACAAAGAAAACATGATACAAACATATATAAAACATTACACACACATGAAGCATATAACAACAAATGTTAGTACATAAAATCTAAAGATCTAAGTTAGCAAGGTAAGGAGACCTCAATATGTAAGGTTGTCTCGATTACCAAGAATCATCCATCGAATACACAACATACAATCTAAAATTTTGAAATGATACATAAAATTTCTCACAAGGATACATAGATCTACTAGCTAGCAAGTTGTGTTATGCTAGTTAACCATGTAAATTGATAAAAGATAGGTCCCATAAGGCTCAAAAGTTGTTTTATGTTAGTTTACTTATGAGACACATGGATCTATTGGATAGTAAGCTCCCTTATGCTAAGCTCCCTTATGCTAGGTTTCCATATAAAATTCTCAAATTCATAGGTCAACAAGCTCCATTATACTAATTCTATGGATTGTTTGGAAATAACACATTAGGGAGCACCTAAATGTTAACTATCATGGGGGATATTTTAATTTCATATGGGATGAATAAATTCTTAATATCATAGGGGACAAATTGAAAACCACGCCTCAAGGGGCATTATGAACAACAACACCACCAAGGGGGTATGCCAATAAGCCAAAGATCAATAGATATATATGTGGGGATATATGAAATGGATAGGGTGATATGCCCACCTTTAAATGTTAGCATACTTTCTATGTTGGTATTTTTAGGAAAAGAACTGAGGAGAGGGGATCCTCAAGAAGGATGTTGATGTAAGAGCATCTAGCAGTGTAGGGAAATATTGCATCACCTAAAAAAAAAAATATATTATTTTCTTTAGTTGTTTTGAGTTTCGTGACGGCACTTAAGGGGCATGAGATAGTTAGGAGTCAAAAATAGAAAAAAATGCTCACTTTCTATTTTAGCAAGTCAGCCTAAATAGGCTCGTATGGACCTAAAAATTTACCCGAAGGAGAAGAGCTGAAAAAAATTTCCGGTCATGAAAAAATCACCTCAATACCCTGAATGGTTTGGGAGAAATTAAATTTTTTGTCCCGAGAAATTTCTCTAATGGGGCTTCAAATTCATATATAAAACTTTAGAGGCCCTGAAACAACTTGAAAAGTGGTTGAACTAACCTACGGTGGGATCAAGCATTGTAGATTTCTTCAAGAGCTTTCCAACAATATGAAATAATAGAAAATTGGACACCCGAGTAAAAATTTATGGCCCCACGAAGTTGCCCTTCTAAAAAGTGAATTTCATTAAAAAAAATTCCTAGGTCAAAAATCAAATGGTGGGACTTTGGAGCCAAAACGAAAGGGAAAGTTGCACTTTCTAGAACATTCTAGGTCAATTATTAGGGTAAAATAAAAGGGTTAAGTGAGGGGATGTAGAGGGTGGCTCCATTAGTGCAGATTGTGGCTTTGAATAATAGTTTTTCTTTCAGAGTTGATTTTGTTGTAATGAATCAAGCCCATGAGGCTGTAGTATGCAAGTTTTGAATATGTAATTTCATTTTTCTAAAAATAATTGAAAGTGGGTTATTTTCTATCTAGTATCTTCTATGTTGGTATCTATTTTTGTGTTTGTGTGGTTTGGGTGGTGTAGCCCTCATCAAATGCACACCTCCAAGACTAGTTATCCTTGATCCCAAGTGTATAGGAAAGGACAACCATGCTATAGTAACCTCTATACAAAAAATTTGAACATAACACTTGATACAAAATATTTAGATGAGTCAGTAACTAGAAGAGTCTTGAGAATATGAGGAGATGTGGTAGAAAACAAATGGAATCCTTTGAGTTTCATAACCTTTAATGAAATGACACATTAACTAATTATATATAAATCACTAATAAAAAATCATCTCGAAGGATGAAAATAAAATTTGAACAAACAAAACCTCTAAACCAAGACTCACACTTAATTCCATTAAAGTCAAGAAGGATTTCCACATAAGTGATAGAACACATGCTAAGAGAACAAGACACAAGAGAATAGGAAGGAAAGAGTAATAACATCAGAACCTTATGAACACACCACTTTAATATATGAGATAAAGATAGTGAATATGAAGTAGAAGAAAAGATGAATACCTCTAGGAAGCTACCAATTTTTAGAAAAGACAATGGTGAAGCTATAAAACACATCTTTATTCCAGAATATATGTGGAAAGATAAAAAATTAATGGGGACAACACAAAGCTGTTCAGTTTTATTGGATCCATATGTAGTGATACCCTCAATTGGTTCTAGAAAACATATCCAAATAATGACAAGGAATGGGAGATAGTAAAAAAAAAGTTAGCAAATTTTGACACTTTGGAACTACCTACCGATGGGGTAACAAAATTGTAAAAACTTACAAAAAAAAAAGATGAAACCATAACAAAATTTGAGAATATATTTAATGAAGTAACTAGAATACTAGAGGAACCTATTAGAACACAATAATATACTATAAGGGGGTGAATCGATATATACCACACATTAATCTAATTCAACTTTATCAACCAAAGATTATGTCATCAACATATACAAAAACTATTAAAATTTGTTCATCCTTAATTTTGATGTAAAGATTGTTAGCAACATGAGCATGTTGATATATGGTGTTTTCATTGACGAAAACCCATTGTATAAATGTAGAAGTGTTGGTCTAGAGAAGACCAAATGTTTTGGAGAATTGTTTAAGTCCATGTGCATATTCATTGTTCAAAGGAACAATTTTTTGGTTTGCATTAATCCACCATGAATAATCTTGTCATGTAGTTTTGAGGTGTTCATGGTGTGTTTTGAACATGTCTAAATCCAAGGTTTTCAGGTTTTATGTCTTCCAAAGCTAAATATATTAGTGACAGAGTATTGGGCTTAGTTATGGCAAAGTGACTAGTACAAAGTGCATTATTGGAATGCTCCACATTCCATCAAAGATGAATATTATGCTATGCAATTTTGAGGAAGTGTTGGAAGGTATCAAAGGTGTATGCACTAAAATTAGCAAGTGGTTTGGTGGTCCACGTGTAGATTTGGGAATGAATAGCTAGTTCATTCAATTTTGACTTCACCAGTTTTTGTTATATGGTGTTGAACTAAGGGTTTTGGGGTTGTGTGGAGTTAAGTTATGTATGTAGTGGATTTATGGGAGTAATTATAGGTCATTCCAACCTATTCTAGTGGTGTAAACATTTTGATTTATTTTTCAAATCATGTGTGTTGGAGTTCTATTCTAACATGTTATGAGGTTGCATATTTCATCTAATTAGGCTAACTTTATTGATGATTTAGGTTTCTATGGTAGATGTATTTATATATACAAGGTTAATTCATTGTACGAAGGTGAAATCGAATTATAAAAAGAGTGTGTGTGTGATCTGATGTAGAGTGAAGTGCGAAGTGTGATTGTGGTGAAGTATGAAGTGTGCTAAGTTAGCTTTCTAAGATTAAGTGAAAATATATTTTTAACATGTTGCAAATGCATTATTAGTAGTTTAATTTTGGCATTGAGCCACCCTTTCTTTTATCTTTTTATATTCTAGGAAGTGAGCCCTTGGTAGTGAGCCATTGATAGTGAGACATTATTTATTTATGGACAGTGAGTCCATGATTTTGTAATCTCTATTATAATCGGTTATAATATATTGAGAGCTAATCATCACCATGGTTTTTCCCTTTTAAGGGTTTTCCATCTAAATCTAGTGTTCTTTTGTTATTTTTTGTGATGCATGATTTAATTATTACTTTCCATTATTGTAAGCTTAATATAATTCTTTTAATGGATGTTTAAGTTAATGGAGTTAATGACTTCTAGTGATAATTGATTCATCCCCCTCTCAATATTTTGGGTGTTCAACAATTGGTATCAAAGCTTGGTTCCTTCAATTGGTTTAATCTCTAAGGTAGATCTTGGAGGTTGAACACATGACAATTAGGAGATATCCTATTCCTCTAGAAGAGATAATCCCTAAACGGTTTACTGAAGAAGATTATGAAGTTGATATGGAAGGAGAACTCAAATCTTCCCTTGATGATCTAGATAAAGTAGAATGTGAGAATAGAGATCTAAGAGAAGATATTAAGAGAGTAGATGAGTGCATCAAGAAGTTGAGAGAACAACTTGAGAAAGATAAATAAATATTCTTGGAAACAAATGAGCAACTCAAAGAATAAAATGATAGAATCACTAATCTAAAAGTGCAAGTTGAAGAAGTAAAAAGAGTTGAAGACTACCTGAATGCCAAATTGAGAGACAAGTCTATAGAATATTCAAAGCTTGAAGAAGAAGTTGTCTCTAAGGAAAGATATGGATAAATAAAATATTCAAGAAGAAAAGTTTAAGAAAGGTTCCACCCTGCTTGATGATATACTTGCAAGTCAAAAATCTTCACAGGAAAAAGAAGGATTAGGGTTTGAAAAAGGAGAAATTTAAAAGTTAAAATAGACTTCAAATATTGTTGAAAGGAACAATGTTGAACAAAGGAAAGTGGAGATAAGAAGAGCAATATCAGACAGGTCCAAAACTAGAATAAATATTTCAAAAAGCCTCCTATCAGGCAATAAAATACACAAAAATATTCATATTTTAATGGTTTTTGTTATTCTTGCAATAAATCTAGACATAGATAAGTAGAGTGTAGAATCATAATGAATCAGAATGTCCAATCATTTTTTGGTCAGTGCTATACATGCAATAGATTTGGTCATAAGGCTAGTGACTATAGGTGTTAGATGATAAATGGTTACAATAATGGTATAATTTTCCAATCATTCAATGGCTACTATACATGCAGTGGACTTGGGAATAAGGCTTTTGAATGCTGATCTAGAATGACAAGAAGTAAGTTTTTGAGTAAAAAGGTATCATATGTCACAAATGCAAAAAGCTAGGACACATAGATAAGTTTTATAAAAGCAAGAATGTGACACCCTTTGGTTCACAAAAGAAGATTTATCCAATAAAGAAGGTTTATCTGGTTGAGATGAAGAAGGAAATAAACAAGATATCGAAGAAAAAGGAAGAGAATGAGGTGAAGAATGAATCTTTTCCAAATGCTAGTATAGATGTTTCCTCCAGAAACTAGATAAAGAGATTTGGCTCAAGGGGAGTTTTAGTAGAAATTTTTGTATCCCATACCAAATATGAGTTGTTGATGTGCTTGATTAGATGGTGAAATTTTCAATGTGAATTATCTTGTTGTAGAGATTTGCAGAATGGTTGAAGGTTCCTACGAGAATGTAATGTGGGGTTGCTATCTTTTTTGACCTAAATTTATTGGTTGCATTTAATGCATATTAGGTCATTGGAAAAGGATATATATTCCATTTCGTACATGTTAAATTCATTTATGATCATGAAATTTAAGTGGATTGAAGAGAAAAAGTGATTTGAAGCGATTTTGAATTATTGTTTAAAACCCTATTCATGAATTCCAAAGGTATTTATCAAATTCTTGTAAACACTTATTTTGTGAAGGTTCAAAATGTTTACTCCTCAAGTAATTGATGTTCTCAAGTGGCTAAGACCTAAATTCAAGAAGCACCTAGTTAGATCTATGGAGACAGACCCTAAAGGAGGATTTTCTAGGGTTACTTATGGTATAATACACATAGAGGATGTGAATATCTATATGCACACAAAATGGAAGAGTATGATCATTTTAAGATGCTAGAATATTGGGAGAAGGAGTTTACTGGAGATGACTTTGAGCTAAAACCAAAAAAATGAGAGCTTGATGGAGAAGAAACTAGATGCGTCGAACAATTTCCCCAATTTTTGCTATGAGGATGAGAGGGTTAAGTATGTCCTGAGCCGAATTCATGAAAATTTCATGTGGACATGCAACATATGATAAAAAGGAAGAAATTAGGGTGGTAACTAGTTTCTTTTCTAATGGACCAATTCTAACAATGAAGGACATGAAGAACAATGTGGTAATAAATCTCACTACAGTAAAGTTTGATAAATGGGACGTAATGGTGAATGATATTGATGACCCGATGGTGAAGTATGACTCAATGGAGATAGTTTACAAGATATTTTATACAAATAGAGAAAATTTAGTTTTTTTCTATTGCAATCCACACAACTCACTAGATGGTGAAGAAAGGTGAAGACATAGATTTGTGTGAGATCCTATGATAATAATTGATGGGAAATTTGTAGAAGACCAAAGAATCAAGGTACCCTTTCTGGTATGGTATACTAATTATTTATGTGTTTTTTTACTTTCTTAGAGAAGTGCATAGAAAAAAGAATATTGTATGGCTACATAATATTCCAATTTTTATTCAAACAAAAGATCATTTGAGAAAGTCAAGAAACCTAGAAACCAAGAAATATATGTTGTGGGTTTTCTTTAAGATATTTTATGACAAGATGAAGGAAAGGTACAAGATTTTGGAAAGTGTTGTTGGAAAGTATAAGAATGACATAACATTCATGGTTAGTATAGATTGTTGCTTTATGGAAGCAGTTGAACCCAAAACTGTTTGAGTTTTGGAGCTTGGATATGAAGTGACAAAATTATAAATTATCGGTCATATAGAAGTTGTGCTAAGTAAGCCTAGAGATCCAACTTTGTATAGGTTTGGAACTTATACATAGATATCCAACCAAGTAAGCCTAGAAAATAAGAACTACATTGAGAAAAAATTTGAGAAGATAAAATTAGATTTGGAGGAGATGGTGAACACACCCAAAGGTTCTACAATAAAATGCAAAGTCAAAAGTATTGCTTGATAGGGTAATCCAAGTAAAAGAAGGTTATCCAAGACCTCTACCCCTCTCCTGCTACTCCTAAGTTCTATAGAATGAATCCTAGAGGGAGTTCCAAGAAAGAAACATCTAGCACCCCTGAAACATAGAAGACTTCTAAGAGAAGAAGGAAAGAAAAGGATACTAGGGAGAAGTATATTATTTATTAAGAAAAAGAAGGAGAAGGACCCCAATTGGTCTAAAAAATACTATCTTAAGTCTCTTAGGAAGAAACCAATTCAAAAAGGAAAAAAGTTGATATAGTGGATACAAAGAGTGAAGAGGAAGTAGAAAAAGAAAATAAAAATTTTAATTTTTAGAGAAGACAAAAGAGTTATGAAGAAAAATATCCTAAAGGTAAGGGAAAGAAGAAAGAGAAGAATCCTTTAGTTAGAGAGAATAGTCCAATGAAGCTGGACACTTTTTTCAACAACATTGTAGAGTTTGGCTTGCTTAAGGAAAGTACTAAAATGTTTTTGAATGCAAACAATGCAGATAAGGCAACAATTGAAGGGGCTATTGTAATTAATTTTTTGGTAACATTTTATATTGCCCTAGATAAGATAGAAGATCAATTTCTTGATGATCTAAAGAATGTGTTGACTGCAAGAAGATAATAGGCTATTGAAGAGGATGAAAAGATAAATGCATTTTCCTTGGAGAAGATTGGTTGTTTACTATCTCAAGAAGATAGGTGCAAGTTTTCCAAGTTGTATAATAAGAAATTTAGGAAAAAAAATATATTTTACACTCCTATGAGCATATACAAAGAATATATTGTAAGGATGAGGAGTGAGGTACTGCAAAAGGTTGAAGGTATTGCTAAAGGATTGGGAGACCCTCTAGGTAATGAAGAAAAAATGCAACAAAATACGTTTTTATTGAAAAATAATGTACCTATCAATCAACAATATGAGCATGTGTCTATGGATGAGAATGTACTATTATCAACAAGAGTGCACTCGTGTGTGAAAGCGAAGATGCTTTGCAATCTTGTGTAACATTGGAAAACTTTCAAGTTATGGGTACCCTATGTCAAAAGTTAACCTATGGATTATAGGCCAACTTCCTTTATGATTTTCTAATGATGGATTGTAAAATTTGATTGGAAAATGGAAAAAGGATTGAAATGAATGCATAAAATGAACCTAAAATCAATGGTGATGCACCTAAATGATGAAAAAAATATGCAATTGGATTCACAGCTATATCTTTTATAATGTATCTTCACAACTCAAACTAAGAAGCTTAATCATAATAATGTTTCACAAAAGGGCCTAAAAATCAATCCTTTATGAAGGAAAATAATACTTCCACAACCTAAAGGGAAAGAAAAAACTATAGCACGATTTATGACCTATGATTAAACCTAATACTATGCATAATCATCCATTAATGAGATCTAAACTTAAAGGTTTCAGATTTAAAACACATTAAATTCACATCTAAATCATTATCAGAAGCAAAACACTTGAATATGAGAAGGTAAACACTTGACTCTAACAAGAAACAATGAAGGAATATCTACTAAAACAAACTTAATTATCTTGTAAAAGCTTCTGCATAAATATTATATGTAAAAATTTCAATTACAAGATCTCTCTCTACAAAGTGCAAAGGAAAATAAAATCAAGAAATAAGGAAAAAGAAAGAATTTTTCCAATATATAAAAATATGACATGCATAATTCACCCAAATGGTGAAACTGAAAGTGAACTGAGAGTGAAAAATCAAGCATGCTTCTCATGAGAAAAATAAAAACTACCTAAAAAAGGGGCCCACCAATGCTACAAACTGAGCCTAAATAGCTCAAAACTCCATCTCACACTATGTATAACTGGACTATGACTCAAAATGGCTCCTGATTCCATGGAGGTGGAACTATAAGAACTAAAAGTAAAAATATCCTCCTCACGAGAAAATATGAAAATCCTCCAAATGAGGTCCCCCCACTGAAGAAAACTGAACTCGACATGCTGCAAATTCCAACCTATAATATGCATGATCAAAATATCCTGAGAACTGGCATGAAACTAAGGTTATGTGTCAAAAATATCCATAAATTATGGCCCTAATCGATGTGATCTCCCTCTTTGAAAAAAGACTCTAAGTCAGAAAAGAACAACACTCTAGATGACTCTTATTGACTTCAATTGTGCTTTAGCTATGTTTTTATCTTTGCATGACTTTGATCAAAGGTAATTGTTTAATTAAATATTAAAGATAATCATTCTTGATTATTTTAATATTTATTGTGTGGAGTCTCCTATTCAAGCATTACATACTAAATATTAAGGTAATCAGGAATATTACCATTTAATATTTAATTACAATATTAAACTTGGTCAAAATAATGGTAAACATGAAGTGACATTCTTGTAATAATAAAAAAAAAGTAAGTTTGAAACTCCATCCTCAAAGCTCATGGGAAAGGAAAAATCATTAGGTTAATTGAATTTGAAATTCAATACTATGGAGGAAATAATTTGAAATGATTTACTTAAAACTTGAGAAAAAAACACACTCTCATTCGAATTAGGGTGGAACAAAAGCTTGAACCCTAACTTCATTCTTCACTTTTCTTTTCATGAGAAAAATGAGTGTTGCCAACAGGTAGGGTTTTAGCTTGATTTCCTAACATTTTTGCTCGATTCTATGAGCTTCATGAAGGATTCTTTAGGAAAAAAAAGTGAGTATGAAACTAGACATCTTCTCCATCATTTCTTGAAGTATTTCAGGCCTCAAAGTCGAGGCCATGATACTCCTTTTGACATATCTTTTGATGTATATTTTTGTTCTATGAATTTTCATCTCTTTGGCTGCAATCTAAAGAGGTTTTTACTTGGATTTTGAGAAGGAAAATTGAAGAAATCCCATAGCCTTTCATGGCTCTCTCCAAAATCAACAATGAAGTTAGTTTTAACTTGATTGAATCTCCAATTTTTAAATTCATTTTGCAAAATCATTGCCATGACTCTTAAAGTTATCCTTGGGTATTTTCTTCTCCTCTGAATGAGTGATTTTGTTTTCCCGAATTACCAATGGAATATCCTCATTTTTGAGTGATAAAACTTGTATATGGCACATATCATTCTCTTGGTTTTAAAAAAAAAACCCTCATTGCTGTGACCATAAAGCAATTTTTGAGTCCTTCCTTCATCTGAATGAGCTAAAACCCTCCATTATTCTGCATTTGATGCAAAATTTTGATGTAAACATGTAAAATCTAAGTGGGATTTAACTATTTGTGATAAAAAATTGTCTCTCATGGCCGCGACAGCTATAGAACACAAATTGGGTTCTCTTCATGATTTTCTGGATGTTTTTAAAAAAAAATTCACAATCAACTTGACTGTCCTACTTTTGTATGGATTACTCATGATATCATTGATCATTACATTTTCACTACCATTAAGACCCTTTTGAAAAATTTGTAACTTGAATACCACGGCTAGCTTTGTCACTATTCTTGCTTCATTACTCTATATGATAGCCACAAGAAGTTGTCTTCATTTCATGAAATTTGATGGATATTATCTTTGTATCTATGCTTTGAGGCTGCTATACCTTACATTATGAGATCACTATGGATCATGACAATGAATCTTGAATCCAGGTTGTGATATTTGAAGTCATTTGTATTTCAGATCTCTGTAGACCTATAGGCTTCTCTTCAATTGAGTATACTATGTTTTCACATGATGCTTTTATATTTGATCGTTTGATGAAGGCATTAAGATTGAAGTACTATCTCTTTTGATGCATGATGATTGTTACTTTTCATTACTTTTGAATGCATTAATTTGAGGCTTAGTGGTTGTTCCTTTCATCATGACTGCTCCAATGACTATCATGTTATGTCTATTACATATCTATTCTTCTTGGACTACCATGATCCTTGTATCATTAATATGTAATTTTGTTGAAAGCTTGAGCCTCTATAGACACTAAATGAGCTCCTTAAATGTGTTTCTTTTGCTACATGCTTTGAAATCTCTACACATCTCATACCCATACTTGTATTTGGCTTTATCTTGAAAATCACTATTCAACAGT
This sequence comes from Sequoiadendron giganteum, assembly GCA_007115665.2. NCBI lineage: Eukaryota > Viridiplantae > Streptophyta > Pinopsida > Cupressales > Cupressaceae > Sequoiadendron > Sequoiadendron giganteum. The sequence goes on along the minus strand of CM021102.1, from coordinate 790,333,282 downwards.
TGCTTCACTTTATGATGCAATAGCTATGAATGATTTATCTTTGGAAAACATTTTGTTTTCATCTTGCATAAGATTTGTAGATTTCTATCATACAAAGGATCCTTCTTCTACAAATATAATTACTAGTTTCAATACCTTTTTTATTTCATAATTCAAGGTTGCACCCTCCTTAGCTGTTAGATCTACATGAATGCTTTGTGAATAGTTGACTATCTATTATATTTAAGCTTCATTGCCCCATGCATATGATGAGTCCCTTGTTTTGAAACTTCAAGTTGGAAGTGATTTGAGTAGTGATTCTTTGTTTTATATCTATGAATCTCTGACATAAGAAGATTTGTTCCTTGAATGATTTCCTATAAAAAAATTCTTATTCAAACAACAAATGTCTCTTTTCACTTGCTTTTCCTTCATTAGCATGTTCACTAACCTTCACTGTGTAATATGTTTTCCTACCTTTCTTATGACTATTCCTACATGTTGAAAGAAGTAAGGATGATGTTACAACAATAATAAATGATGTAAAACCATGATATGAATGATGTTGTTTCATTCAATCTTGCATATCAATAACATTCTGAAAAGACCATTGTTCATATGTATCTTTCAATTTGAAGAACTGCTTTATGCATCTTTGACTTGGTTGCTATGAATGATCAATGTTTGAAACTCTTGTAGACTCTTTGTGAGTTTCACCTTCAGTGAAAAAATGTTTATTCTTAGCATGCTAGGCTCAGCCCTTCTGGGAACCCATTTTCTCCACATTTTTTAATGTCTTCAAACCAACAACATAACTTTTCCTATACCTGCACAGTGAACAAACAAGTTAGATAAAAATAGTGTATTCAAGTTTCCCTGATGTTTTGATCTAGAACCTCTGCATTCATCTGATAATGGCTGATTTGATTTAATCTGAAAATGGCTATAGATTATATGTCTTTTGATAGGATATATGTTCAAGTTCATATCCAGAGCTCTAATAGGAATTTTCCAATCAATTTTAGGTGCATCTGGAGATCGGGTACGAGAGGAGTTGAAGACAAGAAGAACCATCTGAAGACTAAAGAATCAACAATCATCACCAACATTGCCAGGCAATGATGGATATGATACTTTTCATGTTTTATTTTCTTTATTTATTCTTCAAATGTATAATTCACATCCCTTATTAAATTAAATTACTTCAATCAATTCCAATGGCTTGTGTGGGACTTTTAAACATTTCTTATGTCTTCCAAGCGTGAAACACCAATGTTTATGCAATCTTGTATGTTCTTTGATTTTAAAATGAATAAAATACATCATTACTATGCAAACTTTGATAAATCTTCTATTGTGATTCTTTTTGCATAATGAACTAAATATTATTAAAACCCTTCAATGCAAATGAACAATTGACATAAAAATGAATGTACCTTTCACCTTAAATGTGATCAGTTGTTCTAGTTCTACCAAATTGAGCTGAGGTAAAATTTTGGTAACATTCTGGAAATTTTTGTTGAATGCTTGCTTGCTAAGCATGCAAAATCAGTAGCCTTGTATATCCATTGGGCATAGAGTCCATTTTTGTCCTTTTTGACTTAGAAAACCTGTAACTTAGTTGCTAAAACCATATAACAACAAAAAAAATTAAAGAAACTAATCATGACTTTGTTTATGACGAAGTCAAAAAACATGTGCAACACTTGCACTTATTGAAAAAAAAAATAGTACTGAAATGAAAAGTGTCATGGGCATTTATTGAAAGCAAAACTGAACTAAAACTATTCTACTATGTACATCTGCAAACTTCACTCCTTAATAGAACTATTTGAGGTGAATCCCGTTGAAATAGATTAGAAATACCTCTCCATCTATTTTTGATAGTTGGAATGCATGATGTTGTTTTCATTCTATGATAATATATGGGCCATCCCACATGGCATCAAACTTTGTGTGTTTACCAGGTCTTCTCTTGAGTTCATTCCATTTAAAAACCAAATCTCCCTCTTTGAATATCCTTGGAACTACTTTTCTATCAAATGTCCTTTTCCATCTAAGCTTGATGAATCTCAAGATTCCTTAATGCTTTTTTGCTTGTTTCTTCCAGCTCCATTAGTTGTGCAAGCCTAATCTGCATAGGTTCTTCATTAAGTAGGTCTAGCTCTCCAATCATATTTAAAGTAGGCAATTCAACTGAGATAGGTACCTTGGCCTTTTTACCATATGTTAACACATCAGGTGAATTACCTATTGCTCTCTTAGGTGTAACCATATCATCCCAAAGGGCTAGTTTCATCTTCTCATGCCAAGTTCTTTGATTTTCCTATATTCTCTTCTTGATAATTTTAATCAGATTATTTTTAGTGGACTTTGCTTGTCCATTACCCCGAGGGTAATAGTTTGAGGAAGTATTCAGATAAATATTGTGTTTTACTAACCATCTAAAATTTTTAAACCTAGGACTACTAAAGCATTATTAGAAATGATTGAATCCGGTGTACCAAACCTAGAAACCAAGTCTTGATAGAAATTCAAGACAAATGTCTCATTTGAGTCCTTCAGTGCAACTACTTCAGTCCACTTCGTAAAGTAGTTTGTGGCTGTAAGTATCTATTTATGTCCAAAAATTGAAGATGGATTAATGGGACCAATGAAATCTAATTCCCACTTTCCAAAAGGCTAATCCACTTGTATTAGGTGTAGAGGTAGAGCTGCAAGCTTCTGCTTTCCTACAAACACTGCACATTTATTACACTTTTTGACCCAAGAATGGGAATATTTAAATAAATTTGGCCAGTAATAGCCATCTCTCATTATTTTTAGGGTTGTATTCCTTGGTGCAAAGTGCCCTCTAGTGGGCCCATCATGAAATTCTTACAAAACCTTGCCAATTTGTTCTGGTTCTACACATCTGAGCAAAACACAATTATAATCCCTTTTGTACAAAATACTATCATTTACAACAAAAGGAATGGCTTGCAGCCTGTAATACCTTCATTTTGACTTATCCAAGCCTTTAGGACAATCACCTATGTAAAATTAATGAACCATTTTCTAAATCTAATTTGCCAGTGTAACTAGAACAACAACTTGTTCTTTGTTATTGAAGGTTGTTTCAACTTTTCAATCAACTGGTATACTATTTTCTTCATTACTAGAAATTTTTTCACATAGGCCTTTTCCTCTAACAAGCTTGGTGACTTTAATTTCAATGCCATACTCCATAACTTTTATGATCCAACTTGCTCTCTTGTCGTTGATATCTTTGCTGAGCAAAAAATATTTGACTGTTGAATGTGCAACCATTAGCTGTATTTTATTATTTGAAAGCATATGCCTAAATTTCTTAAGGCTTCTTTCTACAACTAATACATTCTTTTCTATGAATGAATATCTAGCTTCATAATCATGCATAACTTGAATAAAGAAAGCTACAACTTGCTCTAGTCCTTTGTTTTGCTGACAGAGCATGGCTGAAATTGTATCAACACTTCCAAATGAATATAGTATAAAATTCTTATCAAAATTTGGGTTAATAAGTGTTGGGGTTATTACAAGTGCCTCTTTAATTTCTTCAAAAAACTTCTTACCTTCCTTAGTCCAATGAAATGGAATGTTTTTTTTCAGCATAGTTGTAAGTGACTGCAATAAGGCTGCAATGTTAGGAATGAATCTCCTAATGAAGTTGATCATACCTAGAAAACTATGCAAACCTTTCTTATGTATAGGTAGGGGTAAAGCTAAAATTGTAGTGATTCTCTCTGGACCAATACCAATACCATGCTTTGAAAAAATATGACCAAGAATCTTTCCTTCATGGATTGAAAAAATACTCTTCTTGGGGTTTAATGACACCCCGTACTCTCTGCATATTTCAAAGATTTGTCTAAGATGAGAAAAAAATTTGTTAGCTTTCTTTGAAAATACAGTTACATCATCTAAGTACACAAGAATTTTTTATTAATAAGACCTTGAGAGGCCATGTCCATTTCCCTCTAAAATTTTTCCCCTACATTGGTCAAACCAAAAGCCGTCTTCTTGTAGGCCATAGCACCACACTTGGTGGTAAAGGTTGTTTTGTACTGGTCTTCTTCCTTAACCAAAATCTGGTTGTATCCTGAATAACCATCCAGCAAAGAGAATCTTTCTGAACCTAAAACAGCTTGAAATATATGCTCCATTGAAGGTAGTGGATAGTGATCCTTGAGTGAAGCTCTATTTAGATCACGAAAATAAACACACAACCTTATCTCTCTGTTCTTTTTCTCGACATGCACAAAATTTGAAACCCAAGAAGTGTGCTTTATCAGAAAGATAATACTACCTTCAACCAACTTGTTCAATTATGTTTTCATAAGGTGCTCCAACTTTGGCTTTAGAGGTCTACGCTTCTACTTTATTGGTTTCACATTAGGCTCCAGCGCAATGGTGTGTTGAGCTAACTCAGGGTTAAAACCCTTTAGATCTCCATACTCCCAAGCAAAAATGTCACTAAATTCATGGAAAAGCGAGATGAAAGCCTATTGTTCTACTTTGGTACATATTTTTCCAAGCTTGAGAAGCGTGTCTTTGAATATTTCAATTGGTTCGTAGTGTTCCTCTTTCACTATGATGCTGGATTTATCTTTTTGAACCTAATCATTAGTGTTGAAAATTGATTCTAGGGTCACCAAACGCTTTGGTAGTTTATTAGACTTCAACTACAAATTCTAATTTTCATATTGTTGTTCAAAAATTTGCTAGTTTCCAGCCGAAAACTCCGCTTCTTCTATCAGAAAACTAATAATTTGTTCATCGCTATCAAAAACTTGCCAACTAAAGTTATTATCAAGTACAAATGGTCTCACTACCACTTTAACATATTCTTGTACCTCAGTATTATGAATATTATTTGGTATATCAAATTGTGATCCTATAGCATCAAGTCTATCTATTTGTTTATTCAAATTTCATGGAATAGACAACATATTAAAAGCATCAAATTATTCTATTAAATCCCAAGTTTTGTGCTTGTACAACTTAAGTAAATAATTTTTAGTTACATTCAGATTTCTTATCTAATTTGTAATCATCTCAAAATCACCAAATTCTTGAAGACACTTGATTCCTTTCTTTTGGCCCATTCTAGGCCATGAGATAATGCTTCATACTCAGATGTATTGTTTGAGCAATTGAAAGCGAAGTGAAGTGCAGAATAATACCTTTCTCCTTTCGGTGAGATCAACATAGCTCCTCCACCATAAACTACTTTACTTCTCAAGCTATCGAAATATATATTCCAAAGCTAATTGCTTTGTTGTTCTGGTTGTTTTTCACTTTTGACCAGATTTGGAATAGTTACATCAGGCTCCCGAATCATATAAATTCCTAAACCTACTTCATCCATGTGACTAAATGGATCAACCTCATGATTCTCGGCTGCCCACTCATCTAAATTTATGTTGGGTATGCCCTTAATAGGTACAGTGGGTTCAGGGGTCATGGATTGATCCTCCTACTCATGGAAAGCTAGGTTTGCATTTATAGGATTTGAAACATAAGGCTCAATATGGTCTTTAGCCTATGGTTCTGATTTAATAGTTACTCTAGTACCATACCTAGTCCTGAAGAACATGTGTGACCAATCTGATGACAAATATCCTCCTAAATTTGTTGTAAAATATCTAGAAAGGAAAATGGAAAAGTAAGAGGTAAATCAATGACATAAATGTCTTGTGGAATTGAAAAGTTAAGACAAGCATGTAGTGTGAGAGGTAGACCTTTAATCACTCCAATAGACTTAATGATTGTACCATCTAATTGGACTACCCCTTTTAAAATTGGCTCATAACTCAGTCCTAACTTATCTACGAGTTGTTTAGGCATAATGGAGTTGCTTACTCCTTAGTCTATCATGCAATTATGCACTATACTATCACATATACTCAAACTTACATAAAAGGGTGGTGGCTTTACCTCTTGAGCTGGCTTTTCTTTCTTGTCTTCTGAACTATTTGCAACAACTCTAGGTTTCTCCTTAATGGATTCATCAGAAATTGATATCTAAGCTAAAGCCTCCTGCATGATTTCTTTTTGCCAAAGAAGATGTAAAGCATCCAACATGGTCATGCTAACTGTGGCCTTTTCCATATGATCATCAATATTAAAAGAAATGCAACTAACCTTTTGCTACACTTTAGGAACAACAACTTATTTTTGTACTAGTGAAGGATGAGGTTCTGTTTTTAGCTACTCTTTACCAGGTTGAGCTTGTCCTCTTGGTAAAATCTGAACATTATGAGAAGAAGAGGGTTGTGTCTGCTACTCTTGGGCTATATAAGTTTAATTTTTTTTTTTTTAATAGCTTGTTGTTTATCTTTATCTGATTGTTGTTCATTGGAAACACCTTGTTGTCTTAGATCAATAGCTCTCTTTTTTGACCTCATATTGGTTGCAATGGAAGTAGCTGATGGATTCTACCCTTGTACATTACTTACTCCACATAACTCATTATGTTTTCAGTTCATCATGGCAACATTAATATCATTGTGTTGTGTTTGATCTTCTTGTTGATTATTATTCTCTATTGTATTCTCTGAAGTACCATTATTGTTCTGCACTATCAGTGCCTAATTGACCACTCCACTCATATAGGTAGCCTGATTATGAGGTTGATTACAGGGATAACAACACACATAATCTTGTGCCAATTTTTTTTCCATAGGTAGAAGCTGTTTTGAAGAGTTGGCAACATTGGGTTTATATGGCTGATTTGGCCTAACATTGTAATTCCTCCTCTGTCCTCAGTAATTAGCCCGATAAGGAGGTCTATTTGGCTGAAAGGGTGCTTGATAAGGTCTGAAATTTTGGCCTTGTTGGTTTTTAAGACTCACTAAGTTGTTACTCATAGTTTGCAGTAACTTGGAAATTTGTTGTTGGTCATTTACTAAATGTTGTTGGGTACCCCTATGCTCTTGAAATTATGAATTTGATGGAACAACATAATTTTGTACGGATGCCTAAAAACCTAAGGCTAGAACAATAGGTATTGTGGAAATAGGAAGTATCTGGACAGGCATCAGAGGATGAATATATGAAAAAATTAGAATAGGATGCCTTGGTGCAATCTTACCAGCTTGAATAAGGTTGTTTTAGATCTAATAGCTATCTCAAATGATGTTGATAAGGTTACTCCACCCATTGATTGTATCATTAAAGGAATATCACTATTTAATGCTCTAAGATAATACAAGAAAGTATGATCTGGTTAAGGTCTTACTGTTGCTGGTATTTGGTTCTAGGTTTTTTGAAGCCAAAAATTAAAATCAGTCATCTTCTCTTGCAAAGATCTCCTTATGGTTATTATTTGTTCTACTAGGGAAAGATGATCTGACTTATCTAAAAAATATTTTCCCAGCTTGTCTCCTAGGTCATATCATGTTGTGACAGTGTTAATAGGAAATCCTCTGAACCACTGGGGTGCTTTTCCTTTGAATGATGCTGCTAAAAGCCTCAATGCCACATATTCTTGAGTTCCATGATGAATTGCACAAAGTGAAGCTACATCACTTATGTGTTCTATTTGTATAGTCTAATCCTCACCAGTGAAAAAGGGAAAAATAATTAAAGTAGCCATCGGTATGTCATCATGCTAAGCTAAATTCAATAGGTTGCACCCATTGAATGGAGCAAATGCATGAGCTCTAGCCATTTGAACAACTGGGACTCTGAGATTTAGTGCTTGAAGAATTGGCATAGGACGTACCAAAATTACTAGAATAGAAACTGTGGCTGCTCCTATTGGGATTCTTGAAGGTGAAATGAATATTCTGAAGCTAGAAGTTGAATGTGAACTTGCTTTTCTTTTCCTTAGATGGCCTCTTCTTCTAGGTAGTGAAACTTGTGAATCAAATCCAAGACTAGGAGGTGTTGAATGATTCCTTGAATGGTTCCTAGGTGTTCTTCTTATTTTTTGTCCTCTTCTCCTTGGTGAAGATAGCTATAGATAATCGAATTGTGAAGAGTCACCTCTTGTTTGAATACTTTTCATGGGATTTTTGTACTAAATTTGCTTGGAAAGATGAGATAGGAGTCACCGGGTATAATTGTAACCTTCATAAAGGTAAAATTAATGTTGTGTATAACATAACATCTTGTATTTGTAATTATTTCTTTGAAGTGATCTTAAAAGTCCCACCGAGTGTGCCAAAAACTATTATCAATAGGACTGCACTTGTATGCGAAAGTGAAGACACTTTGTAATCCTGTGTAACATTGGAAAAAAATCAGGTTGTGGGTACCCTATATCGAAAGTTAACCTTTGGATTATAGGTTGTATTCCTTTATGATTTTCTAATGGTGGACTATAAAATTTGATGGTAAAATAGAAAAAGGATTGAAATGAATGCATAAACTAAACTTAAAATTACTACTGATGCACCTAAATCATGAAAAAAGCATGCAATTGGATTCACAACTATATCTCCTACATTTCTTCTTAACAACTCAAAATGAGAAGCTTAATCATAATAGTGTTTCACAAAAGGGCCTACAAATCAATCCTTTATGAAGGAAAATAATACTTCCACGACTATGATTTAACTTGATACTCTGCACAAGCATCCATTAATGAGATCTAAACTTAAAGGTTTTTCATTTAAAACACATTAAATTCACATCTAAATCATTATCAAAAGAAAAAAACCTGAATGTGAGAAGGTAAACACTTGACTCTAACAAGAAAAAATGAAGGAATATCTGCTAAAACAACCTTAAGTAACCTATAAAATCTTCTATATAAATATTATCTATAAAAATCTGAGTTACAAGATCTCTCTCTACAAAGGGAAAAGGCAAATAAAATCAAGAACTAAGGAAAAAGAAAGAATTTTTTCAATATATACAAAGATGGCATGAATAATGTACCCGAATGGAGAAACTGAAAGTGAACTGAGAGTGAAAAAGCAAGCATTCTTGTCACGATCAAAATCAAAATTGCCTGAAAAAGGGGCCCACCATGAGCCTAAACAACTCAAAACTCTATCTCACACTATGTATAATTGGACTGTGACTTGAAATGGCTCTTGTGTCCATGGAGGTGGCACTGAAAATGAACTAAAAATAAAAATATCTTTCTCACGAGAAAATATGAAAAGCTTCCAAATCAGGGCCCACCGTTGAAGCAAACTAAACTCAACATGCTACAAACTCCAACCCATAATATGCATGATCAAAATATCCTGAGAACTGGCATGAAATTGAGGTTATGTTTCAAAAATATCCATAAATTATGACCCCAATTGATGTGATCTCCCTCTTTGAAAAAATACTCTAAGTCAGAAAAGCTCAACACTCTGGATGACTCTTATTGACTTTAGTTGTGTTTTTCTCTTTGCATGACTTTGATCAAAGGTAATTGTTTAATTAAATATTAAAGATAATCATTCTTGATTATTTTAATATGTATTGTGTGGAGTCTCCTATTCATGCATTACATATTAAATATTAAGGTAATCAAGAATATTACCATTTAATATTTAATTACAATATTAAACTTGGTCAAAATCATGGTAAACATGAAGTGACATTCTAGTAACAATACAAAAACAAACATAAGTTTGAAACTCCATCCTCAAATCTCGTGGGCAAGGAAAAATCATTAGGTTAATTAACTTTGAAAGTCAATACTATGGAGGAAATGATTCAAAATTATTTACTTAAAACATGAAAAAAAAAACTCTAATTCAAATTAGGGTGGAAGAAAAGCTTGAACCCTAACTTCATTCTTCACTTTGCTTTTCATGAGAAAACTAAGCGCCACCAATGAGTAGGGTTTCAGCTTCATTTCTTGGCATTTTTGCCTGATTCTATGAGCTTCATGAATGATTCTTCAAGAAAACAAGATGAGTATCAAACTAGACATCTTCTCCATCATTTCTTGAAGTATTTTAGGCCTCAAAGCAATGACCATGATACTCCTTCTAAACTATCTTTTGATGTCTATTTTTGTGTTGTGAATGTTCATCTCTTTGGCCACCATCGGAAGAGTTTTTTTACTTGTATTTCAAGAAAAAAATTTGAAGAAATCCCACGGCCTATTTGTTGGAGTGAAAATACACTAAGAGGGGGGGTGAATCAGTGTTTATGATTTCTTAAACATTTTAAACTAAAATTGAAAAGAGTCATACATATGTTTTCATTTTTTAGTGATAGTGTCATTCATGTGATCGAATGCAATCATATAAACTAAAAATGAGTAATGTAACATTAAAATTTAAAGCAGTGAAGTGCAGAAGCAAAAGAGACACTGAGAAACAAGATATGCCAAGTTGGAAACCCTCCTGGGGTAGAAAAAGCACTCCTGAACCTACTGCCTTTTTCAGGCTTTCATTTCAAAAATCTCTTTTGACAAAGCCTCAAAGGCTGATTTCTGAGCACCAACTCAAAGAGCACCAAACCCTCTATTTAGAGACTCCAATCTGAAGGAGCACCAACCCCTTTTCTGATTCTTAATAGAAGATACAATCATACAGAGGATCTCTCTGTTTCACTTGATTTTTGTCAAGTGCCTCTTGACGGACAATGTGTAAAACATTCAAAAGTCAGGAGTGACTTTTCAATGTTCCACCCATTGTCAAGCCTTAAGACAGCTTGAGGAAAATATTAACACTATTACAATATAGTTTCATCAATCTGTTTTCAATCATACATACTTTCTTTCTTTTTCACTGTTTGATTTTCAATGTTTTTCCATACAAAAAACTACACATCTGAATACACACTATGTTTTCCAACTTTCAGCATCTCAAAAAAAATTGAATAGACTTCCAGAACTCTCAATAATAATACCCCTGTTTTTCATTTTTGATATTTTTTCTTGATTGAACCCTAAACTCACTGGTTTTTGCTTTTTCAAAGAAATCATTACAAATTGGAAGTATTACAGCTTTTTCTCAAATTTCTCTTTTTAGAAAATAGGTTATGCAAGTATATTTTTCAGGTCACATAATGACTGATAGGTCAGATCTGAAGTTGCAATGTTCACCAAAAAAGAGATGCTTTCTTTCAGTTTAGGATAGAACAGTAATGACCAAAAATAGAAGAGTGACTGAGCCTTGTCTTCACTAGAGGCCGACATGTGCAGTGCTTAAACAAATACAATGAGAGCACATCATTTGTGAAAGAAATGATAATCATTTTTCTTAACTGAACTAGCAATGCATCATAGGTATTTTTAGAAAAAAAGAAAACAACCTTCAGATTTCACCCACATGAAGTGATAAAGAAGACATATACCCAACGAGATCTGACAAGTAAGCTGCAATGAAAGAGAGATAACTGAATGCAACTGGAAATCAATAACTGATTGAAATACCTTCACAGGAAGCGTAATCCAATAACCCAGATAACCATATGCAAAGATTTGATTGAATTACCATTACCCATAACCAGAAAACCCAGATCCATAATATAACTAACATCATAACCCTCAAAATAGATTGTTGTTCCAAAATTTTTATGAGAAGAACAAAAATGTTTTTCAGATTTTCACTTTGCATTGGAGAATAAGAATAAACTAGCTAACATCAAGCATGTCTAGAGGTGAATCTACAAACTAATCAAAAGAAGAGTACCTTTTAAACTAATGTTGCTATTAATGAATGATTACCAAACCTGTAGAAGAGAAAAATAGCCACGCTGCCTTTCAAAAATGTGCTAACACTCAGTGGCTGGAAGAGATGACATAGGGCGACCATTGTTTGACTCTTGATAGCTCCTGATCACTGTCCAAATAGCAAAAATTCCTAAAGAAAACCAAGTACTCCCAAGGTGGAGGATGCATGGTGGCGGCCAGACTGTGGGCATCACAAAAACATGAAGCAGCAAAACGTTTTTTCCCTAAACTTCCAATGCAAGAAAGTGTGAATACCTTTGCAAAAAGAGATGGGCATTTGGAATCCAAGAAAGGATAGAAATTAATCAAAAACATTATGCCATGTCAAGTTCGTGGGAAGAAATAGGGTAATTATGCTATCCAGAAAACTTAAGGAAAAAACCTTTACAAATTTTCCAAGTCAACTACTGACATAATCATGCCAAAGGAACTATTTTGAAAAGACCACATTATTCACACAAGTAAATGTCAAAGACTTGATATTTCCCTTTACCAAAGGTTGAAAAACCACTTTGATATGCTCAATGCAATATTATTCCAATACTTGAAGAAGTCTAGAGACTTATAAAGAATAGAGAAGACTAAATTTTCATGGTGAATTCATAGTGTCTAGGAAATAGAAGCAAGATATTGTGCAAGATTTTTGAATGCCTTTTTCCCATACCAAATACCAAAAACATTGAATTCATTAAGGCCAAACTTTTCCTCTTGAAATGTCCATTGTGATATGATGTATCTATGCCAAGATAGTGCCCAGTGACATATTAAGACTGATTTTGCATGTTAAATTCACACTATAACAACCTATAAAAATTCATCACTAAACTAGTAATAGATTAAACCAAAAGTGTATCACCTGATCAAATGGAGACAAATGACATGTAACTAAAATTCCTCAACAATCATTTGTAATTTGCACATGAAGTTAAACGATCAGAGTCACCAAGATAATAAAACCAATGATATGAGTGTTCCAATCAAAATGTGTATCAACTGCAAGATAATCATAAGATGACATCAAGGAAAAAAACATAACAAGAAGGATTCAACAAACTCCCCCTTTGTCCTTGATGGAAAAACTGAGCCACCAAACCAAAGATAATGAACTGTAACCAAATGCTCAAAATTCTCCCCCTTTTTGACACAAGGATAAATCGAGATCAAACAAAGATAATCCAGAACCAACTATGACATGCCATCAAACTATAGAAAGAACCTTTGAGCAGCAAAGTATAAGCTGCAAGAAGAGCTAACCAGCTCCCCCTATCATCAAGATAGACTGTTTAAGATAACAAGGATTGAGAGACCACTCCCAATCGAGACCGAAGTCTCTCAAAGACATCTTTAGCCAACGGTTTTGTAAAAATGTCAGCAACCTGTGCTTGTGTAGGGACATTTGTATAGATACCTCATTGGCCAACACCTTTTTGTGAAGAAAATGGAATTTTATAGATATGTGCTTAGTTTGAGAGTGCATAACTATATTTTTTGAGATGTTTATTGCACTAGTACTGTCACATAGAATAGTAATAGGTTTTGGGATTTCAATACCCATATCTGATAATGTTTATGGCATCCAAATTACCTAAGTGCAGCAAGAAGTGGCAGCTATATATTCTACTTCAGCAATAGAGGGTGACACAAATTCTTGTTTTTTGTTGTGCCAAGCCACTAAACGATCACCAAGAAAGAAAGCAACACCACTAGTGCTTTTCATGTCATCTAGACATCCTGCCCAGTTAGAATTAGTATAAGCTATTAAAGAGAAGTCATTGCTTCTAGGATACCAGAGTCCATAATCAATTGTTCCTTGTACATACTTAAGAATTCTTCTCACAACATTAATGTGAGATTCTTTAGGAGCAGATTGAAAATGAGCAACCATGCAAACAACTTGCATTATGTCAGGTCTTGAGGCTGTTAAATACAATAGGCTGCCTATCATTGACCTATAAGCAGTTGAGTTTACAGCAAGGGAGTCATCAACTTTCCTAAGTTTATAGCCAATAGCCATTGGGGTGCTTACTGGATGACTTTCATCCATTTTAAACCTTTTTAACATTTCTTTTGCATACCTTGCTTGAGATAGAAAGATGCCAAAGTCAAGTTGTGAAATCTGGAGACCTAAGAAAAATGACAGTTCTCCCAACATTGACATTTTGAATTCAAATTCCGTGATTTGTGAGAATTTTTTACTCAAGGCAACATTGTTGCAACCAAAGATGGTGTCATCAACATAAATTTCAACAACAAGAATATCAGATCCTTCAATTTTAACATACAAATTGCTGTCAACTCCTCCTCTAATGAACCCTTTTGATAGTAAATGACTATCCAATCTAGAGTACCAAGCTCTAAGAGCTTGTTTTAGGCCATATAGAGCCTTTTTTAGCCTATAGACATGATCTAGTTTGTTTTTACATATAAACCCTTCAGGCTGTTCTATGTAAACTTCTTCTTCTAAGTATCCATTTAAAAATGCAGTTTTTACATCCATCTAATATATAGTGAAATTTTTGAAAATAGAATATGCCAAGAAAATTCTAATGGATTCAAGCCTAGCAACAAGAGAAAAAATTTCACCGAAATCAATACCTTCTTGCTGAGCATATCCTTTGCAGACATATCTAGCCTTGTTGTGAACAACTTGACCCTTTTCATCATGTTTGTTTATAAAGATCCACTTGCCATCTATGACATTTTTGTCACCTGGTCTTGGGACTAGATCCCAAGTCTGATTTTTTTCAATTTGATTAATTTCTTCCTACATTGCATTAATCCAACATTCATCAGTTAGAGCATCATCAAAATTCTTGGGCTCAAACTAGGTGATTAAATAAAATGTAGTAAGCTCAGCTATGTGAGCTTTTTCATCATAATTAACATATTTTTTCCTTGTTTGAACTCCTGTAGATCTATCTCCTATAATTAGATCCTTTGGATGATTTCTAGCAAGAGATTTTGAAGTAACTTTGGGTTCACATTTTTCTATGCTGATTTCAACATCTTCAGATTGTGCTTCAACAAGTTTAGGGCTTGCTAGTTTTGCTTTAGGCTTTGCAGTTTCAAAGCTCTTAGTGATTATATCAAGCTCAAATTCATCCTCTTCATCATCCTGTATAGGTTTAGCATCTAACAAAATATTTTCATCAAATTTAACATTGATAGATTCAACAATTTTGTTCAGCCTACTTTTAAAGCATTTATAGGCTCTGTTGTGTGTAGAGTATCCTAAAAATATACCTTCATCAGTTTTAGACTGAAAACTGCCTAAGTTTTCATCATCTCTTTTAATAAAACACTTACAACCAAATATTTTGAAGTATTTAATTTGGGCAGATTTTCCATACCATAGTTCATATGGAGTGAAATTTGATTTCACTCTAATCTATACTCTATTCAAAATGTAAGTAGTTGTATGAACAACTTCTTTCCAGTACATATTTGTCAGATTTGCTTGATTTAGCATGGTTCTTGCCATTTCTTTGATAGTCCTATTCTTTCGCTCAACTACCCCATTTTGCTGGGGTGTTCTAGCAGCAGCATACTGTCTTTTTATTCCATGTTTTTCATAGTAGTCTATGAATTCTTGTGAGGTGAATTCACCACCTTTGTTAGATCTTAAACACTTCAGTTTTAAGTCTATTTCTCTTTCTACCAGTTTTCTAAAAACTTTAAAGCGTTCAAAAGCTTCTGATTTATTCTTGAGAAAAGTAACCCATACCATATGAGAGTAGTCATCAACAAACAACATGAATTATTTCTCACCATTTATGGATCTAGTCCTTGTAGGACCACATAAGTTAGTATGAACAATTTGTAGAGGCTTTGTAGAAAAATATTCCTTGGACTTAAAGCTTACCTTGGTTTGCTTTCCTTTTAGACACTCTTTACAAACAGCTTTGTCAGGTTTTCTAAGAGGGGGTAGACCTCTTACATTTTGATTTTTGCTGATTCTTACCATATTGTCAAAATTAATGTGGCCTAGTCTCTTGTGCCACAGCTAGCTTTCTTCAACCTGACCCATTAAGCATATACCATGATTGTTCTCATGTCCAGAGGTTTCTAGTAAGTTGTAGACATTTACTTTAGTCCTCTTTCCAACTGCAACAACTTTACCAGATTGGTTTTTGATTTCACATCCTTGTGAAGTGAACAGGACTTGATAGAAATTGTCACAGATTTGACTAACACTCAGAAGATTGTGTTTTAATCCTTCTACATAATAAACATTTGATATTGGAGTGTCTTCATTTAGTAACAGAGAACCTCTCCCTTTGATTTGTATTCCAGAGTTGTCTCCGAACTTTACATATCCGCCAACATAGCCTTCTAGATTTGTAAATTTTTCTTTGTCACCGGTCATGTGATTTGAACAACCACTGTCTAGGACCCATAGGTCCTTCTTCTTAGAGTGAAAGGAAGTTTGAACAAGCATAGTTTGTTCAATGTTGTTGACTGCTTTGGGTTTCCAAATTTTGATGGTTTTCAGCTTTTTATTTTCTTGATCAGCATTGCATTGCTTTGCTGAATGACCCAAAGATTTGCAGGTAAAACATGTGATTTTTCTTTCAAAACCATGATTCTGCCTAAAGCCAAATCTAGGTGTTCTAGTATTCACAAATCTGAAAGAATTTACTTTGTGACCAAATTTATTGTAGAAGTAATAGTACCCATAAAAGAGAGGGTAGGAGTTGTAAAATTTTCTATTGCTTCTAAAAGGATGAATGTGATCCTTGACAAACTCAGAATTTTTGTGTTCAAGCTTTTTGTTTCTAACAATAGTATTGTTCTTCTCACTGTCATTTGAGCATTCACCTTTAACAAAGCCAATACCAGTTTTGTCTTTGTTTAATTTATGTTTGCTAGCATGTCATTCAGTTTAAGAGTGCTTTCATACTTTTCGATATTCTTCTTGAGATCTACAATATCATGTTCAAGTTTATGAATCTCTTGGTCTTTAAGACTTATGTCAAATCTAAGGCAATCTTCAACTCCCTTGGATTCTTCAAGTTGAGTTTTTATAGAAATTATCTCAAGATTAGTGAGCTGCTCTTGTGAGTTACCTTGAACAACATTTTGTTCTTGAGCACGCAACTGTTTCTTAAGTTTTCTTAGCTCTTTTAGAGCACAATTCAATTCTCCTTCATAGTCCACTTCACCTTCTTCAACATCATTGCTATTTGTTTCATCTTGCTGAATGATTTCAGCCACGAAGAGATTTTCATCTTGTTCATCTAGAGAGTCATTAGATTCAGAATCTATTTTGTTTTTACTGAACAGACTTTTCTTCTTTTTGAAGTTAAATTTTTGTTTGGGTCTGTAGGCCTTTTTCTTGGAAAACTTTTCAGATTTCTCGTTATCACTGTTTGTGTCACCATAGGGACACTTTGCAGCAAAGTGACCTATCTTGCCACAGTTAAAGAATTTGAAGGGAAGTTTTCCCTTATACTTTCTAGAACCCTTTTTGAGTTTCCTTACAAAATGGGATTCTTTAGAATCAAAAAATTCTGATTCAGAGAGCTCATCTCTTTCTTTCCTTTCAGCATTAAATGTTGCTTCTTTTGTAGAGGTGTTGTTTTTACTAATCCTCATTTCATAGGCAGTCAAAGTGCCTTGTAAACTATGACGGGTAAGCTAGGTAAAATGTTTTTTCTCTTCTAGAGTAGCTACCTTAGCTTCGAATTTTGTTGGCAAGGTTCTGATGACCTTGGTCACAACATCAAACTCCTTGACTTCTTCTCCCAGACCCTTCATAGCATTTACTATTTCATCAACTCTTAGAAATAGTCAGCAACTTTTTCATCACCCCTCATTTTCAATTCTTCAAACTGATGTTTTAAAGTGAGGACTTTGGACTGTTTTACCTTTTCATTTCCTTGATAGATAGTTTCAAGTTTAGTCTAGATTTCTCTAGCAGAATTGTAGTGCATGACTTTGATGAAGAAATCTTTAGTCAGAGCACCTAGAAGAGCATGCTTTTCTCTTGCATTAGTTTCATATCTCTTCTTTTCATTAGAAGTAGTTGGAAAAGTAGATGGTACAGTGTACCCAGTCAATACTATGCTCCAGACATCAAGGTCTATTGAGGTTAAATAAGTCTCAATTCTGATTTTCCAGAAAACATAATCAATTCCATCAAATAATGGAGCTCTGGTCATGGAAGTACCTTCATGAGCTTGAGACATTTTGAATAGACTCCAAATCCAGAATCGATCCTAGATTGAAAAGACCTATTAGAGGACCCTAGGCTCTGATACCAATTGTTGGAGTGAAAATAAACTAAGAGGGGGTGAATCAGTGTTTATTATTTCTTAAACATTTTAAACTGAAATTGAAAAGAGTCATACATATGTTTTCATTTTTCAGTGATAGTGTCATTCATGTGATCGAATGCAATCATATAAACTAAAAATGAGTAATGTAACATTGCAATTTAAAGCAATAAAGTACAGAAGCAAAAGAGACACAGAGACACAAGATATGCTGAGTGGAAAACCCTCCTAGGGTAGAAAAACCACTCCTGAACCTGTTGCCTTTTTCAGGCTTTCATTTCAATAATCTATTTTGACAAAGCCTCAAAGGCTGATTTCTGAGCACCGACTCAAGGAGCACCAACCCCTCTATTTAGAGACTCAAATCTCAAGGAGCACCAACCCATTTTCTGATTTTTAATAGAACATACAATCATACAAAGGATCTCTCTGTTTCACTTGATTTCTGTGAAGTGCCTCTTGACGAACAATGTGTAAAACATTCAAAAGTCAGGAGTGACTTTTCAGTGTTCCACCCATTGTCAAGCCTTAAGACAGCTTGAGGAAAATATTAACACTGTTACAATATAGTTTCATCAAAATATTTTCAATCATACATACTTTCTTTCTTTTTAACTATTTTATTTTCAATGTTTTTCTATACAGAAAACTACACATCTGAATACACATTGTGTTTTCCAACTTTCAGCATCTCAAAAAAAATTGAATAGACTTCTAGAACTCTCAATAATAATACCCCTATTTTTCATTTTTGATATTCTATCTTGATTGAACCCTAAACTCACTAGTTTTTTCTTTTTCAAAGAAATCATTACAAATTGGAAGTATTACAGCTTTTTCTCAAATTTCTCTTTTCAAAAAATAGGTTATGCAAGTATATTTTTCAGGTTACATAATTACTAATAGGTCAGATTTGAAGTTGCAATGTTCACCAAGAAAGATATGCTTTCTTTTAGTTTAGGATAGAACATTAATGACCAAAAATAGAAGAGTGACTGAGCCTTGTCTTCACTAGAGGCCTACATGTGCAGTGCTTAAACAAATGCAATGAGAGCACATCATTTGTAAAAGAAATGATAATCATTTTTCTTGACTGAACCAGCAATGCATCATAGGTATTTTTAGCAAAAAAGAAAACAACCTTCAGATTTCACCCACATGAAGTGATAAAGAAGACATATACCCAACGAGATCTGACAAGTAAGCTGCAATGAAAGAGAGATAATTGAATGCAACCAAAAATCAATAACCAAGAATTTTAACTAATACCCACAAATTCCAGTGAGGTTGAGAGAATATTCTGAGAGTTATGTCCAAAATAGTGACTGAAATACTTAACAAACTGAAAACATTTTGAAGTTTGAATGAAATGCCTTCACAAGAAGCGTTATCCAATAATGTGGATAACCATATGCAAAGATTCAATTGAATTAGCATTACCCATAACCAGACAACCCAGATCCATAATATAACTGACATCATAACCCTCAAAATAGATTGTTGTTCCAAAATTTTTATGAGAAGAACAAAAACATTTTTCAGATTTTCACTTTGCATTGGAGAATAAGAATAAACTAGCTAACATCTTGCATGTCCAGATGTGAATCTGCAAACTAATCAAAAGAAGAGTACCTGTCAAACTAATGTTGTTGTTAATGAATGATTACCAAACCTGTAGAAGAGAAAAATAGCCATGAAGCCTTTCAAAAATGTGCTAACACTCAGTGGCTGGAAGCAGTGACACAGGGCGACCATTGTTTGACTCTTGACAACTCTTGATCACTATCCAAATAGAAAAAAATGCCTAAAGAAAACTAGTAACACCCAAGGTGGAGGATGCATGGTGGCAACCAGACTGTGGCCATCATAAAAATGTGAAGCAACAAAATGTTTTTTCCCTAAACTTCCAATGCAAGAAAGTGTGAATACCTTTGCAAAAAGAAATGGGCATTTGGAATCTGAGAAAGGATAGATATTAATCAAAAACATTATGCCATGTCAAGTCCATGGGCAGAAATAGGGTAATTATGTTGTCCAAAAAACTTAAGGAAAAAACCTTTACAAATTTTCCAAGTCAACTGCTGACATAATCATGCCAAAAGAACTGTTTTGAAAAGACCACATTATTCACACAAGTAAATATCAAAGACTTGATATTTCGCTTTACCAAAGGTCGAAAAACCACTTTGATATGCTCAATGCAATATTATGCCAATACCTGAAGAACTCTAGAGACTTATAAAGAATAGAGAAGACTGAATTTTCATGGTGAATTCATAGTGTCTAGGAAATAGAAGCAAGATATTGTGCAAGATTTTTGAATGCCTTTTTCCCATACCAAATACCAAAAAAAATGAATTCATTAAGGCCAAACTTGTCCTTTCGAAATGTCCATTGTGATATGATGTATCTATGCCAAGATAGTGCCCAGTGACATATTAAGACTAATTTTGCATGTTAAATTCACACTATAACAACCTTTAAAAATTCATCACTGAACCAGTAAAAGATTAAACCAGAAGTGTATCACCTGGTCAAATGGAGACTAATGACATGTAACCAGAATGCCTCAATAATCATTTGTAATCTGCACATGAAGTTAAACGATCAGAGTCACCAAGATAATAAAACCAATGATATGAGTGTGCCAATCCAAATGTGTATCAACTGCAAGATAATCATAAGATGACATCAAGGACAAAAACATAGCAAGAGGGATTCAACACTTTCATGGATCTCTCCACAATCAATAATGAATTTAGTTTTAACTTTATTGAATCTCCAATTTTTTAATTCATTTTGTAAAATCATGGCCGTGACTATTAAATTTGTCCTTGGGTATTTTCTTCTCCTCAAAATGAGTGATTTTATTTTCTTGAATTATCAATGGAACCTCCTTATTTTTTAGTGATAAAACTTGTATATTGTGCATATCATTCTTCTAGTTTAAAAAAAAAAAATCTCATGGTTGTAGTCATAAAGAAATTTTTGAGTCCTTCCTTCATATAAATGAGCTAAAACCCTCCATCAGTTTTTATTTGATCCAAAATTTTGATGTAAAAATGTAAACTCCAAGTGGGATTTATCTGTTTGTGACAAAAACTGTCTCTCATGGCCACGATTGTAGAACACAAACTGGGTTCTCTTCATGATTTTTTTGGGTGTTTTTATAAAATAAATCACAATCAACTTGACTATCCTTCTTGTGTATGGGTTACTCATGATATCATTGCTCATTACATTCTCACTGCCATTAAGACCCTTTTGAAAACTATGTAACCTAAATACCGCAGATAGCTTTGTCATTATTCTTGATTCATTACTCTATATGATAGCCACAAGGAGCTGTCTTCATTTCATGACACTTTATTGATATTATCTCTATATTTATGCTTTGAGGCTGCTATACCTTACATTCTGAGATCACTATGGATTATGACTACGAATCTTGAATCTAGGCTATGATATTTGAAGTCATTTGTATTTGAGATATTTGTAGACTTCTAGGATTCTCTTCAATTGAGTATACCATGTTTAATATGATTCTTTTATATTTGCTCATTTGATGAAGAATTAAGCTTGAAGTACTATCTCTTTTGATGCATGATGGTTGTTACTTTTCATTTATTTTGACTACATTGGTTTGAAGCTTAGTGGTTGTTCCTTGCATCATGACTGCTCTAATGATTGTCATGTTAAGTCTGTTATACATATCTATTCTTCTTGGATTGTCATGATCCTTGTATCCTTAATATGCAATTTTGTTGAAATCTTGAGCCTCTGTAGACACTAAATGATCTCCTTCAATGTGTTTCTCCTACTACATCATTTGAAATCTCTATACATCTCATACCCATAGTTGTATTTGGCTTTATCTTGCAAATCACTATTCAATAGTTGCTTCACTTTATGATGCAATAGCCATGAATGATTTATCTTTGGAAAATAATTTGTTTTCATCTTGCATAAGATATATAGATTGCTATCATATAAAGGTTTCTTTTTCTACAAATATAATTATTGGTTTTAATACCTTTTTTATTTCATAATTAAAGGTTGCATGCTCCTTAGCTATTAGATCTACATGAATGCTTTGTGAACAATTGACTGTCTATTCTATTTAAGCTTCATTGCCCCATGCATAAGTTGATTCCCCTTGTTTTGAAACTTCAAGTTGGTAGTGATTTGAGTAGTGATTCTTTGTTTTATATCTATGAATCTCTATCATAAGAAGAGCTATTCCTTGAATGATTTCTTGTAAAAAAATTCTTAATCAAATAGAAAATGTCTCTTTTCACTTGCTCTTGCTTCAATAGCATGTTCACTAACCTTCACTATGTAAGATGACTGCCTACCTTTCTTATTCCTACATGTTGAAAGAAGTAAAGATGATGTTATGACATCAATAAATTATGTAAAACTAGGATATGAATGATGTAGTTTCATTCAATCTTGCATATCATTAAAATTCTGAAAAGACCATTGTTCATCTGTATCTTTCAATTTGAAGAACTGCTTTATGCATCTTTGACTTAGTTGCTATGAATAATTAATGTTTGAAACTCCTGTAGACTCTTTGTGAGTTGCTCCTTCAGCTGAAAAATGTTTCTTTTTAGCATGTTGGGCTCAACCCTTCTGGGAGTCCATTTTCTCCACATTCTTTAATGTCTTCAAACCAACAACATAATGTTTCCTATACCTGCATAGTGAAAGAAAAAGTTAGATAAAAATAGTCTATTCAAGTTCCTCTAATGTTGATGCAAGAGTATCCAGAAGATTCAATCAGTTGGGACAAAGAACATTCATTTATAGAGAGTGACCTTGGAGTTTACTTTGTTCCTTAGTATGATGACTAGTTCAGAAGTTGCAGATTAAAGGGTTTGTTTTCAGGTATATCTAGTTTATCCATCAGAAGTTTCAAAGGTTCACCATGAATATTTGATTAAGTTATGAGTATCAGTGTTCCGCCAGTCATTCTATTGCTTCAGTTGGTGTTCCTAAAAGAAGATGATGTGATTCTAGTAATCTGAGTTGTTGTGGATTCTCAGTAGTGATTCATGGATGTTTCTAGATCATGATCTATCTATTTTCTTGGTTCGAATCGATTGTTGTGCTCACAATTGGTGATTTTATTCTAGGAGTTAATATTTTTCATGCTCTTGGACTACAAGGTGATTGTAGCATGTTGTGGATCTTTAAGGCTAATTGTTTAAGGTGTTCCATGTTTGAGACATGTTGTTTTGGGTCCCTACTATGCTTTGGCTGACATGGGTTGATTCACATTGATAATTTATTATTGATTTGGGTTGACAGTTTGTACACATTTCATATTTTGTTGGGCCGACATGTAGTTGATGTTATCCTTAGATGTGGATATATATGATTGATTGTTTTGAGGAGATTGAGAAGGAAGGAAGAAATGCAGGAAGGCATGATGCAAGATGTGTGAGTTCTAAGTGTGAATAATGTTCTAATCTTTTGAAGGCAGAGATAAAGTGTGAAGAAGAGAAGTCATGAAGCACGGTGATGAAATGTTTTGATCTAGAAATATCACAGAGCAAAGAAATCATGGAGCAGAAGGAAGAATCGATGAAAGAAAATTATTGTATGAGTTGTTTGTAATTCCTGGCCTATGGCCTAGCATCTATAAAGCTCGAGTGGCATATGTAATGTGTTTTGAGATCATAATATAATGAGGATGATCTTTGAAGGCTAGGTTTTTCCCTTTGAGAGTTTTCTAGGATAATTCTTGTGTCTTGTGTTATTGCATACCTTGCATCTTTATGTTGATTATATGTTAGCTTCTGCTACATATCCATAAGATCTGAGTGTAATTTTTTCAAGCTACGAGGTGGGACAGTCCCTCACTAGACCCTCCTAACTTTAACTACATAAATTTGGAATCAGAGAAGGTTGTGAATCTATTGGCTGGTTGTAAATCTATTTCATGAAAGGTTGTAGAATTTATTAGAGTCGGTTGTGAATCTGTTGCAAAATGGGGAAGATTGGGAAAAGAATAAAGAAAGAAAAATAAAACCTAATATGTGAAAGGGATACTTTGGAGGAAGAATTGTGCAAACTCAAGAAGTGTAATTCAGAATTGATGGAGAGGATTAAAGAACTAGGAGAAGACAAGTATGATTCTCTTGAAGAAGAACTAGAAATGTAAGAAGGATAAATGAATAATTGGAAGCAGAGTTGGATAAGTTTTAGGATATTGAAAAGGAAATGGAAGAAGGATTCAAGTTGTTTAAGAAGCTGGACAAGAGGAACAGAGATCTGGAGGAAATTTTGAAAGAGCTAAACAAGGAGAACAACTTGTAGAAGAAGGAAATATCTGACTTGAAGGAACATGCTAATCGGTTGGAGAAGGAGAATGAGAATCTGAAATATAAACCTGGAGTGGGTGATGTTTCTTATCATACTAATGATTTGTGTGATGTTGCAGAAACTTCTTTAGAAAATAGGATTAAAGATGAAAGTGTGACTAAGCCTATAATTGTTGGAGATGGTATTGGTTTCAAAATCATGCAAAGAATGGGATAAAGAGGAAAAGGATTGGGAAATAATCAACAAGGAATGATAGAACCTATTGTATCGGTAAGGAGAGCAAGAAGTGAAGGCCTTGGATATAACAGAGGTAAGGATTTTCTTACAAGTTCAAACAATTCAAATCAGGGAAGAAAAATTATGTATTGTTCACATTGTAATAGGCATGGACATGGAAAGGAATTGTGTTGGGATCTATATCCTTGTAAGTTTTATGGACTAAGCAATCATTCTGAGAAGATTTTTTGTAATAAAATGAGAGGGATAAAGCATAGGACATATTATGTATAGATGAATTATGGATGGATTGATGGATCAAAATGGAAGTATGTTGCTCATAAGTTCATAAATTTTTATAGATTGAAGCATTCATATGTTGAGGGAAAGGAAGGATCAGGAAACAAAGAAAGAAGACCTTATGAAGAGAAGGAAAAGAACAATAATTGAAACTATAGAGAGATGAATGACCAAAGTCCTTGTTTATCATAGTGAAGGATACCAAGGAGATGAATGAGGATCTGCTAGAGAAGGAACATGTTTTCAATTTTGGAGGAAGAAAAAATCAAGCACTAAATGTCATCAAGAACCTAATACCAGGGAAGCTAATGAAAGAGAAGCAGTAAAGGATGAAGAGATAGTTTGTGAAAATGAAGAAGATCCTAATGATACAAAATTAGTTTATGTAGAGGAAGGGGAAAATTTGGAGGTATCAGATTTCATAGAGGAACCAGAAGAAGGCGAAGCATTGATCTTAAGGAAAGCGTTTATGTACCAAAGTGAAAGTAAATGTGAGTGAAGGAATAGAAAAATAAAATGATCTTGAGACAACTTGCAGAGAAGGCTTGCTCAGATCACCAATCATTGAGGCAATGCAAGGCTTGCAAGTAGATCACCGAATCTAAATGACACTTGAGGCAATTTTACAGGGTGGATTTGAATAGACCACCAACGTTGAGGTAGTTGCAAGTACCTACGAACAAATCGCTGAACCAATTCAAAGAGACAACATTGATTTTGACATAACTTAGCCCAAAGTGAAGAGGCTCAATTTTCAAATAACCCCAAGAGTCTGATGTAGGAGCATATAGAAGATTCAATAAGTTGAGACAAAGAACATTTAGTTATAAAGAGTGACCTTGGAGTTTATTTTGTTCCTTAGTATGATGACTAGTTCAAAAGTTGCAGATTAAAGGGTTTGTTGTTAGATATATCTAGTTTATCCATCAGAAGTTTTAGAGGTTCACATGAAGATTTGATTAAATTATGAGTATCAATGTTCTGACAGTCATTTTGTTGCTTTAGATGGTGTTCCTAAAAGAAGATGATGTGATTCTATTAATATGAGATGTTGTAGATGCTCAATTGTGATTCATGGATTTTTCTAGATCATGGTCTATCCATTTTGTTGGTTCACATCGATTGTTGTCATCGCGATTGGTGATTTTCTTTTGGGAGTTTATGTTTTTCATGTTCTTAACCGACGGGGTGATTATAGCGTGTTGTGGATCTTCGAGGCTAATTGTTTAAGGTGTTTCCTATTCAAGGTGTTTTTTTTTGGGTCCGTACTATTCTTTGGCCAACATAGGTTGATTCACATTGATAATTTCTTATTGATTTGGGCTGACAGTTTTTACACATTTCATATTTTGTTGGGCCGAAATGTAGTTGATGTTATCCTTAGATGTGGATATATATCATCGATTGTTTTGAGGAGATTGAGAAGGAAGGAAGAAAGCAAGGAAGGCATGATGTGAGATGTGTGATTTTTGTGTGTGAATAATGTTCTAATCTTTTGAAGTCAAAGATAAAGTGTGAAGAAGAGAAGTCATGAAGCACGATGATGAAATGTTTTGATCTAGAAATATCACAGAGCAGAGAAATCATGGAGCGAAAGGAAGAAGCGATGGAAGAAAATTATTGTATGAGTTGTTTTTAATTCCTGAGTTGTGGCCTAGCATCTGTAAAGCCCGAGTGGCATATATAATGTGTTTTGATATCATAAGATAATGAGGAGTGAACTTTGAAGGCTAGATTTTTCCCTTTGAGAGTTTTCCCAGGATAATTATTGTGTCATGTGTTCTTGCATACCTTGCATCTTTATGTTGATTATATGTTATCTTATGCTCCATATCCATAAGATCTGAGTGTAAGTCATCCAAGTTGTGAGGTGGGACAGTCCCTCACCGGACCCTCCTAACTTTGACTATGTCAAATGTTTTGATCTAACACCTCTACATTCATCTAATAATGGCTAAGTTGGTTTAATTTTATAATGGTTGTACATTATATGTCTATTGATAGGATATATGATTATGTTCATATCTAAAGCTCTAACAGGAATTTTCCAATCAATTGCAGGTGCCTATGAAGATCAGGTATGGGAGGAGCTGAAGACAAGAAGAACCATTTGAAAACTAAAGAATCAACAATCATCAATGACATTTCCAGGAAATGATGGATATGTTCCTTTTCATGTTTTCTTTATTTAATCTTCAGATGTATAATTCACATCCCTTATTGAATTGAATTAATTCATTCAATTCCCACAACTTGTGTGGGACTTTTAAACATTTCTTCTATCTTCCAAGCATGAAACATAAGTGTTTATGCAATCTTTTATATTATTTTATTTTAAAATGAATAAATTACAACATTACTATGCAAACTTTAATAAATCTTATGTTGTGATTCTTTTTGCATAATGAACTAAATCTTATTAAAACCCTTCAATACAAATGAACAATCAACATAAAAATAAATATACTTTTCACCTTAAATGTGATTAGTTGTTCTAGCTCTACCAAATTGAGCTAAGGTGAATTTTTTGTAACATGTACAAGAGGACATGGTGATGGATGATTCTCATCTAGTTGTGGAGAATATTATTGATGAAGAGAAGAAAGATGATAAGTAGAGTGTCCTAGAGAAATTTGAAGCTCAAATCAAACATAATTTACCACATAAAGATAAGGAGACAGATACTAAGAAGAGAGAAGAAGATAAAAAATATGTCCTAGAGAAGGCCAATGTACAAGAAGAACAAAACATGCCTCCTCTAGATTGTGAGAAGCCTAAAAAAGTAGACAAGAATGCTAAAGAATGCTCTAGTAGTGGTGAGAAGGATATGAAGGAAGAAGAAGGTGCTAAAATTAGTGGTGAATCCCTTGGAACTTCTAGAGATTCATTAAAAGATTTGTTGGATATGCAATTACAGTTTCAACCAGTGGTGTTTGCACAACTATTGGAGATTCCCATGCAAAAAGGTCATGTAGACATCAATACAATATATCCTTTTTAAAAGTTATAGCTTGGTGAAGTATTGCATACCTCCACAAGGAAGGATATTCTGTAAATGCACCAGAAGAGCGCAAAGTTGATAGATGAAGCAGTAAAAGTGTTGCAAGGTAGTATTTCTAGAGCAACTATTGATAGTTCTATGTTTGGTGTGTAATGGTTGAAGTTATTATTTGATTCCTTTAAGGAAAATTCTATTGGTTTTTAAGAGAAATTGGAAAAGGAAATGGAAAATAAATTTAATGATAAGAGATTGATTGAAGTTTCTGATAAATGCAATACTACCCATGGAAAGTTACAAGTTAACTTGAAAGAAGTTTAGGAATTTTTAGAAGAAGAACTTTTTTTATTTCAGTTTTGTTTGAAATGGCATAATTCTACAACTAGCATCAAAGATCAAATGGAATATATTGAGTCACAAATCGCTCAGGCTTCAAATTCTTATCATCCACTAAGTGATGAAGGTGCAACAAGAGTAGAAATTGAGAATCTGCATGGTTATTTCTAGTGGAGCTTTTATTTTCTTCCCCTCTATGGTATGTTTTTACATTACCTCTGACTGGCATGGCTTTGGGGGTTTTCTTTTTGAGTGTTGATTTGTTATCAGCAGTGATTAGTCACTTAAGTGGTGTTTTATCCCTCCTTGGTTGTGACTTTACTAGCCCCTTCTACCCATCCTTTTGATTTTTACGTCATGACCTTATTGTTCCTATGGTATTGGGCTAATGAATTGCTATAAATTAACCATTAAATAATCTTTCCGACCTCGAGGGTCATTTTCCCGTCCACCTAGTTGATCCCCTTCTTCAAGAATAATTGTTTTGCATGTGTAGATTACATGGTCGTCAGATGAATTAATTCTAATCTTAACCGTTCATCGCATACCTCGCAAAGTTTTTGCTTACGTCATGAGAAATAGTGTGAGGATTGCGAGATTCTCCCACTTGTTGCATTTGATGGTGGGGACCAGTTTTGATCACTCACCGAGGATGGATGCTGATGTCGATAGTTGTTTACCTACCAATGCATCATGGCCATCCCTCATTGACCTCACGTAATTAAAACTTCAGTTTTAATAATGCTACGAGGTGCATAATTTATTGATGCATGGACGCTGATGTTATACAATGGACGAACGTGGTGGGACCCATTTCATGCTGATGTGGTGCCTGGTAGGTGGATTTCCTATTTTCCTGATGACTAGAAGAATGATGTGGAATTTTCAAATTGTTTTGACTTAATCTAGGTTGTTCACCTGGGCAACATTGCTTTTGATCAACAACTCATTTTTAAATGAACTGGTGTTGTACTATAGCCATTTTATCTCGCATGAGTGAATAGTAATGGTCGAGTTCGACTCAGCCTACATAATTAAATTCCAAAAGGATCCGTAAATTGCTATTTCAATGTTGCATTTCTTGATTGAGGAAGGATTGTCTGGTGCCGAAGGAAAGCAAGCCATTATTGCAATTTTCCAGTCTCACTACATTTGTTGCTTCGCAAGATAAACCGTAGTATGTATGTATGCCTTTTCTTGTGTTTTTGGAAGGTGTTAGGGTTGCTTACTGAACAATTGATGACTATCTTCTTTTATGTTCCTCAAGAACTGTTTGAGTAAATTCGCTTTCAGAGCTTGTCTGGGTAATTGTTATAGATTTTGAATATTGAAGAATTTTTTGTGGTGGCAATAGAAAGAAAAGTGTAATTGTTTTCCATTTAAAAAATAAGCAAACCCTAGCTCAAATTATCATTTGTTTGGTATAAATGGCACCCAAGGCACGAATTGTTGGTTCTGAAGCTACATCTAGGGGTTTTTCCCAAGATGTTATTGATTTGTTGAAGCCCTCTACAAGCTAGAAGCAGGAGGGAAAAGTATTGTTCTACGGGCCCTTTCTTTTGGAAGGATTAGTGGATAAGCAGTGTGCAATTTGTGATGCCGAATTGCCATACACTAGCTGGCAGTTGTTCTCCAACTAGTTTGGGAATAGAAATTTAGCAGTTCCTCTATGTAATCCATGGAGATTGGACCTAGGTAAGCTGGTGGTACCCAATGTCTATGAGGATGTAGACCTTTGAAGGATATCTCTGCAAGGTATGACCCTGTGGGCCAAACAATCAAAACATATCTTGGCAAGGAAATGATCAAAGTAACCAGGGAGGAAATCATAGAGATTTTTAGTTTGCACGAATGGAGCCAGGATATGATTCCTATCAACTTGGAGGTCTTCAAGGAGGAATACAGAAACACCAAGGGTTTGTTTAGAACATCCCTTTTGATACCCCATTTGGCTGTGTCAGGAAGAGGCAAGAACCAGAGGAAAGTAGTTATTGGCAGGAATGAGCTTGAACCTTTCCCAGTGGATTATTTTGTCGTCCATTTCAAGAAGACTATTTGTGCATATGTTTCAAGTCCTGGGGATAAATTTGAAGAAGACTTTTCCTATCGAAGTGATGTATATGGTTGTAAACATCCAACACTCGGGCTATAACGTGGTATACGATTTTTCCACTTACCTTGCAGAGAAAATGCATTTAGGTTTGGTAGCTTTGAAGCAAGGGAAGAATTGGGTAGGATTCAAATGGTTTTCTCTACTAATCCACATGTTTTTGTATAGGGGTCAGAATGTGTTAGAGAAAGATATGGAATTGAAGAAAAGAGAAGGAGACATTGAGATGCCTACCAGTATTGGACTAGGGTCCTAGACATGCATGATCATAAGTTCAATTATGTAACCTTTCACAATGTTTTCAGATCCAAGTTAAGAAGGGCCTTGGTTTTGTATTCCCCCAAGATTCAAAAGGAAATTCATGATTTCCTAAGACCTATGGAGAGGAGGCCTGAGCTGAATTTAACACATAACTGGGGGGATATTATACCCAATCATAACACAACAGTTTTCAAGGTTTTTGGCACAAATGCCACCCCATTTGTTCTACCAAGGGAGATCCCCCTTAGACTTGGTTTCATAGAAATCATGAGGCAGTTGGGAGCATCTTAGGATTTCCATTTTTCTGTTGAACAGAAGAAGGGATCTTTCTTCCCTGAATATAAAAATTTTGCCAATTTTGTCATGACAAAGGGAGGGTGGAAGGATTTTCACTTATTGCTGAAGCCATATAGGCTAAGGATTGTACACCCTAGGAACCATGATCCTGAGGGTTTTATCTCCAAAATGAAGGCTAAGCATCAGACTAGGACCTTCATCCACAACTTCTACTTTCCTGATGATATCATGAGGAATATTTTTGATCTGAACTTACAAGATGAGAGAAAGGAAATGTAAATTGCCTATTCAAAACTAGTGAGAAGTAAATAGGAAAAGATGCCCAGTTTTGATCCTATACCTTGTGCAAAAGATGAGCTTAGTAGGGAAATTTATGCTCTTGACAACTTTCAGAGTTTGGTAGGGGTCTTAAAGGATGAAAGGATTGTGGAAGAAAGGGGAAAATCACAAATTACTGAGGACTACCCTGAGGTAAGAGTTGAAGAGAGGCCTACTTATTAGCCTCAAAAGAGGATAAAGGTATTTTATAGGAGAAAGGGAAGCAGGGCTGAGGAGGCTACAATGAGTGGCACACCATCTGTCCCAAGGCAATTAGTGCAAGATATTGTTCACCTGGATTCTCCTCCAAGATTTTTAGAATAGATTCACCCACCATCCCCAAAGAGACAGACGACTAGAAGTGTGGGGGATGTTGGTCAAGAAGGCAATGATGAGGAGGACATCATTGTCACTCTAGATGAAATCAATCCGGAGGTACCACTAAACCCATCTGACACTGCAATGAGTTCAGGGGCAATCACCCTAAGATTGGGAAAGGATGAGATCAAAGGGATTACAAATAATGATGATTTGAGGATGGAGGCTTGCAAGGAGTTTATGATGGATGACTCTTTTATTCATACTAATAGTTTTAAAGATTTTGCATGGAGAGCTCATCTCTCATCATAGTCTGAGAATGTTGCACATGAGAGAAGTCTGCATCCAGAGCTCCCAGAGCAAGTAATTCAGTCAAGGGTTAGATTGCAGATGAAGGAAAGGTTTAAGGAAATCACACCAGAATAGGGTAGGGCATTAGTTCAAAAGTGTGGAATATTGCTACCCCCTGAATGGGATATTGTTGATGTTGTGGTTTTTGACGTAGTAAGAAGGGCTAATAGGCCACCTCTTGCAATAGAGGAGGAGGCTGCATTGGCACTTAAAGGATCAGCCTTTAGTGAGGAATGGGATGCTCTAGCAATATGGTCACTATCCACTAGGTCTCGAAAACCTATTCTTGTAGAAACATCTGACTTTAGTGGTCATTTGGTTGTAAAAAGAGTTGCTGACACTCCTGCATTGGAATTTGTTGACATGGTTGTGAATGTTACAAAATTCACTAGGGAAACTATGGAGGACTTAACTAAAAACCAAGATATTCTGAGGAGCCAGTATAATGAAACTATTATTGAGTATAATAAGAGTTAGCAGAGGGTGGAAGAATTGGAAACTGAGATGGCCTTACTGAGACAACATATGGAAATGTTGAGGTCTCAAAGGTAGGCTAGCTCTAGCCATACTGTTTCTGACCCACTAATAGAACAGCCTCAACCTTCTACACAGGAGCAATCTTGGGCTATTGTCCCATATAATATTGGACAAGTGCCTATTGCAATTGAAAAGGCCAGTGGCTCGGCTGGAGATATTTCTAGGGAAGAGTTAATCGAGCAAGTTGAAAAATATAAGGAGATGGTAAACCAAATCCAGGATGTGGTAGGAAGGAATAACTCAGAAATTGTTGATACTATGCTAAGGAATTTACATAAACGGGTCTAGAGTAAGCTGAACAGAGTTCATGCAAATTATGCCTTGATGTTGCAAGCACTTGAATTGTTTCCAAGGGATAGAGAATTGGCTATCCCCTTGCTAAGTAGATGGGGCCCTAGAATAGAGAAGTTAAAATTTATGGTAGTTGGGGAAAAACAACATGGGGACAAATACCCTACAGTCATAACAACATATCAATTTGTCAAGGGTATTGTGGAGCAAAAGTTCCAGGGGTATGCTGCTCCTATGGAGTCCAAAATCAAAACATTGAAGGATATTTACGATGGAAAGGACTTGACTCCACTACCTCATATTTTGCATAGTCAGGATAAGGTCAAGCCTTTGTAGGAGTGGAAGGAGAAAATGAATAA
Organism: Sequoiadendron giganteum; assembly: GCA_007115665.2. Lineage (NCBI taxonomy): Eukaryota > Viridiplantae > Streptophyta > Pinopsida > Cupressales > Cupressaceae > Sequoiadendron > Sequoiadendron giganteum. The sequence goes on along the minus strand of CM021102.1, from coordinate 790,300,350 downwards.
TTTAATGATTGCTCAAACACATGAGATATGCAAAAATGTTGATATCTGCATGTTGGAAAAGTTGTCATTTGTCATTAGTTTCCTAGAAAACTTTGATAAAACTGCCACATCATTGATGATAAATTATGCACCTTACCGAAACATGGTGGATCAGGTGGTGGCTTTCAATTGGCCATCTGAAGAGGATTTTGAGTCCTAGAAAAGGGTGTTCACTGATGAACTTGAATTGTGAATGTTTGGGCTGAGAATTGCAATTTGGTCATGAAAACTATAGGTCTGGCCTTAGATATTATATTTTAAAATGAATTCTCTCTTTGAATTCATGTACAGGATGTTGAAATAGAATGAGTACAAAAAATAGTTAAAGATGCATTGGTGTAAGGTGAATGACTCTTGGAGAAACAATTTTCTTTCTCCACAACAAACTAATGATCATTCTTGTTTTGGCTTTTCCTCTCTTACCAAAAAATGATGTAAAGATAACTAATTAGTGATTAGTTGTCCAATGAAAAATGGACATGTGTACTCTTTGGCTTGAAGCTTGTTGGCTCCCTTGTTTTTATAAAAGGGAATTATGGGCCAAGAGAAGGGTCTTTTGAAATTATTAGAGATACATGAGAGAAGAGTCAAGTAGTATAGAGAGAAAAATATGTCCAGGTTTTGAATTTTTTCAGTCAGATTTGAGAACTTAGTAAATCATGGGCTTCTTGAGCATGCTTATGTTAACCTTGTGATTGTTTTGAGTTTTTTTTCTCTCCTATTGTAATAGTTTGAATGAATTATTAATGAATTATCGATCCAAGATGATTTTCATTAATCTCCATTTGTTATTTACTATGGATTATGTTTGACTATAGCTTTGGTTCAAAGGACTGATTAAATGCTTTAGTTATCCAGTAAGTTTATGTGAATTAACACATAGGATTTATCAAGGAGTAATAAATTCAAGTATTGATATATGGATTGTAATGCTATTCATATAGATCATAGGTGCTTTAGATCAAAGTTATCCTGTAGTTCAGTTTCCTTTTGAATCCATGCTTTAGGATATGGCACTGGAACTCTGACTACTTTTCATCCTTTGTATTTTGTGTTGTGGCTTCAAGAAATTTCATTCACATAACTCATATCAATACACTTAGGTGTAATTTCGATTCCTTGTTAAATAGATTTGAAGTCTTCTAAGAAGCAGCCAATTTCTTGAAGGTTTATCTCTTTTAACACTAGCGGGAATTTATCTATTGTTGTCCATATACGAGCAAATCATTTCAATCATAAGTGACAATATATTTTAGGAAAACCCTCCTGGATCTTACAGAGTCTAAAGTGTAGGAGAGATAGAAGTTTGTACTGCTATCTTCTTCTTAAGTTGGCACAGTGCTTTCAAAACTTTAATAATTGAGCGTGGAAAGTTCATAGAAGCTCTTGTGAGTTCTGCTTGGGTTGTTATAAAAAATGCCAACAAAATGGTGACTCTGTTGGGGAGCTAATGTATGAACAATCTCTAAGTGTAGATCTAGTTTAAGTGAGAGTCAATTTTTATAATATAAATGTTTTGTCCTATCACTACATTTATTATGTTGAACACATGCGTCTAGTTTTCTTGTGCTCCTTGTCAGTGTGTCGGGTGATGTTTGAAATATTTTCCAAAGTCACGAGTGCAAAAGCAAAGTGCAAACACTTCATCATTCCCAATATTTTGGGTGGTGACTCTAATATCTCGAACAACAAATTTCACACAAAGTGCTACAAAAAACGTGCAAAGGAAAGTTCTCAAACACCGGAGGGCATGAAGAAGACAATAAATTATACAAAAAAAATCTCGAGCCAATGATAGAGCTTGAGCTAGGACAGGACAAGAAATGGGTAAAAGTAAATGATGCCCTAAGTAAGTCTATTTCATCTCCTATTGCTTCTTCTCCTACTTTAAATATCGAGATGAATAGTGCTTTTGTAAGTGAAAATTCCTCAGATGCTATTATGTCTAAATAGGATCATGGTAGTTTTCCTTTTGAAATGACATGAGAAATTGAAGTTGATATTTCTAAAGAGGAGGAGCGATGGGGTTTCTGGGAACAAGATAAAATGTTCCCAGAAGCCACAACACCCGGTACCATGTCCGTTTTCACTAGGCAAAATTTTAAACCCAGAGGAACACCCCTAAGTGAGGGGATGCCTTTCATTCAAGAAGAAGTTCAGGTAGAACAACCTTATTACACTTCGGCTCCTAGTGAGGTAGGGGATATTCTTGAAAATGAGATAGATATAGACAAGGATATGCAAATCCTGATTGAGGAAGAAAGGAAGTTGCAAGAGGAAGAAGATAATAGAGATAGAATAAGAAAAGAAAATTTGGAGAGATGTCAGGCTAAGCAGCTAGAAAGAAATGCCCAAAAGAAGAAAGTTGAGAAGATGAGGGAAGAGGTAGCTAGGAGAAAATCCTTTAAGGAAAGGGTGGCCAAGGCAGCTGCAGAAAGGGCATGTGAAATACCTAAAGTAACAATCTCAATGGCAGTTTCTGCTACTCCCACATATACTTCATCTACTCTATCTACCAAAGGTGCTGATGCATCTGTGGGATCTAAGAAGATAACCTTTCAAGACCATAGGAAAGCTCATATTGACCAATCTAGGAAAAATTCTCAGGGTTTTTCAAATTACAAGAACTCTGCTAATACTAATGATGAATTAAATGGTATGGTAGGCAAAGGGGTGGGAATTGATTTCAGATCATTAGATTTCCCACAAAATCCTGAGCTCTTAAGGTTACAACTATTGAATGATCAATTACAAGCTGATCTGAGGAAAGATGAAATAGAAGTTGCCAATGCTAAAGTGTCACGAAAGATAGCCTTTCTTAAGCTGTCTTCAGAAACCCCTCAAGCTTCTGGTTTGGGTGATAGTGAGAATGAGTCATTGAACAAGAAGTATGAGAAGCAAGCCTATACAAAGGGTTGTAGTGATAATCAAGGTGGTGGTGAGAGAGGTAAAGATGGGGATGACAAGAATCAGCTCATACTCAGAGAATGGAGATACAAGCACTGCAAAGGTTAAGCAATCAGGTAGTGGCGAGAGAGGTAAAGATGGGGATGACAAGAAAGACATTGAGCAACACAATACCTCCAGGAATAGGCATGGAGGCAGGGCACCTCAAGTTGATAGATATAGGTAGTTATGCTTTGATAATATTAGGGGGTATCCAAATCTAGTCCTGGATAATGCACAAAAACATCTCCCAAAATTCACAAGTAATAATGCTTTCAGTGGAGAAGACCATTTGAAAGCTTATCAAGGCTTTGTCAAAGATTTTGAACTCTGGGATGATAATGTAGCTATGAAATATTTTATGCAATCATTGGTGGAGGATGCTAGGGACTGGTACAGAGGGTTACCTAATGGTAGTATTGATTCCAGAGATGCCTTTTATAAGTTTTCAAGGAGCAATATGGGGATCAGACTGATCCTAGATTTAAGTTGAATGACTTCAATAATATTACTAAGGGGCACAATGAACTGGTTATTGAGTTTAATGCCTATTTCTAGAAGGCTATGACAAGAGTCCTTGCATACCTAAGACCCAATGAAAGTGCATATTTAGTTGTATACTGTAATGCCTATGATGCTAAAATGTGCTATTTATTGAGAGATAAAGATCCTCAAAATTTAAGGTAGGCATATAAGATGGTGGTTAACATTGAAAATAATTGAAGGGCTTTGAGTAAAGTGGGAAGAAGAGAGGATCCTAAAGCTTTTAAAAGCATGAGAAATCTAACAAAGAAATTTGGTAAACCTACTATAGCTGATGATAAGATAGATCAAGTTCTTACTCTGTTGCAAAAACAAGCAAAGAATGATAAGCCTCGCTTCCAAAGAAATGAGATACCCCCAAGGTTACAGTATTATCCTTATAATACCAATTGGAATAATGGTAAACCCCTACAAGGAAATCAGAAAAATAACCAAGTTCCACTTGACCCTCTACAAAGGCAGTCTATGAATAATGCAGAAAATATACTATGGTGTGAAGTATGTAGAATGCCACATTCTCCACAATAGGTGCAATAGCACAATCAATGGTGGACTCTCAGGATGATCAGGGAGACTCCCAGCCCCCCCAAGACCAGGACACAATGACTAATGTATTATTAGGTCCAGCTAATTTGGCCAATGATGATTATTCATCAGAAGATGAGCCTTATGCCCGGGATGTTAATGCTCAAAGGCAACAAAATGAAACATATCATTAGCAAGTGTTTCCAAATGAAGGAGATAATGATGATTATTTTGTGAATGAGTTTGAGATAGATTATACAATGTTGAGGAGACCTTCTGATGAAGAAATTGAAAAATACATTGTGGCTTTAATTGCCAGGGCAAGGAATAATATACAAGTGAGATATAGGACTATCCTCGATGATTATGGTAAGCCTTGTAGTTTGTTCATAAAGGAGAAGGAGGTAATTAAGCCAAAGGAAATTTTGGAGGCCAAAAATATAGATCCAAAGCCTAAGGAGATAAGAGAACCCAGGATATGGGAAAAAAAGGTAGACAAGGCCAAAGAAAATAGTGAAGCTGTACTTCAAGACAACAAGGATAGTAACCAGAAATCTTCTGGTAAAGAAACTTCAAAGGGAAAAGAAAAGGTAATTTCTGAAAAAACATGCTTTCCTGATTTACTAAAGTATACTTCAATAGATATGTTCCAAGTGCTTTCGCAAGTTAGGGTTACTATTCCTTTCCTAGAAATGATGAGGATAGATGAGCATAAAGACAAGACTATTGCACTCATAAATAGTATTCCCACAAATAGAAAATATGAATTAGTCTCTGATCAGAATGATACAAAATAGAAAAAGATGGTGGAAGAAGTCACCACAGAGAGTCCACAAATATACTTGGGCACTACTGTTACAGCTAACCCGAATCATGTCAATCCTTTTTTCTTGAGCTTAATAATTGATGGAAAAGTGCTAAGAAATTGCATGATTGATTCAAGAGCATCTAACAATGTGATGCCAGTGAAAAGAATGCATACAATGGGACTGAAAGTTGATAGTACATATGGTAAGTGCTATGCAATGGACTCTAGGGAAGTACCTGTTATAGGTATCATAAATGATGTTTCATATAGATTAGTAGTTTTTGTTGAAAAATAATTACATATGAGTGTTACAGTGGTAGATATTCCACCAACCTATGGTATGTTGTTGTCTTGGCCTTGGAGTGCTCCAATGGGTGGAAGAATATAGTGTGATTTATCTTTTGTCACTTTTTCTATTGAATAGAAAGATGTTAAGGTAGATAGGGAGAAAAGAGCCCCCCACATGATTCAAAATGTGGAGGAATCACTAGAACCTATTAGAATTAACTTTGTACAAACTGATTTGGAGAACTTCCGTGTTGAGGAAGATAGAATGGAAGAAAATATCTGACCAACACATATTGATAAAGAATCTTTGAAGGAATTATCAGAAGAGGATTTATGGATCATGCATTTTGATGGAGCTTGCTCCAAAGAAGGCTCAGGAGCAAGAATATTTTTTATTTCCCCATAAGGTAAAACTTTCAAGTATTCATTCTTATTGCAATTTTCTTGTACTAATAATGTTGTTGAGTATGAGGCTCTCATACTCGGTCTGAAGATAGCCTCAAAACATGATATTAAGATGTTAAAGGTTTTGGGGGACTCTGAGTTAGTTGTTTCCCAAATTAGATCCCGCTTGCAGCTAAGGATAAGAGGCTTAGACAATATTGAAATGTAGTATGGGACACTATTGAAGGGTTTAGTGCTTTTGGCATTGAATGGGTTAAAATAGGACAGAATGCTAGAGCAGGCCTACTAGCAAATATTGTTGTTAAACATGACAATGTCACTTTTGGTGGCATCTCACAAATAGAAGTACAAACTAGGCCTACAATGCCTAATAATGTATGCAACTGGCAAGTGTTTGATGATGAAACTAATATTCTAAAGTTTTTGCATTGTGTGGATCAATATGAAAGCTAGGAAATTGATTTTGGTTCATTTGTAACTAATGTTGATGGTAAGGAGACCTTATTCAAAAATGAGGTCATCCAGCTTAAAACGAATACTATCACTAGAGGTTTGGTTGCACTTGAGAGGGTGTTTAATGGTCCTAATATTTCAAAAGCTAAGCAAGCACCATCTCATAAGGATGATCTAGAAGAAGTAAACTTAGGAACAAAAAATGCTCCTAAGAATGTCTATATTGGAAAGAAAATGAAGCCTCATGTTAGAAGCATGCTGATTACCTTGCTTTGGAAATATAGACATCTTTTTGCTTGGTCATATGAAGACCTTAAAGCATACAGTGAGGATTTATTTCAGTATGAGATCCCATTAAAACCTGTTACGAAGCCTTTCAGGCAAAAATAGAGGCCTATCAATTCTACCCTGCAACCTAAAATGCAAGAGGAGCTTGCTAAATTAAGGGAGGCAAGAATTATCCAACCAATTAGACACTCATCTTGGGTCTCTAATTTGGTACCTATTAGAAAAAAGAATGGGGATATTAGGTTATGTGTTGATTTTAGGAACCTGAATATGGCCTCTTTAAAAGATAATTACCTATTGCCTAATATGGAGGCTATGTTGCATAAGGTCACAAGTTGTGAGTTACTATCATTGATGGATGGATTTTCTAGTTACAATCAGGTCATGTTTAAGGAGACTGAGCAATTTAAGACAACTTTCACTATGCCATGGGGTACATATGTGTATGTTAGAATGCCTTTTGGATTGATAAATGCTGGTGTGACTTTTCAAAGAGCAATGGATCTGGTTTTTGTAGATTTTTTTGATCTTTTCCTTGCAATTTATCAGGATGACCTTACTAACCATAGTAAGAAAGAAGAAGACCATTGTGCCCATCTGGAAAAAAAAAATTTTAGAGCTTTGGAATATGGGATATCCTTGAATCCCAGAAAATGTACATTTGGGGTGAAAGAAGGAAAGTTGCTAGGACACATTATTTCAAAGGATGAAATTCGAATTGACCCTGAAAAAGTGGCTGCTATTAACAAGATCATACAGCCAAAAAACGTAAAAGGTATCCAGTCCTTCTTTGGAAAAATCAATTTTTTAAGAAGATTTGTCACAAACTTTACTGAAATTGTCCACCCAATATCTAAGATGTTGAGGAAGGGAGAAAAAATAATATGGACAAGGGAGGCATATAAAGCCTTTTAGGCTATCAAAGATGCAATTAAGTAGGAACCTATCCTCAAATCCCCAGATTATTCAAAACCATTCCAGTTATTCACTTTTGCCTCTTTTCATACTATAGCTGGTGTATTGTTATAGAAGAACAATGATCGTTTTGAGCAGCCAATTGCATTTTTTAGTAAATCATTGCAAGCTGTAGAATTAAAATATGACATATCTGAGAAGCAGGCATATGCCTCGGTGAAGGCAATAAAAAATTTCAAACCTTACCTGATGGGAGCAGTTGTTGTTGCGTATGTACCAACAACTGCAGTCAAAGATATCTTCACCCAGCAAGAGTCTACAGGAAGAAGGTGCAGATGGATTAACAGAATCCAAGAATTTAATATTGACATACAGATTACTAAGCTTGTAAGGGGTTAGGGTCTAGCCAAATTAATGGCTAAGGAAAATTTGGAAGTTAATTAGATTAACCAAATAGAGCAATAGAATATTGCACCTATTTGTGACATGCAAACTTGTGGATGGTATAGGAGGATTGTGGAGTACTTGCAGTTAATGCAATGTCCTGAAGGCATGCCCCTTACTAAAAAAAGAACCCTTAAATTATGAACAATCAGATATGTCATTATTGATGGTGAACTATGGTGGAGAAACCTCGAGGGCATTATACTTAGGTGTGTGGATGGAGATCAAGCTGAGGATCTATTGGTAGAAATTCATAAGGGAGTTTGTGGAGGCCATTATATGGCTAAAACAACAACTAATAAGATTCTAAGGGCAGGATATTGGCAGCCTATTGTATTCAAGGATGCACACAAATATGTTAAAAAATGTGATGCTTGTTAGAGATTCCTCGGAAAGTTAAAATTTTCTAGCAATTTACCATCAAGACCTATGTCTGTTTATGTTCCTTTCAAACAATGGGGTATAGATTTTATAGGAGAAATATCTGAAAAATCCAGTGGGGGACATGCATGGATACTTGTGGCCATGAATTATTTCACTAAGTGGATTGAAGCAATTCCAACTAGAAGGGCCACAAGCAAAGTTTTTATTGACTTTTTAACTGAAAATATTTTAAGCTGATTTGGGGTGCCTAACAGGATTGTGTCAAACAATGGAATGTGTTTCAGATCAAAAGAATTTGTAAATTTTTGCAATCAGTATGGAATCACCATTTCATATTCATCCCCTTACCATCCCCAAGGAGATGGATAGGCAAAATCTAGCAACAAAATTTTGATGAAAATTATTAAGCGTATGATAGAAAAGAACAAAAGGGCGTGGGATTCAAAATTAAAGCTAGCACTATGGGCTGATAGGATTACTCTTAAAAAGGCAATTGGTCATTCACCTTTCAACTTAGTCTATGGGATGGAGGCACGCATTCCTCATAATAACTTATTGAAAATATATAAATTTGTCCAGGAATATGACGATGATTTATGTGACGAAATGCAACATAGGATGGAAAAGTTGAGTCAACTAGATGAAAATAGAAGGGAAGCACATAAAAGAAATGAGAGGTTGCAGCTTCAGGTGAAGCACCTTTATGATAGAAAGGCAGTAGAGAGAAAATTTGATGTTGGAACAGTGGTGCTACTCTAGAATGCTAGATCAGAAGACAAGGGAAAACATGGCAAATTTGATCCCCTTTGGTGGAGCCCTTATATTGTTATGGATACACATGGGGAAGATTCGTATTTTTTACAATCACTTACGGGTGAGGTTCTTGAGCCACTAGTACATGGACAGTTCTTAAAATACTATTTCTCTTGAAATATCTCTTTTCCATGTACGTTGTGCAATCCTACAAATAATGTATATAGGTTGGTCATTTTTGTTTTGTGTTTTCTTTTTTGCCCTTTCCGGGCTTGTTCTTAGTTTTGGTTCTCTCTATGTCTAGTCTATGAAACCAAAGATTTTGGATTCCTGCTATGCCCACAAAGGGCATACATCCCTAGTCAGAGCCATTGGTGTAGCTTTTATTTTCTTCCCCTCTATGGTATGTTTTTACGTTACCTCTGACTAGTCTAGGTCTTGGGGTTTTCTTTTTGAGTGTTGACTTGTTATCGGCGGTGATCAATCACTTAAGTGGTGTTTTATCCCTCCTTTTTCATGACTTTACCAGCCCCTTTTACCCATCCTTTCGATTTTTACATCATGACCTTATTGTTCCTATGGTATTAGGTTGATGAATTTATATAAATTAACCATTAAATAATCTTTTTGACCTCGAGGGTCATTTTCCCATCCACCTGGTCGGTCCCCGTCTTTAAGAATAATTGTTTCGCATATATAGATTACATGGTCATCAGATGAATTAATTCTAATCTTAACCGTTCATCGCATACCTCACAAAGTTTTTGCTTACGTCATGAGAAATAGTGTGAGGCTTGCCAGATTCTACCACCTATTGCATTTGATGGTGGGGAATGGTTTTGATTGCTCACCAAGGATGGATGTTGATGCCAACAGCTCTTTACCTACCAATGCATCACGGTCATCCCTCACTAACCTCGCATAATTAAAACTTCAGTTTTAATAATGTTGCAAGGTGCACGATTTGTTGACACATGGACGCCGATGTTATACGATGGACGAACGTGGTGGGAGCCGTTCCATGCTAATGTGGTTCCTGGTAGGTGGATTTCCTATTTGCCTAATGACTAGAAGATGGATGTGGCATTTTCAAATTGTTTTTACTTAATCTAGGTCGTTCGCTTGGCCAACATTGCTTTTGATCAACTACTCATTTTTAAATGAGTTGGTGTTGTACTATAGCCATTTTATCTCACACGAGTGAATAGTAATGGTCGAGTTCGACTTGGCCTACATAATTAAATGCCAAAAGGATTAGTAAATTACTATTTCAGTGTTGCATTTCTTGATTGAGGAAGGATTGTCTAGTGCCGAAGGAAAGAAAGCCATTATTGTAATTTTCCAGTCTCACTGCATTTGGCGCTCTGCAAGATAAACCATAAGTAGTGCGTATTCCTTTTCTTGTGTTTTTGAAAGGTGTTAGGGTTGCTTACTGAACAATTGATGACTGTCTTCTTTTCTGTTCCTGAAGAACTATTTGAGTAAATTCGATTTTAGAGCTTGTCTGGGTAATTGCTATAGATTTCGAATATTGAAGAATGTTTTGTGGTGGCAATAGAAAGAAAAGTGTAATTGTTTTCCATTTAAAAAATAAGCAAACCCTAGCTCAAATTATCATCTGTTTGGTATAAATGGCACCCAAGGCATGAATTGCTGGTTCTAAAGCTACGTCTAAGGGTTTTTCCCAACATGTTATTGATTTGTTGAAGCCCTCTACAAGCAAGAAGCAGGAGGTAAAGTTATTGTTCTATGGGCCCTTTCTTTTGGAAGGATTAGTGGATAAGTAGTGTGCAATTTGCGATGCCGAATTGCCATACACTGGCTGGTAGTTGTTCTCCAACTGGTTTTGGAACATAAATTTAGTAGTTCCTTTATGTAATCCATGGAGATTGGACCTAGGTAAGTTGGTGGTACTCAATTTCTACGAGGATGTAGACCTATTGAAGGATATTGCTGCAAGGTATGACCCTGTGGCCCGAATGTTCAGAACATATCTTGGCAAGGAAAAGATGAAAGGATTGTGGAAGAAAGGGGAAAATCACAAATTATTGATGAGTACCCTGAGGTAAGAGTTGAAGAGAGGCCTACTTATCAGCCTCAAAAGAGGATAAAGATATTTTCTAGGAGAAAGGGAAGCAGGGCTGAGGAGGCTACAATGAGTGGCACACCATCTATCCCAAGGAAATCAGTGCCAAATATTGTTCACCTAGATTCTCCTCCAAGATTTTTAGAACAGATTCACCCACCATTCCCAAAGAGGTAGAGGACTGGAAGTGTGGGGGATGTTGGTCAGGAAGGTAATGATGAGGAGGACATCATTGTGACTCGAGATGAAATGAATTTGGAGGTGCCACTAAACCCAACTGACACTGCAATGAGTTTAGGGGATATCACCCTAAGATTGGGAAAGGATGAGATCAAAGGGATTACAAATAATGACTATTTAAGGATGGAGACTTGAAAGGAGTTTATGATGGATGACTCTTTTATTCATACTAATGCTTTTAAAGATTTTGTATGGAGATCCCATCTCTCATTATATTCTGAGAAGGTTGCACATGAGATAATTTTGCATCCAGAGCTCCCAGAGCAGGTAATTTAGTCAAGGGTTAGATTGCAGATGAAGGAAAGGTTTAAGGAAATCACACCAGAATAGGGCAAGGCATTGGTTCAAAAGTTTGGAATATTGCTTCTCCCTGAATGGGATATTGTTGATGTTGCACAGTGTTTGACATAGTAAGAAGGTCCAATAGGCCACTTCTTGCAACAAAGGAGGAGGTTGCATTAGCTCTTAAAGGATCAGCCTTTAGTGAGGAATGGGATGCTCTAGAAATATGGTCACTATCCACTGGGTCTCAAAAACCTATTATTGTAGAAATATCTTACTTCAATGGTCATTTGGTTTTAAAAAGAGTTGTTGACACTCCTTCATTGGAATTTGTTGACATGGTTGTGAATGTTGCAAAATTCACTAGGGAAACTATGGAGGACTTAACTAAAAACTGAGATATTCTGAGGAGCCAATATAATGACATTATTATTGAGTATAATAAGAGTTAGTAAAGGGTGGTAGAATTGGAAACTGAGATGGCCTTACTGAGACAATAGATGGAAATGTTGAAGTCTCAAAGGCAAGCTAGCTCTAGCCATACTGTTTATGACCCACCAATAGAGCAGCCTCAACCTTCTACACAGGAGCAATCTTGGGCTATTGTCCCATATAATATGGGATAAGTGCCTATTACAATTGAAAAGGCCAGTGGCTTGGGTGGAGATCTTTCTAGGGAAGAGTTAGTCTAGTAGGTTGAAAAATATAAGGAGATGGTAAACCAAGTCTAGGATGCAGTAGGAAGGAATAACTCAAAAATTGTTGATACTGTGCTAAGGAATTTACATAAACGGGTCTAGAGTAAGCTGAACACTGTTCATGCAAATTATGCCTTGATGTTGCAAGCACTTGAATTGTTTCCAAGGGATAGAGAATTGGCTATCCCCTTTCTAAGTAGATGGGGCCCTAGAATGGAGAAGTTAAAATTTATGGTTGTTGGGGAAAAACAACATGGAGACAAATACCCTATAGTCATAACAACATATCAATTTGTCAAGGGTATTGTGGAGCAAAAGTTCCAAGGGTCTGCTGCTCTTATGGAGTCCAAAATCAAATCATTGAAGGATATTTATGATGGAAAGGACTTGACTCCACTACCTCATATTTTTCATGGTCAGGATAAGGTCAAGCCTTTGCAGGCATGGAAGGAGAAAATTAATAATATAATGTTTTCTCAAACACAAGAGATATGCAAAAGTGCTTATATCCCCATGTTGGAAAACACGTTGGAAAAGTTGTCATTTGTCATTAGTTTCCTGGAGAACTTTCATAAAATGACCACATCCTTGATGATAAAGTATGCACCTAACTGAAACATGGTGGATCAGGTGGTGGCTTTCAATTGCTCGTCTGAAGAGGATTTCAGGTCCTGGAAAAGGGTGTTCACTGATGAACTTGAATTGTGAATGTCTGGGCCAAGAATTGCAATTTGGTCATGAAAACTATAGGTTTGGCCTTAGATATTATATTTTAAAATGCATTCTCTTTGAATTCAATTACAGGATGTTAAAATGGAATGAGTGCAAAAAATGGTTAAAGATGCTTTGGTGTAAGGTGAGTGACTCTTGGAGCAACAGTTTTCTTTCTCCACAACAAACTAATGATCATTCTTGTTTTGGCTTTTCCTTTCTTACCAACAAATGATATAAAGATAATTGATTAGGGATTAGAGGTTCAGTGAAAAATGGACATGTGTACTCTCCGGCCTAAAGCTTGTTGGCTCCCTTATTTTTATAAAAGGGAATTCTAGGCTAAGAGAAGGGTATTTTGAAATTACTCAAGATACGTGAGATAAGAGTCAAGTAGTATAGAGAGAAAAATATGTCTAGGTTTTGAAGTTTTTCAGTCATATTTGAGAACTTAGTAAATCATGGGGTTCTTGAGCATGCTTGTGTTAACCTTGTGATTGTTTTGAGTTTATTTTCTCTCCTATTGTAATAGTTTGTATGAATTATTAATGAAGTATCGATCCAAGATGATTTTCACTAATCTCCATTTGTTATTTACTGTGGATTATGTTTGAGTATAGCTCTGGTTCAAAGGACCGGTTAAATGCTTCAATTATCCAATAAGTTTATGCGAATTAACACATAGGATTTATCAAGGAGTAATAAAGTCAAGTATTGATATATGGATTGTAATGTTGTTCATACAGATCATAGGTGCTTTAGATGAAATTTACCCTATAGTTTAGTTTCCATTTGACTCCGTGCTTTAGGATATGGCACTAGAACTCAGACTACTTTTCGTCCTTTGTATTTTGTGTTGTGGCTTTAGGAAATTTTATTCACATAACCCATATCAATACACTTAGGTGTAATTTCGATTCCTTGTTAAATAGATATGAACTCTTCTAAGAAGCAGCCAATTTCTTGAAGGTTTATCTCTTTTAACACTAGCGGGAATTTATCTATTGTTGTTTGTAGACGAAAAAATCATTTTAATCATAGGTGACAATATATTTTAGGAAAACCCTCCTAGATCTTACAGAGTCTGAAGTGTAGGAGAGATAGCAGTTTGTACTGCTATCTTCTCATTAAGTTGGCATAGTGCTTTCAAAACTTTAATAATTGAGCGTGGCAAGTTCATAGAAGCTCTTGTGAGTTCTGCTTGGGTTGTTATAAAAAACACCAACAATTTCTACTGCAAGAGCAAAATGAGAAAATAATAATGCAGTACATCCAAGAGTGCAAGGCTTACATCATTGACTGGAGTTTTTGAAAATGCATAGAAGTTGATGTAAATGAATCATATGCCTAGTTATCTGGAAGAAAAATAAGACCTCCATGTCTAGTTTGAGAGTCATTGTTGCATGCTTTCCTTTGCCAAGGAGTGGGAGGTTACAAAGAAATACTAGGAGGAACATCTTGATAAACTTAAAGAGTCTTATAAGGGTTAATTTGTACATTTTTTCTTTATATATAATTTTTTTTTATTTCAATGTACATATACGGAAGTAGTTGATGATGCTATGGAATTTTGGTTTCTTTTGTAATGGATAATATTGAAAGGGGAGATACTTTCATGCAAATACATTAGTTAGGGGAGTGATATAATGAGTCCTTTTCCCTTGATGTCAAAGGGGGAGAATGTTTTAGGGGAGTAGTTTTGGAGAGTGTGTTGCCATCAATGAAAAAGGGAGAGATTTTTGGCAACATGAACATCATGATATATGGTTTTGTCATTGATGGAAACCCATTGAAAAAATGGAGAAGTGTTGGTCTAGAGAAGACCAATTTTTTTGGATAATTTTCTAAGTCTGTGTCCATATTCAGTGTTTAGAGGAACAATTTTGTGGTATGCATTGCTCCACTATGAAGAATATCATCATGTAGTTTCAAGGTGTTCATGTTGTGTGACATTGGACATGTCTAAAGATAAGTTTTCAAGGTTGTATGTCTTCCACAACTAAAGATATTAGTGACAAAGTATTAGGCTTAGTAATGGCATATTGAATAAGACAAATGAGAGAAGGGGTCAATCAATTGTAGAAATTTTTAACCTTTAAGAAAATCCACAAAAGATTAGATCAATTATCATTCAAAAATCCTTTACTCTGCTAATGTGAGTAATCATTAAATGTGAAAGTAGAAATTGAAAGAAGAAAAACCAAATACACAACACCAAATTTATGTGGAAAACCCAATAATGGAAAAACCATGGTGAGGATTAGCTCACAATATAGAGAATATCAAAATTGAATACAAAGGATCACTATCAAAGAAGGCTCGCTACCAAAACAAGACTTACAATCTAAAACATGACTCACTGTCCAACAAGGGTTAACCACCCAGAGGGCTCACTGCCACAAAATTGCAAATAAGATAGAAGAGATTTGATATAGAGAGAAAAAAAAATCTCAATGCAAAATATATTTCCACTACAACTCACTCACACACTTGTAGACATGCTTGAATGATAGATTACACCTTCAACTCACTACTTCCGAAAACTCTCAATTAGATTTCGCACTGATTTTCACAAACTCGCATCACACAAACATTGTTTCACATCTATCTTGAGAATATATTTATTGCATTAACCTTTAACAAACATCTCAACTTGTACTTGGGTATGTGTAGGATCATGATGGGCCAAAAAATGGCGATATGTAACCCATATGATGGCCCATGTGGCTGATGACTTTTTTTGTACCCAAAATTGATGAAATGAAAAGGGTTTTTAGAGGAGATTCTCAGCTTTCCACCAATATAAATTATGATTTACTTTGAATTTAATTAATTATTATTATTCATTTTCTATTAGAATTATGAATAAAGTCCTGATTGATAGGCTGATTGAAAAACATCTATAACTTTCAAACGGTATCACATTTTTTGAATTTGAAACATGCGTCACATTTTAGGCGTTGCATAATATAGTATTAAAAAAAATAGAAATGAATTTCATGAATTTTTGACCAAGTTAAGGTGGTTAGACAGATGATATTTTATATTTTTTAAAAGTTGTAATAAAAAATTCATAATTAATTATTTACTTGGAAAAAAATTATAAAAAAATATGCATCACATCAGGACATGAGTCCTCTACTTATATCTAAAAGCTTATAAAAAGATATTATCATTTTATTGTGGTTAGGGTGGTCAGACAGGCATCTACTTCTTATTTTTACCTTGAAATTTAAATACTACTGCATTGAAATTTCAAATTTTCACCAAATAGATTTTTTTTTTAAAATAAAGGTCTAGTAGTTTAGAAACTAAATTAAATTTTATATAGATTCTATTTTTACATTTTTTGGAAATAATATAGATAGCTTATTCAAATTTCTACATCAAGTTGTCTAACTCTAATTTTCTATCTTTTTATTGCCACTTAAGGGCCTATTTTTTCCATGATGATCTTGCACATACCCATTTATACCATCTTTGACTTTTAAACTCATTGAAAATTGGCCACACTATTTGCATTTACAAATTCAAATTAGGTCGGTGCCAAAAAATTATATGGTGGAATTAGAATTAGGGTGACCCAAACAAACACTTAATGAGGACCTAAATAATTCCCAACACACTTCAACATGCTTCCCTGAACTTTGTAAGTACTGCTTCACACAAGGTCATCCAGTACCCATGTAAAACACATAAAAAATAAGCACACACAACCTTAATATGATCCAATCTCTCTGGATAACATAATTAACTTGAACACGATCTTATCAACTTATTTCCAAAACTGCAAGTCCTAGAACCACAAAACAAAGAAATTCAGAGCAACAATATTTATCCTAGACCATAGCCAGATACACACAAAGGCATAGTTCACAAGTTCTAGTGAACATAACTCACACTGTACAATGATCCAAAAACCCAAAATATGGATTTAGAAGCTTCCAAAAACTATGAGCAATAACTCAAATCCTTACTAGCATACCAACAAATCCTAGAGAAAAACCTAGAGAAAACATTGAATACCTACAACCTTCCTTTATTATAATTTTCTTAATATCCCCAACATATACATCTAATAACTAGCATCAATGACAACAACAACTAGTTGACATCAAGTTACCCAGTTGACATCAATGACAAAACCTTGATACTTGCAACAATATCCCCCTTTGTCATTGATGGAAACACATGATGTGAAAAAACATCAAAGACAACACAACAAATCTGAACCATCAATCTCCATGAATGCTTTCTCCCCCTTACTTTATATCTTTTTCACATGATACCTTCTCCTCATTTGACATCAATGGAAAAGGAAAAAGATTTTTTACATTGCTTTCTCCTTTGACATTAAGAACAATTACCAGTACATAATAATCTTTCAATGACAACACATGACACTACCTACTCCCCCTAAGAGGTAGCCCTCAAACATCAATCCAAAAGAAAGATAAATCCATAGACCCATCAAACTGATTTATCACCATTTTCATATAGTTCAAGAAAGGAGGGGCAATAACCCCTTACTTCTCTCAAAGATACTCAAAAGTATCTTTAGGAAGAGCCTTAGTAAATATGTTAGCAACCTAATCCTTTGTAGGTACATACTCAAGCTTTACTTCATTCTCCACAACCTTCTCTCTCAAAAAGTGATATCTTATAGATATATTATTTTTCCTTGAATGCATCACTAGATTCTTTGAAATGTTAATTACACTTTTATTATCATAGAAGATAGAAATGGGATCGCCATACATTACTATGATATATTTCAATGTTTATCTCATCCATAGAACTTGTGTACAACAAGATGCTGCAACAATATACTCAACCTCTGTAGTTGATAAGGAAATTGAATCTTGATTTTTGCTCAACCTTGACAACAATTTGCAACCAAGAAATAATGGACTACCACTTGTACTTTTTTTGTCATCAACACAACCTATCCAATCTACATCTGTATAAGAACTTAGTGTAAAATCAATATCTCTAGGATACCACAAGCTATAATCTAGAGTCCCATTCAAATATTTGAATATCCTCTTAGCAACAACAACATGTTTCTCTTTAGGATCTTCTTAAAATATAGCCACATGAAAAATTGCATGCATGATATCTAGTCTAGTAGCAGTTAAATACAACAGTCCTGCAATCATCAATTTGTATTTTCTATGATCATCCTTAGGTGAATCATCATCTTTACTAAATTTTTAGCTAGTCACCATAGGAGTGCATACAGTTTGGAACCATCCATCCCAAACTTCTTCAACATTTCTCTTACATACTTTGACTATGAAATAAAAATCCATTTCTTTTTTTGATTGATTTGTAGCCCAAGAAAGAAATTCATCTCACCAAACAAGGAAATATCAAATTCTTTTTGCATCTCTTCAACAAAAATCTTGCACATTGTTTCATTTCCTCCAAAGATAATGTCATCAACATATACAACCACTATTATGATTTTGTCATTTTCAATTTTAAAGTACAAATTACTATTTGTTGTACCCTTATTGAAACCTTGTTGAATCAAATACTTGTCTAACCTTGCATTCCAAGCTCTAGTAGCTTTCTTCAATCCATATAAATCCTTTTTTAATATGCAGACCATATCAAGTTGATCTGACAATTGAAATCCTTTCAATTGTTCCATGTAGACTTCTTCTTCCAACACACCATTCAAAAATTTAGACTTAACATCCATTTGATAAAATTTAAACTCCTTATGAATAAATGCAAAAAACATCATAACAAAATCCAAGAATATCCTCCTATGCCATAGCCAATTGTCATAATCTAAGACAAAATAATTTCCATCAACACATTTGAGTTGATAAATATTTCCTTCAAACTTCTTACTAGCAGCAATCATTGTTTCAGATCCTTTCTTGATTTCACATCCCTCATCCTTGAATACAAGATTATATCCTTTACTACACATCTATCCAAAACTCAAGCGATTATGCCTTAAACCCTTAACATAGTAGACAACATCAATATTATGCTTGCCATCAAAACTTACTGAACCCATCCCATAAATCTTAGCACCATTATCATCTTCAAACTTAAATAAAGCTCCATCATATTTTTCAAGTTTAGCAAACTTACTCTTATCACCAGTCATGTGATGTGAATATCTAGTGTCAACAACCCAATAATTAGTTTCTTATTTAGCATGTAGTGAAGAGATCACAATATCTTCAACTTTCCTTGGAGCTCTTCCCTTCACCTGTCTTTCAGTATTAGCAATAGTAGATTCATCTTTTATAGCCAAGAACAAGAATTCATTATCATCAAAATATCCATAATCAAATGCTTCATTAGAAACACCAGCATCTTCATTTACATAATATTTTCTCTTAATCATCTTTCCTTTGTTCTCTTTGCTTAATATATGTGTATTTTTCTTAACACTTTCCATACATCTCGAAGCATAATGACCAATTCCTCCACAACTAAATCATTTAAAGGGTAACTTACCTTCTTACAAAGTTAGCTTCCACTTCATCAAGGTTTTCTTCTTCCGGATCTTCAAATTTTGTAGCCATAAAAGAAATTTCTAACTTTGATCCATTTCTCAAGCTAGGCTTTCTCATTTCATATGATGTTAGAGTATCCAATAACCGATATTTAGTGTAAGTTTTATAATCTAGAAATTCTTCAATAGTAGATACCTTTTCACTATATGCATTAGGGAGAGTTATGAAAATATTCTTTACAATCCTTGATTCATCAACTGTTGCATCAAGTCCTCGCATTCCACCTACCATCTCATCCAATCTCTATACATAGGATTTAATGTTCTCATCTTCAAACATGTGCAGGATCTCAAACTATGCCTCTAGATTTTGTAACTTTTCTTCTTTAACCTTTTCATCACTTTCATGAATATTTTCCAATGTATCCTAGACCTCTTTAGTAGTCTTCATATTTTTCACCTTAATTAATTTAGAATGTGAAAGACTATTCTTTAGAATAAACTTTTCCTAATTGTTCGCTCCATGTGCCTTGATCTCATCAACTATATGCAGACCATTAAAAGGAGAAGTGGATGAATTCTTATAAGCTTTCTCAACATCATGTCCATAGTATTCTAGATATCCTTCCATATTTGTCTTCTAGAAGGAATTTATAGTCCCATCAAACCTAGGACACTTAATAGTGATCTTGCTCGCCATCCTAGACCTTCCATAAGAAGTTAAGCTCTTCTCCAAGGAACCAATCTCTGATACCAATTATTGAATGAGAAAATTGAGAGGGGGGTGAATTAGTTGTAGAAAATTTTAACCTTTAAGAACTTCCACCAGAGATTAGATCAATTATCATTCATAAATCCTTTCCTCTCCTAATGTGATTAATCATTAAGTGCAAAAGAAAAAACAAAAAGAATCAAAATCAAATACAAAACAACACTATATTTACATGGAAAAGCAAATAATGGAAAATCCATGATGAGGATTATCTCACAATATAGATAATATCAAAAATGAATACAAAGTCTCACTACTAGAGAAGGCATACTACCGAAACAAGACTTACTATCCAAAACAAGACTCACTGTCCAACAAGGGTTAACCAAGCAAAGGGCTCATTTCCATATAATTACAAAGAAGATAGAAGATATTTTTTATAGAGAGAGAAACAGTCTTAATGTAGTGGAGATTTCCAGCACAAATCACTCACACACTTGCAAAAATGCTTGAATGATAGAGTACACCTTCATCTCAATTCCTCTAGAAACTCTTAATTAGATTTTGCACTGATCTGCATAAACTTGTATCACACACATTTTTTTGCATCTATATCACATATATCTTACTTGCATTCACCTTTCACAATCATCTCAACTTGTATTTATACCATCTTCAACTTTGAAACTCATCGAAAGTCAGCCACACACCATTCATTTACAAATTCAAATTAGGTCAGCACCAAGACATTCTACAGTGGAATTAGAATGAGGGCGACCCAAACACACACTTAATGAGGACCTAAATAACTCCCAACACACTTCAACACGGTTCCATGAACCTCATAAGTAATTCTTAACACAAGGTCTGTCAATACCCATGTAAAACAAATAAAAAAATTAAGCACACACAACCTTAACATGATCCAATCTCTTCGAATAATAGAATTAAATTGAACACAATCTTATCAGATTATTTCTAGAACCACAAGTCATGAAACCACAAAACAGATAATCCACAACAAGAAAATTTCTCCCAAACCATAGCCAGATACACATAAAAGTATAGTTTACAACTGGTGAACATAACTCACACTATACAACAATCCAAAAACCCAAATCTGGATATAGTAACTTCTAACGACCATGAACAGTACCTCAGATCCTTATTAACATACCAACAACTCTCAGAGAAAAACCTAGAGAAAACACTAACTACATACAACCTTCCATTATTACAATTTTCTCAATATCCTCGACATATACAACCAATAACTAGCATCCATGACAACAAGAGTTAGTTGACATCAATGACAACACCTTCATACTTGTAACATGGTAGAGTGACTAGCATAGAGTGCATGATTGGAATGCTCTATATTGTACTATAGATGAATATTATGCTATGCAGTTTTGAGGAAGAGTTGGAAGGTGTTAAAGGTGTATGCACTCCAAGTGGCAAGTGGTAAGTGGTTGGTGTTTTATGTGTTGAGTTTTGAATGAACTATTGGTGTAACACCCCGCCATGTAACCCAAGAGGAAGATGCAACTACTACAAAAGCATACCAATTTTTTTCTTTAAAATTGAAATGATAACATGAAATGTGTACTACACTATCACAAACATCCTCTAAGGCACATGACTAAGCTTACAATTGAATCCCATAACATAAACATTAACTCATTCATAACACATAATTAATTACTCTTCAATTTAAAGAACATACATTCAAAGCATTAAACATCACATAAGATAGAAGTACATAAAGATCTATGGATTACATTAATTTCAAATAATGTTTACACATCTCATTCCCACAATGAGGAAGAATGCACAATAGTATAACAATTTACAAGAGTCCTCCTCGAATACAATTGAGGAGTAATGTAAATACAAATGTCTGAATGAAACAATAATCAAATGAAAGGAACATATCAACTGGTACACTTGAGCTCTCCAAGTAAAAGATCCCACCATCACGAACATAAGAGGGGAACTAGACAGAGTAAGGTGCACATTCCCCCCAACCAAGTGGTACCCAAAGGCCCACCCCCCGTGCTAGGAGATAGTATCAAGGGTTCCTAGACAAGACCAACTACCTATAGACATAGGCTAACACGAGACTAAAATATTTGAATATAATTACAAATATAACACATTGGGTATAATGCTTTCAGAGCTAAATAATTAAATAAATGAGTGAACCAAACATACTGCTGACATAGGAGTGTCACCACAGAGTTGCATGGGTTACCCCGATAGATCTTCCCAGACCTCGGCCCCCATCGAGATTCACTCTCCTACTAAAAACACATGGAAAAAATCCATAACCCAAGAGTAACTAGTGCACGCATATGGGTAATCAATTCCCAATCCAAAGATAATAGACATCACATCCCTATTCATGGTAATCGGGTCATTAATTGATAATGACTATACACACTACCCAAGGGAAATAAAAAAATCTTGACAATAAAATACAACTCCAAATATTGAAATACCTCAACTGGAAGACTTAGAGAACATCAACTAATACTTCTAATCAATTTCCCCAAAATCTTAACAAAAGAAATTATATTTATAAGGGAAATTTAAATAGAAAATAAATCTATCTTTCGAATTTCCTAAATCTAATTTCCCTTAGAAAAATATAGTAAAATTTAAACTGCCCAATTAAACTAATTAATAAAATCCTTTTTTTTACAGACAGAGAAGAAAATCTAATCTATTGGACAGTTCAATTCCTCAATTCTTTTTAAAAAAATATGAATTTATACTTAAAGATTATTTCATTCAAATCTTATATATGTGCATATAGTGCATGCACCTATATAGAAATAAATCATTTATATATATATATATATATATATATATAATATTTAAATAATTTTAAAAGCAATTTAGATATTATTCAAATACAATGTTATATACATACATATATATATTACCACTTAAACAAAAGAAACCCATTAATGAATCTAAAAGAACTAGGGAATTATCATATAACAGGGAAAGCCTTTTTTTTAAGGTTTTGATTCACAAAGAGTGGGGGAGGCTGGGATTTACCCACAACCGAACCCCCACCCATGGTGGGGTGGGAGCGACCTGTGGGCAGCACCCAACGCTATCCACAACACCCCCCACCCTGCCCCCCCCCCAATGGGGGTTGGTTGTGGGTGCCACAACACCCCCAACCATGCATACATAAATATTTTTATTTAAAAGACATGTGATTAAATAAAAAATGTGGGTGTGGATATTTCAAATCTCAAAAATAAATTCTTTCATTATGGTTTCAGACCAGAACATTTACAAAGGATTATTTATATTATGAGAATATATATATATATATATATTTATAAATATATATGTATATGTATATATATATATCATCATACATATATATATTTATAAATTTAATCAGATCTTTACTCCAATAAAGGAAATATTTTTTTTCAAAATGCATTCTACAAGAAATTTTTCTCAATTTCAATAGAAGATTTCACAATTTCAACATAGAAGATTTCATTTCTACAAAATATTTCACAAAAAGTTTCAGACACAACATTTTTTTCAATTTAACAAAAAATCAAAAGCTTGTTAGTTTGTACAGGAAATCTTTTTCCAGACAATAAATTTAATCTAAGAATCTTTTCAATATGAAATTAATTGAAATAACATAGGAGCATGAATTCCAAATGCTTGAGAGAATGTGGATTGGTGTAGAGCCTCTTCTTCTAGAACAACCAGAGCTTCCTCCAAAAACAAATATATTCCAGAGCACACAAAAATTTCCCAAGATTGTCTTTTCCCCCAAAATCTCATAAACCATAATACAATAACAAAACTTAATTTTTAAATAACCTCTGCCCACAAAATATCTCCTCCACTCTTCCGTGAAGTAACTTCTTTACTTCTCATGGTTACATCCATTATTCCCTCCATGAAATTTTTTTTTCCCAACAACCGTTATTAATTTTTCCAAACACATGTTGAGAAACAAATATCTTTCAAATCCATTGACACCAATCCCTTTAGATATTTCTAGAAATCAAAACATTTTAATAATTTCAAAAATACATAGTATTTTAATTGAAGCTTAATTCAATTAATTCATTTACCTAATAAAATAAATTTAATCCTAAGATTAAATTATTTTATCAAATAGATTAAATTAATTAATTAAATTAAATTACAATCTTCTAATATAATAAACAAGATTAATTAAATAATCAACTAAAACATTTTAAGAATTTATTTCCCTTTGACATACTTCTGCAACATAAATAATATCAAGGCAAAATTGAACAACAGGATAACAAACATAACCAACTAAAACCAATGACACACTTTGACCAGGGTGGTGGCTTGACAAGGGGAACCTAGCTACTATCTCCCAATTAACAATACTGTTGGGCAATGGACACGCTCAAAACTATGAAACCAGGTGGATTCAATGTCCTGTACCTGCAAAATTTTAATCAAAACATATATCTAACATGCATATATATCATAAGCATTCACACCGTGAAGAGAGAATCATGGAATCGTAGGGTGCTTGCAAGCAAGTGATGCAATTATGTTCCCTTCACCAATACAATGTCACAACAAATGACGAATCTAACATTAATAAACTAATCATGAGCATATAGCAATATTAATTCAAATAACACTATGCTAATCAAAAGCATGTCATAATAATAACATCATAATATTGTGCAATCACATCATAATAAAAACTCGCATCGCTCCAAAGTTAGTGATAAAATAATAACAAAGCATCATAGTCTACCAAAGTCAAGGTACTAATAGAGAAAATAAGCATAATAAAGAATCACACTGTCTGAACATAAGAGAAAAACAAAGGGGTGGTACAGTTGGTTCTTTCAGTTCTACCTTCACCAGTTTTGTTATGTGATGCCGAACTAATATTTTTTGGGTTGTGCGAAGTTAAGTTATGGATGGAGTGGATTTATGGGATTGATTATAGTTCATGCCAAACTATTTTGGTGGTGTACACATATTGGTTTATTTTTCAAATCATGTGTGTGGATTTTTGTGCCGACAAGTTACGAGGTTGCATACTTCATCTAATTAGACTAACCTAATTGATCATCTGGGTGTTTGTGATAGATGTATGTATATATACAATGTTAATTCATTATATGAAGGTGGAATTTTTTAGAATAATAAGTCATTTAACTTAATTAATTTAATCATATTGGTTAATTAATTAAGTCACTTATCACTTTAGTTTTACTTAAGCTAAACTTAGGCACATTAATAATTAATTATTCATTAATTATTAAGTGTGCACACTAGGGTTTCCTTTTAGGGTTTGATCTCCTTTCTTAAGGATTGATCTCATTGTAATTATTCACTCTCTTAATGAATTTTTCTCTTGAGGCTTGTAGAGCGTCTCTATTGTTCTGGACATCTTTCTTTCTTTGTGACAAGTTATTGCTTGTAGGTGTTCATTGGGGTCTGTGAGTTTGGTTTATCAACTTCAACATGGTATCAGAGCTTCAAATATATTGCTTCCTATTCATTGTTTGAGGGATCATGTCCTAAAAGAGACATTTTTGTACATTTTGAGTCAATTTGGACCTCACCTTTGCATTTGGAATGCTTCATTTAGTCAAGATTGACCTTTGTTTCATCAAATTTGGCTTCACGACGTCTAATTTGCGAGGGTTTGAAGTTTTTTGAGAGGTTCTTGATCTAGAGCATACCTAAAATTTTGGAGAATTTTGAGCCCAAAAGGACCTCACCATCATGTTCAGAGCACCCAAAAACCCCAAAATTGACTGTCAAGTTGTCAAAATCGGACACAGTGACTCCGAGAGGCAAATTTTTCTCATTTTTGGGTCGGGTGGCTTGGTACGGTACACAATCTGAGACTTTAAAAAAAAAAATAGTTTAATGGCCATCACCATCATTTAACCACTAGTGGTTAACTCTAGCGGTTAATTCTAGCGGCTAGCCAAACTGCCAAGCTTAACCCCCAAACCCTTTTGGAGCAGTTTTGGTATTTTGGCCATAAATTTTGCATATGAACTTGGTTTTTCGAAAACAAAATATTTTCGGAAAGCTGGTTCTGAGCCCAATCCATTTGTGAATGTGTTATATTCTAGTTTTTCTTTTTTTTTATTCTTTCTTTTTTCTTTTCAAAGTCAAAAGTTGTTGTTTCCACTTTGGGAGGTGTAACTTTTGCGTCCGAACTCTATTTTGTGCAAAAGAATAGGAATTGGAAAGGTGTTTCAATGCTCTTTTCAAATATGTATATGGTTTGATCGGATAATTTACCAGGTACATTTTATTCAGGTTTGTTGTTTTTTACTTTTTTCTTAATTACTTGGATGTTTTGGAACCTACATGGGATCTGTTTGCATTCGATGGGTTATCTTGATCTGATTTATCATTGCTAAGAGTTTTAGTATATGATTTTTTTATTTGAGTGAGTATCGTGGGTTTTTCTACTCACCCTTATGTGATCAAGTTGGATAAGGACAACTATGAGTCTTGGTATCATGGCATCCTGACACATCTCAGGTGGCTTGGTATTTTGCCTCATTTGGATGGAATCATACCTACACTAGACACATCAAGGAGTTTATCAGCATGGGTTATTATTCAAGATCATATTATAGGGGTTATTGGTTGTAGTGTTGATTTTGACACTTTGTGTGCTTTATCTAACATTTGTTGTCCTTGTACACTTTGGCAATGTCTTTGGGAGATTTTTGGAGACTCTAATATCTCTCCATTCCCAGAGGACCCCACTACAAATTTTCTCATCCCTCTTACAGATGTAGATTTCATACCCTATGATAATCGTACTCTAGAGGAGCTTGAGTATATCACATGTCTTGCATGTGTTGATGGTTTAGAGACTTGTATTCATGTTCCCACTCTTTATATTAAGACTTCATTAGCATCTCCTATTGTTCCTAATTCAGTGTAGTAGGGCATCATTCATCTTCCTGACATAGCTACTTTGGACTCTTATGTTGCAGAAATATATTTCTTGTTTGTGGAGTCATATATTGCTGATTTGGAGGATTATTTTGAGGACATTCATATCCTCTTTGTTGAAAGCCACATCACTGTTGTTGGTCCATCATGTTCATTATCTTTGGAGCATGCGCTTCATCAGTCTTCACAGGTTTCATGATTGGCATTTTCTCTTTCTGACTTGAGGACGCTTGAGCAATTTTCAGAGACACCTACCCTTTGGATTTGGATTCCAGATTCACCCATGTTTTTGGATTGGCTCAACATTTCATTAGTTGGCCTATTTCTTCCTAAGGGGAGAAATTTTGTTTGTAGGCAGTGGAACATATTCTATCCTTAGATTTTTTTCGGTGATACAGGAGCTATTTCTTTGTAGGGGGGATTCATATCCTCTTTTTCTCTCTCCTATGGGGGAACATATTTTGTACTTGTGTGATAGAAGCAAATATTAGGGGGTCATGTTGAGTCCTTCTTCTATCTATATTCTTCTTTCACTCTTCTATTCCCATCTCTTTTTGGAGAGGATTTTTTCCCACTGGGTTTTCTCCTTTTCTCCACTTTATAGAGATTTGGTTTTGATTGGGTACTTGATAAATCCTTTGTTGTTGGGACCCATCTTTGATTTCATGCATCTTTTCTTTAGTGTTTTAGCTACTCCCTAAGTTCATCTTAAGGGGGGTTTTAGAGTAATAATTTTTTTCACATAATTAATTTAATCATATTGGTTAATTAATTAAGTCACTTATCACTTTAGTTTTACTTAAGCTAAACTTAGGCACATTAATAATTAATTAATTATTAATTATTAAGTTTGCACACTAGGGTTTCCTTTTAGGGGTTATCTCCTTTCTTAAGGATTGGTAGTTGCTAGTCTTCCATACCATATCTCATAAAGAGTCTTGGTATTGTTCACTCTTATTTATCCTTTGTTGAGAATATAGATAGTAGTATGGACTAATTCTTTCCAATATACATTGAAAAACTTGGCTTTCCTTAACATTGTTCTTTCCATCTCCTAAACAATTCTATTCTTCCTTTCACTACTCTATTTTTCTAAGGAGTTCTAGCAAACAATAGATGCCTCTTTATTCCATTTTCTTCAAAAAACATCTCAAACTTATTTGATGTAAACTCACCATCTCTATTATACCTTAAACACTTTATTCTAGCATTCATTTCATTTCCAACGATTGACTTGAAAATCATAAACCTACTCAAAACTTCTAATTTTTCATTTAAAAATGTAACCCGTGTCATCTTAGAGAAATCATCACTAACATAAAATACCTTTCACCTTGGATACTCTTTGTCCTGGTAGGTCCACATAAATTAGTATGAATTTGTTCCAATGGCCTTGTAGAATAATATTCCTTGGTTTTGAATATTATTCTTGCCTACTTCCCAACTTGACATTATTTACACAAGGTGCTTTCAATTTTGATAATCTTTGTAATATCTCTCACTACTTGTATGGAGTTGATCTTCACAAGATTATCAAAGTTGATATGTCCCATCCTCTTATTCCACAATAAAAATTCACTTGTTTTTCCTAGAAGGCATTTTTTGCCATTAACACCCTTTAGGTTGTACAAGTTTTTTTTCTATCCTAGATACTTTTTTCATGAACTTAACAAAATTTTCTGTTCTAATTTCACACCCTTGATAATATAATAAGATTCTATCCTTTGTTTCACATTGTACTGACACTAAGAAGATTGTTCTTGAGGCATTTTACATAGATAAAGTCTTCTATCTTGGATTTTCCATCAATACTTATGATTCCCTTTCCACATATCTTTACAAATGAATTGTCTCCAAACTTGACTTATTTCCCAGTCCACTTACAAGATTGATAAATTTTATTTCTTCACCTATCATGTGGCTTGAAAATCCACTATATATTACCCAAATATTTGTTTTCATTTGAGCATGAAATGTTGTTTGGACACTCATTGGTTTTTTAACCTCATTGTTTGTTGCCTCTCTTTTGGAAGTGTCATTCTCCTTGACTTGCTCAATAATATCAACCATATTAGTTTCTAATTTTGATAATCCACTCCTACAATATATTTTTATATGCCCAACAATGTTGTAGATTTGACATATCACATTGACATCCACTAGTGAAGCAAGAGAATTATTACAAAATTTCTTCTATTCATTTTAGACTTGCAATTTATAGCCTTATGACCATACTTATTGTAGATGAAACAATATCCAAAAAATGCATGATTGAATCTATTTTTGAAGAATATTCTTGTTTGGAAAGGTCTTCCTTGAGGCTTGATTGGGATGAGATCTACTTCTTTAGGGTTATCCAGATTTCTAGGCTTTAATTTATCCAATTCCTTTTTTAGTAAAAGGATTTATTTCTCAAGTTTTGTGCATTCATTTATCTTGACTTCAATTAGGGAATTTTGTTATTTTTTCTCTTTCCTTGCACATTCCAAGTATTCAAGAGAAAAAATAAGTTCAACTTCAAATTCAACTTCATATTCTTATTCATTTTTAGTCTTGTTTGAACCATCAAAAATCACCATGGCCATAATAGGGAGTCTCCTCTTTCATTATATAATGAGTAGTGATCTAATTATTTTAAGGAGTTGTAGTCTTATTTAGAAATGAAATTCATCTTGAATTTGTTCCTCTTGAAGCCCTTGATGCTCTTTACATTTTCTCTAAAATGAAATTTACAATCATAATGACCAACCCTTCCACATTTAAAGTATTTAAAAGGTAAGTTATCTTTATGCTTTCCCAATCCCTTCTACAAATTTCACACGAAGTTTGATTCTTCCTCATATTTACTATATGAACCATATTTTACTTATTTCTTCACAAATTTGAAATTAGCTTCTCTTTTGTGTGTACCTTGGACTTCATTTCTCATCTCATAGGTAGTAAGAGGCCCAAAAATCTCTTCTATAGTAAGTTTTGTCAAATAATTGGCTTCTTCAATAGTATAAACTTTTGAATCAAACTGGTGAGGGAGGGTTCTTAGGTCTTTCTTTACAACCACTAATTTAGTTATTTATTAAGCTAGTCCTTTGATTCCATTGAATTCTTCATCCACTCAAACCAAATAGCAAGCAATATTTTCCTCTTCTTTCATCCTTATATTCTCAAATATTATTTTGTAAGATTGTAAATTTTATTTCTTTACATTGTCATTTGCTTCATAGAGGTTTTAAAGTTTATCCCATATCTCCTTGGCTATCTTGCACTGCACTACCTTGACAAACTCTATTTTTTTTAACCCACTTAAGATAACATTATTTGATTTAGCATTTTTTTCATGGGCCTTCTTTGCATTAGAATCTATAATAAGATGAGTAGGTTCAATATAATCATCGTTTGTGGCTCTCCAAACATCATACCCTAGTAAGGTGAGATAGGCTTCCATCTTTACACTCTAGAAGACATATTTTCTTCCATAAAATATCATTTCTTTAGAAGAGGACTCTTTCTAAGCCATGTATTTTATTCCAAAATCTACCTTTAGTTGTTAGGCTTCATTAAGGAACTCAAATCTGATACCAATTATTAGAAAACACCAATATACTAAGAGGGGGAGTGAATTGGTATATACCACAAATTAATCCAATTTAACTTTACAACCCAAAAATTTCTACTACCTCAAACAAATAAAGAATCAAACTATTCAACCTAAAGCATAAACATACAACTATAACACTAGATTTACATGGAAAACCCTAGAAGGGAAAAAACCATGGTGAGTAAGTTGCTTGGAACTACTGTCCAAATCAAGTCTCACAATTAAAACGAGATTTTATAACAAGTTTTATGGGCTACAACCCAAAGGAAGCTACAAGTCCTAAAAATATAGTTTTTATGGCTTCAACCAAAGGAAGCTACAACTCTTTATAGGAAACAACACTTACAAAAGGAGGCTACAAACTTGGTACAAAATACTTCAACAAAAATTCTACCGATCAAACATCATCACAACATCAACTCCCTTCACACTGAAAAATATCTTCAACTCCTCCTCTCAACAACCTCTTCTAGCTTCAACACACTTCCCAACACATATACTCACACATACATCATCACAAATTCATACACACTCACATAAACTTTTTTAAAACTTTATATTTTATTTGTATCCCTTGCAAGCTTCAAAAAAATTCTCCTTTTTCGGCCAAGATGAAATGTGTAACATGAAACATGTAATGGCCATAGAAAGTTAGCTCCCAAGACATTTATAGTAAGTAGAAATCAATTGTGGTACCAACCAAAAGATAGGGACATATTTTACCTTATAACACCTCTCCACACTAGAGCACACTTCCAAACACCTAGTAAAATCCTCTCAACATATCAATTCAGCCCAACAAACACTTAACCTTCCATGCATTAGCTCTAAACCTAAAGTGATGACTGGTTGGCAACATGAGCATGTGGGATAAGCATAAGGTACATACAACTATGAATTATAGTGTTTTCATTTATGTCAAAATTTTATCCTAGTACAAAGACCTTGGTGAATATTAGTTTGGGTGTCATGAGCATGGTTGAAGATTATTTTGAAAGACAATTTTGCAAGAAGGTTTGATCCAGTGAAGACAATTGTGATGAAAATAGACTAAGTGTCAATGCCAATGATTTGTGTGTAGGGGATCTGGTAATTGGGCCTACATTGGTTCATTGTTGAATATTTTTCTCTATGCTTCTAGTATAATTTAGTTGCCTAGTAGGAGAACTTAATTCTATAATTTCAAGTTATTTTGGTTTCTAGTTTTGGAGTTATGAGAAATATAAGTTTGTCTTGGCAATTTCAGACATTTTTAGTTTAGTGTACATGAGTTGATGAATCCACACTTCTCTGTAGATTGGTTTTTGGATTTTTGGATTTGTGGAAGTATTGGTAGATGTTAGATGAGTGTGCATTCCAGTTGGCATGGTTTTTTGTGGTCTATGTGTCTAAATATGGGCATATAGCAGGAGAATTTTCATTTTATGTTCTTTGTGATGTCGACCTAATAGGTTTGAAGGTATGTGAAGCCTAATTGAGTATTGTGGAGTTATGTTGGAACTATTATAGGTTCATGCTTACATATTTCAAAGTGTTTTGAGATTTGAATCTTGGCACAAAGCATGTGTGGATAGATCTTGAGCCAACAAGTTACACTTTGTGTATTACATCTAATTAGGCCAACCTAATTATTGTTATGAGTGAAGCGGATATATAAGTTAGATTTATTTCAATATTTTTAAGATTAGGATATGTGATAAGAGTTTTATTAAAGTTAATTATGTGATTAGGATATGTGATAAGAGTTTTACGTATTTTGAGCTTTAATGGAACTCTATTCTAGCATATTGTAGATGCATTTAGTAACAGTTCAACACTTGATTTTCTGCCATAATATCTTTTATCTCTTTATTTTCTCAGTGGTTAGTGAGTCCACTTGGACAATGAGTCCACCTACACTAAGCACTTCTATAATATACTATAATTCGTTATAATATATTGTGAGCTAATCATGACCGTGATTTTTCCCATCTTGGGTTTTCCATGTAAAATTCTCGGTGTTCGAGTGCTATGTGATGTTGTTGGATATTTTCATGCTCTCTTTCATTACTATAATTTAATATTCTATAAGTATTGTATGTGTATACACCTAAAATTGGTCAGGAGCATCCGATTAATTGAATACCAATTATTTGATTAACTATCCTAATTCCTCTACTGTTTGAATAAATAGAAATATTTATTTATATAGTTCACATTTAAATTCATCTTAATTAAATAAAAATAAATAAATACTTTGTTTGATTTTCAAATCCCTATTGTATTTTATCACATCAATCTTAAATTAATTAAATAGAGATTAAAACACTTTATTGATTAATTGCCATATTCTTTTGTTTAATTTAATAAACAACTTCTATAGTTCGTTTTATTAAATTATTTGTCTCTCTTTTGCTAATTTAAATAAATCAAAATATTTGAATAAAGGCATAAAGAATATTCCATCTATATTTCCTCAAAAATGAATTAGATATCCTATGTCTAATTTATGTCTAAAATATGCCACAATTAATGCTTTGAAACTTCATGGGAAGTTTTGGAGATAAATTGGAGACAAATTCCAAATTCTTCTCTCAATCCTCCTCCATCAATCTTTCCTCTTCTCTTGCCTATTGTTTTCATGGGTAGAGACAATCTCCAAAATTCTCTCAATCTCCTCCATCTTTCACCATTCAATCCTCCAGATTGAATCCAAGCCTCTCAATGTCTTCCCTGTGCATTTCTACAGCCATGAATTCTATAAATAAAGCCTCATTGAACCAAGAAAAGGATCCAGATAATCTAACTTGTGCACTCTTACTCTGCAGGAATTCAAGCAATCAAGTATCAAGCATCAAGCATCAAGCATCCAATATCCAACAATCAAGATTTCACATTGGCTGCCTCCTATAGTTGCATTTATCTGTTTCTATGTCTATTCATGCTAGTTTAATCTATTTATCATCTAGTATTATCATATTAAGTTTCATATCATTGCATTATCATCCATCTCATTCTTTGAATTGTTATTTTAACAATCATAGTGTCCTCACGATCTGAGAGCAATAGTGGTTTACTAAATCTTTGGAGATAAAGAACAATATGATGCATTCAATTGATTATTGCTTTGATTTGATTCATTCAGCTTTGTCTTTGATATAATGTCTTATTAAGGAGTGTGTTTTGTGCTTTACACCTTATCCACACTTACAATTTGGCACCCACCGTGGGGCATTAACCCCAATTTTATAATTTTTTTGGAAAGTGTCATGCAGGTTCATGGCGTGTTTTCTTTTAGTGCTTTCGTCAAATACTATAGCGCTTCCATGGAAAATTTTAATGCTTCGGTGTCCTGTTTTGGCGCTTTCATGTTTTAGCACATCAAGTAAGAGTTATAGCACTTCGGTGGACTGTTCCAGCACTTTGGTAAAATCATTCTAGATCTGACGTGGCCACAACCAGTTTTTAATTTTTTCACAGTTGGACTAAAATTTATCAATCCTAGGACAGTCACTCCTGGTTTTTTGAAATTTATCAATCCTAGGATAGTCATTTCTTGGTTTCTAAAATATATCAATCTTAGGGTAGCCACTTTTTTTTCTTAAAAGAAAATTTATCAATCCTAGGATAGTCACCGCATTTTTATAGTACAAGTTAAAAAGAACAACATGATTTTTGTGAAGCAACACCTTCACATAGATTAGAACATTTCTTTTTGGGTTTAAAATAGAACAACTTATATGCTATGCTTGTGGTGATTAGGCTTATGCTCTCCCCTTAACTAGGTGACCAAAGTGCCAAATTCACTTTTACTTCATGTTATTTATGCTTTATTAAATCCTTTAGAAGGCCTATTGTAGTGGGAAAATTACTCACCCTACAGGAACGACCTAAGTGGGAAAACTTAAAGCCAAGGATTCCAACCCACTATAATAAAAATGCAAGTTGTTGATGAAAGTCCAACTTGACGGTAGTGAGCAAGATAACCATCCCCAAAATCTTTGTTCTAAGGATTGGGAGGTCTCCTGAGGGAGTTTATCAATTGCCACACCGCATAGAAGCCCTATCTACGAACCATAGAGTAGTATCTCACCGAGTCAGTATCCATACATTTTCATACTCACAGTGCAAGGGGAGGGAAGAATCTACCCCCAAGACACTCACCATATAATTTCCACGAACCATTTGCTCAGATGGCAAGAAATCAAACTCTGAGTATGCGCCTAGAAACAACGAAAACATGGCACCCTCTAGGGGGTGACAAGGTTGTGTGCGTCAACAAAATTCAAGATGTGGGCTATGAGTATAATGATGACCTACTTGTCCTTAAGTGTGATTTTGTTTGATTTGTGTACAATTTTCAAAGCAACCCAACAAAATCAGTAAGAATCATTCGTGATTCTTGAACATACACGATCTATTCAGTTAAAACAATTATTCATAATTGCTTGTTGTGTTTTCACAAATTCATTTAAATTAGATTTAAGATCATCCTGAAAACAACAAAGTCAAGTTAGATTAGAAAACCCCATGCTTTGAAAGTGGAATTCCACCATGTTTCTCAAGAGGAAAATCAGAGTCACAAAACCCAAAAATCCTCTCAGTTATCAAAATAAATTGAAAAGACAATGTTTTCTATATCAAAATCAAAAACTCCTTTTGCAACATAGAACATTCATCCATAGATATCATGATTTTTCTAGGGGTCACACTTTAGATTACATATAGAACCACTCTATTCACGAGCCTTCTTCCAAAGAACAGTTCTCACTCAGTATCACAATCATAGTCAGCGCATACATCCTTCTTATCTTCCACAATCCATGATACAGTATGCCAAAAGGCCATCTCAGATTTTACAATAGAGAGTCTTAAAGTCTTGTTTTTAGTGTTCTAGAATCCTATTTCAATGCTTTTGGTCATTGTTTTAGGGTTTTTGTGAAATAGCGCTTTTGGGCACTGTTTCAGCGCTTACAGTCTATATTTTAGTGCTTTCATTAAACAACACTTTCATCATATTTTTCAGCGCTTTCAGGCACTATTTCAGCACTTCTGTCAAGATAGCACTTCCATAAATTTTTGCAGCACTTTTATGCACTGTTTTAGTGCTTCTGTCAAGATAGCACTTCTATCACCTATTTCAGCACTTTGGAACTCTGTTCTAGCACTTCTGTGAAATAGCGTTTCTGTCCTCTGTTTTAGCGCTTTCAAAACAGAGAGTTCAAATTTTTTTCTAGTCAGTCAGTCAGTCATTTTATCCACTGTTTTCACTAGAACAAAATTTTATTTTCATCAGAATCACTATCTAGGAACCAAAGTCAAAAAGGTTTATACAAATTTCCAATCTCATCAATTGAAACAAAATCTTGTAAATCATAAGTGTCAAAATCAAATACACAATCAATTACTACACTGAAGTTTTATCATCGGGATACTATCATCTTTCATCATGAAACCAAGTATAGTAATCAAATTTTTAACATAGTCTCATCAATAAGATCAATCATCTTATTCAACTTTGTTAAAAGTTCAATTGACCTATCCAACATAACAGATCAACATTTCGGAAGAAAGGGTAAAAATTTGTATGCCAATCTTCACTAGGTCCCAAAAATAGAGACTCTTAGAGAAAGAAATTTTAAAAATCCCAAGCAATGCCAGAGGAAGATCCTTGGAACAATCTAAACCAAAACGATAAGAACAAAATTACTCCAAAGGATATCCAAACAGCTCAACAAGATCCCAAGTTCCATAATTTTATGGAGAAAATCTTAGAACAAGATATGGAGAAGTATCTTTTGATGTTAGCTAAATCAGGTGCCAAACTTCCCAAGTACTTCGATGTGAATCGTCTGAAGGAGGCACCTGGAACAAGTGAGACTGAGATACTACAACCTACACAAAAAATAGACCCAGTTTCCACTTTGACATCTCAAATGAAACTATTACAACAATAGATATAGGATATGACTAAAGGGAGTACCAAAACATATGTGATACAGGACATTTTTCCTTATCCTTTTGATACAACAGTCGGTCTAATACCTTTTCCCATACATTGTGAGTTTCCAAAGTATGATAAATACAATGGAAGAATAGATCCAATAGATCATATCAGGGAATTTAAAACAATGAGCCTTGAGTTTTCCCAAGAGGAAACTTATTTAATGAGATTATTCCCAAGGAGTTTGGGAGGATCATGTATGGAGTGGTTCTCTAAGTTACAACTAGGTATCAGGACTTTTGAAGAACTCGTAAACAAATTTATCTCCTAGTATTCCTTTAACATCCAACACGATGTTACAATAAAGGATCTTTACAATCTAAAGCAAAACAAAGGGGAAACGTTCTTGTCTTTTCTCCAAAGATGGTGATGCTTGTTCGCTAGATATCCTAGATCCATTCCTAAGGAAGAAAAGATTGAGTTGTTCATTGACAACTTAACT
Source organism: Sequoiadendron giganteum (assembly GCA_007115665.2). Lineage (NCBI taxonomy): Eukaryota > Viridiplantae > Streptophyta > Pinopsida > Cupressales > Cupressaceae > Sequoiadendron > Sequoiadendron giganteum. The sequence goes on along the minus strand of CM021102.1, from coordinate 790,263,354 downwards.
GAAGAAATGAGTTATAGACTGGAACTGCAATGTCCTCCCACATTTGAAAAAGTCATAGAAAACGGTCTTAAAATTCAGGAAGCATTAGTCAAAAGAGGAGTTATCAAACATTTCAATGATAAAACAAACAACACAAGTAACTCCTCCAATCAATACTCAAGTAGTGATAAGCCAAAATTTTGGCAAAAGAATCAAACCACAACTACCAATGAAACAACAAATGATTCCCAAAATGTCAAACCGGTTTTCAACTTGACAACATCTACATCAAAGAATCAAAACAATGATCAACTTGTCAGGTCAAATGTCATACAAAACAATGAGATGTTAAAAACACAATCATATCAAAAACCATCAAATCGACGTAGGTTCACACCTTTAGGACAATCAATAGAATCAACAATGAAAGAGTTAGTAACTAGTAGCCTTATCACTGCACAGGAAGCCCGATTCTGGGATCCAAAGGTCAAAACACCATGGTGGAATGATGCTGATTATTGCAACTTCCATAATAACAAAGGTCATAAAACCAACGATTGTATGGAGTTGAAGCACGCAATACAAGATTTGATCGACAACAATAAAGCATATGTGGAAACACCCCAAAACAACAACGATCGTTCAGCTTTCAAAGACCCTTTGCCAAACTATGACAAAGGAGCATCATCATCCTCAAATGACAAAGGGAAGAATGTCAACCATGTCTTTGACACAACAATCCTTTGTCTATCGAGAATAGAGAGTGATCATACAGTTAGTCACAACATGGACGGACCCAAAATCGACAACACTACTCCTTTGGACTTGCTCCCGAGCATACCAAACTTTGATAATCAAATCAATGTCTTAAAAATCAGAGACCGTCAAGAACATCAACTAGCAAATGTGATAACTAGGGGGCAAGCCAAGGTCATGTTAAAAGGAGTTGGATCTACACATCCAGTTCCACCTCCATCTCACTATAACATCATCGATCAACTACAAAACTTTCCTGCTCAGATATCAATACTAGAGCTCCTTAAAATATCACCATCACATAAGGAGGTTCTAGAACAAGCATTAGTTGCCACTACAGTACCAAAGAATCTAGATGTTTGTCAGTTCCAAGCTATGGTGGGACATTTGACTACCCCACATTGTCTATCATTCTCCGAACAAGATGATATCTTGCTAAACCATCCCCATAATAATGCACTCCATATTGAAGTCTTAATCCATAATCACCACATCAAGAGAGTCTTAATATATGGGGGAGCTGGTCTGAACATTTTCACTCTCAAGTTAATCCGCGCACTAGGATATTTAGATGATTCTATTGATTCTCGAAGAAAAATGACTATCAAATCATATGATGAGGAAGAAAGATCATCTAAAGGCTTGATTGTGCTCCCCATTCAAGTGGGGCCAATGATGAAACATATAGCATGTCAAGTGTTGGAGAAGGAGTTAACATACAACATTCTCTTAGGGCGACCATCGATCCATGAAATGCAGGTTGTACCTTCAACATATCATCAATGTTTGAAGTTTCCAATAAATGGAGAGAGGTGACTATATCTGCTAATTACAATCATTCTCAACATTGTGACACCCTTAGGATATCTCAAGATACCTTTATACCACACAAAAAGGAAGCATCATGTTCAAAATCATCCAAAGAAGAACAACGTCCAAGTATCACTACCAAGTGGGTAGAGAAGAAGGGTAAAGAAAAAGAGACAAGTCCTATTGAAATTCAATCAATAGATAATCTGGATCAACAAACTTCTTTATCACATAAATTCCAAGAGCAAGTCCAACTGACAAACAAAGGAATGGGAACATATTCTATGGAGCAATCACTTAACCTATCACAGTTAATGCCATCTCCTAGGACATATGGTCAACCATCTATGATTAAATCTCAAACATCATTACCAATCACAGCTCTTGACGAAAGGTTTGTCAAAAAGGGTACAATAGAGGATGAAACAAACAACAAAGCAATCCTGGATTGGCTATACAAATATGGGGAACCCTCTACATCAGATATCAGTATCAAAAATGTCAACATCAACATCAATAAATATGGAAAAGGAAAAGCTATTTTAGAAAAAATGGGATATGAAGGACAAGGACCCGTTGGATTAAGAAAGGAGGGAATCATAGAGCCTATTACACCACTCACTCTCCACACAAAAGAGAAGCTAGGACTAGGATACTCTGAAGAAGAAAAATAGGAACTAACAAGGACGGCTATAGAAAATATCCTTCTATTTAGAGATAGCTTTGAAATAGATTCAAATGAATATGAGTGGGCATTGTGTTCTGATCTATCTTTCACTAATATTCAAGTTGATGTAATTCAACAGTATGCACCTATGCATGAGGAGGTCCAAGGTTCTGGGTCTAGACCACTCATGGAAGGGTCACTAAATATTGATGATTCAAGGGGGGATGAGCAGACTTCGAGTGGACTAGACGATCTTGAAGAAAGTACCATCATGGACCTCAAAATTCTAATAAATGACTTTGATGAAATGGCTGTCCAAACCCTTACATCCATCACCTTAAATGAATCTGATAACCTCATGCCATTAATCCATCCTGAACTCATTGAATGGGAACCTGTTGAACCTTTGAATATACCAAAATTTACAAATGATGATGCCATCATAAAATTCCTATGTCGTACTGAACCTGGTACAAATTTTGTCTGTAACACTCATAACAACATGACTTGGCAAGAGGGTGTCAAATCTTCCAGTTGCAAAAATGAAAACAAGGAAAATAGATCTAAGGGTGAAAACCATTCTATGGCAGCATTAGATCTAGAAAAAGTAAAAATAAAGAACACATCTAACGGTGAAAACCTTTCTGAGGCACTAAAGGATGGAAGATTTGACACTCTTTCAGAACACTATCATGAGCGATCATTAGTCCTAGTGGAACCAACACAATCTATGAACATCGGCACTAAAGAAAGGACAAGAATCCTACATCTAGCGGAATCCATGATAGAACAAGAAAGACTAGAATTCATCAAATTCTTTAAAGAAAGAAGCATCAACTTTTCTTGGTCATATTCTAATATGCCAGGCTTAGACTTAAATCTGCTCATGCATCACTTGTCTTTGCCCATAGGAATCAAGCTTGTCATGCAAAAATTGAGAAAAATGCATCCCCATATCGCATTGATGGTAAAGACAAAGCTAAAGAAATTGTTGGATGTTGGATTCATACGGTCTATAGACTATGTCGAATGGATATCAAACTTTGTACCTATTTCAAAGCCAGACAATAGCATCAAAATATGAACATATTTTAGGGACCTAAATAAAGCATGCTCGAAGGATGATTTTCCACTACCAAATATAGACATCACCATGGACTTGATGGAAGGGCATGCCATGTTGTCAATCATGGATGATTTCTCTAGATACAATCAAATAAAAATAGCTCTAGAAGATCAAGAAAAGAGGGCTTTCACATGTCCATGGGGAACCTTCTACTAGAACATCATGTCATTTGGTCTAAAGAATGCTAGAGTCACTTATCAAAGAGAAATGATGACAATCTTCCATGACATGATGCACACCTTCATGGAGGATTACATGGATGACATCTTGGAAAAATATAGTACTAGGGAAGGACATCTGCATATCCTAGACAAAATCTTCACACGGATGGAAAAATTCAATGTCAAGTTAAACCCCAAGAAGTGTGTCTTCGGGGTCACATCCACAAAACTATTAGGGTACATTGTCTCGAAAAAAGGCATTGAAGTGGATCCGATGAAAGTCAAAGCAATAATGGAGATGCCACCTCCTAAGAATATCAATCAACTTAGATCACTATAGGGAAGGCTCCAATCGATCAGAAGATTTATCTCCCAACTGGTGGACAAAAGTCATCCTTTTAATCATCTATTGCATAAGAATATAGTTTTCAAGTGGGATGAGGGGTGTGAAACAATATTCAATCAAATCAACCAATATCTAATGTCACCACCCATTCTCATGCCACCAACAGAAGGAAGGCCTCTCATATTGTACATTGCCATGACAAATATCTCTTTGGGGGCACTATTAGCACAAGAGGATTATGAAGGTAAAGAACATGCCATCTACTATATCAGTCGGACATTGAATGGATATAAAATCAATTACACTTTCATAGAGAAATCTTGCTTGATGGTGGTATTCATTACTCAATAGATGAGACACTATACACTGACTCACACAATCAAGCTGATAGCAAAAATCGATCCTTTAAAATATATTCTCAATAAAGCTGCCTTAACAGGTAGACTGGAAAAGTGGGTCATGCTACTAAGTGAATTTGACATTCATTATGTAGAGAGAAAGGCGATCAAGGGATAAGAAATTGCTGAATAATTAGCAGAGGCTCCTTTACCAGATGATTGACCAATGACCATGGAGTTTCTAGATGCAGACATTATGACAGTAATGCCCCAACAATGGGTTTTATATTTTGATGGATCATACACATAGTGCAGATCAGGAGCAGGAATCTTTTTCATCTCTCCACAAGGGCACACCATTCCAAAATCATATAGATTAATGTTTCAGTGTACAAATAATATGGAAAAATATGAAGCATTAATCATTGGGGTCAAAATAGAAATTCAATGGAAAATCACGAACTTACAGATATATGGGGATTCTCAACTAGTCATTTATCAAGTAAATGATGAGTATCAAACAAAAGATGAAAATTTGATGCCCTACAAGAAACAAATAGATAATCTGAAACAGTCCTTTGTCAGTATCAAATTTGATCAAATTCCAAGGGTGGAGAACAAAGCTATGGACGCTATGGCTACAATTGCTTCATTACTACAATTGCCTAAGAAGCATGTTTGTTATGAGTTTATGGTAGAACAAGTATCATGTCCTTCCCATAATAATCCAGAATCCGCTACCATCTGCCATATAGAAACCATAGAAACCTCCATCTATGAAACAACCTATGCTTACCTGAAAAATGATATCCTTCCTCTTGATCTATCGAGGAACCAAAAATGAAACTTCATCTGCCAATCCACACGACATACTTTAATTGCCGACATACTTTATCGTTGAGGTCTTGATGGTACTTTACTCTGATGTCTAGAACACAATGAATTTGAAACAGCCCTATGAGAGGTTCACAGGGGTATTTGTGGCACTCACTCAAGTGGGATAACTCTAGCTAATAAAATCCTCCATTTGGGATATTATTGGCCATGCATGGAGAAAGAATCCTATTAGTTTGTTAAGAAATATCAAAAGTGTCAGATTCACAACAATTTGATTCATGCGCTAGCACAAGAACTACATCCCTTCACATCGACATGGCCTTTTTGTCAATGGGGCCTAGATCTGGTAGGAAAAATAAATCCATCTTCATCTAATGGACACAAGTTCATTATTACAGCTACAAAATATTTCACAAAATGGATTGAAGCAGTGCCTCTTACAACAATAACTGGGAAGCAAATCTCCTCTTTCATCTTGAACTACATAATATGTCTATATGGGATCCCTCAATCCATTATCACTGATAATGGACAACCTTTCAAGAATCAAGATGTCCAAGAGCTATGTGATAAGTTTCATATCCAACATCAGTTTTCAGCACCGTACTATCCTCAAGGGAATGGCCAAGCAGAGGCCTCAAACAAAACAATACTCAAAATTCTCAAAAGGATGGTTAACGATGTTAGACGTGATTGGCATGTTCAAATCAATCTTGCACTATGGGCCTATAAAACAAGTATCAGAACACCAACAGGAGCTACACCATATGCCTTGGTATATGGGTTAGAAGCCATATTGCCCATTGAGGTTGAAATTCCATCCCTTCATGTATCACTCAGAGGTATCATTTCAGATGAAGACTATAGGGTATCTAGACTGCAGGAACTAGAGTTGTTGGATGAGCATCGTCAACAAGCTGTTAATCATCTAACGACTTATCAATAGAGGATGTCAAGAAGTTACAACCACAGGGTAAAACCGAGGGTCTTTCAAGTTGGTGACTTGGTACTAAAAGAAAACCCTAGGAATCAGCAAGATAGGGAGAAGAAAGGAAAATTTGAGCCTAACTAGCTTGGTCCTTTTGTCATCATATCAGCTATCAATGTTAGAAGGGGATTTGTTTGATGAGCCTATCAACAATATTCATCTCTAAAAGTTCTATGCTTGAATTTCCTAGTGCACGGGTCAAACTTCTAAAAATTATTTCCTTGGTGAAAACCTAGCAAACAGGCATCTTGGCAATGCAAAAATACAAAAAATAAATAGAAACTACAAAAAATAGAAAAATGAAAAATACAAAAACACAAAGAGTGTAATCAAAGCATATGGTGAAAACTTCGAAATAGGCGTCGTATGTGATTCTAAGATCATCTTTCCCATCTATTTTGATATATATCAGGATCATTAGTCTGACAGTCAGTACCATTTCATATCATGTCAGTAGTCTTGCCATCTTTGCATCCATATCAAAATTATTTTCAAATAGTCAAGAATCACTCCAAGGCTTGGGAGAAACACTTGGATATCACTAGGGGCAACAAAAACATCGATTTCATCAAAGGGAAAACAATAGTATAGCAAAAAAACCAAAAACAAAGATCAAAGTGCAACATCAAATCATCGTCAGAAAGACATCAACCATCCATATCATATCAAAAATCCAAAAACATGTCAAAAAGTTTAGTCTAAAAAATGTAAAATCCATAAACATAGGTCTATGTCTATCAAACTACGTGGTCTCTGCATGGGTAACGTAGGCAAGGCTAATCTTTGATCAGCCCCCAAGATCCCTAGGATAGGTTAGTAGGTTAGGTCTTTTGGTCAAAAATCTTGAAAATCCAAAAACAACACAAAATCAGGATGGATGATCTAAAATCTGAATAATGAATGAAACACTCTAAGTCAACAATGGATAAATTGTATTTTTGATTATCATTTCTTTGGAGTAACTCAATGATGTATTGAACTAGAGGAACAAGGAAGAATGATGTTTTTATTATTTGCTATCTATAAGTTAATCATATAAATGTATGAATTGTCAGGGGATGTGCTATGCAAATGTATCACCGATGACATTCAAAATTCACACATTGAAATGATTAACCACTGCCTGTTTATGCAATGAATGCTTAGGTCATCTCAGTTAAATCATACCTAGATTCTTTTGTTCGCTTGCAATATCAAAAATCATGAAAGAAGTACTCAGGTCGTCATTAGTCTAACACATACCATTGATGCTTGTATTCACTTTCAACATCCAATAAAGCTCTATGATGACAAAAAGCACAAAGGTACTGTTAAAATGACAATTGTTTTGCATATAGTTGCATGATAAAATTAGATTGCATTCATCATATTCATTATCTGCAAAGTTTTTTTTGCATAAAGGGTTCCAATCAATGATTATCTTATCTACAAATAAGACTGAGTATACTTGACATAATTTCAAAAATTATCAAAAACATGTAGGAGTCATCATCTCATCATTTAGTTTCATCATTTCATCATTCGTGCATTTCATCATACATCAAATAAATTATGAATTATATTATACCATAAGTACATCATGTTCATTTTACCATTATCATCCATCAAAATCATATGCATACATCGTTTCCATCCATACATTTTATCACATATATGAAATAAATGCAAGTCATGTCATTGTTGTCATTACATCCATCCATTATCATCAATTGTAAGATCATAATTTTTATCATCATTGCATTTAAAAATAAAAAGCATATATCCATCCATCCATACATCTTATCACATTTTAAATATTCACATAGATCATCATTTAGAAATTCATACATCCATATATCATATATTCTACAAATACATTTATCATCGAATCATTCCATGAAATAAAAACATTCATCATTATATCATCACATATTGCATAAATCACATAATAAAATTCATCCATCACATAGAAATCATACACCATCATAAAATCACATCAACTGCATCTCATATATATATCATCAGTGCCAAGTATACAATGAAGTCTTAAGATACATCATCAAAAATAAGCTAAATCGTAATATACATCATGTCTCAAAAAGGACAAATCACATATGGCATTTACAATTTGCTACTGCCAGAGTGTGCAGGCCCAATAGGACCGGTACCACCACCACCCCTGGAAGAGCCAAGATCTTTGGGATCTCCTCGAGGTGGCTGTGTCACACCCTCACTAACTATCCACATACGCGTCTGCCCAAATATCGATGGGGCATAACTGATTCTATGCTCAACAGGCACTGCATCATGATATTTTCCACTATAAAACTCTGCCTCTCGACCAGCCCAAAGAACCTCTCTCATATGGTCCCCCACTGAAGTACCATCAGCCACTCTCTAGAGGGTCTTTGTTGTCTCATGTGCCCTCTTGGAAATCTGTCGAGCACTATCTCACTCAGCTGTCAATGTAGCAACCTGCATCTAAACAGCTGCCAACTGTCCCTGCACCTATGCTAAAGCCTGAGAATGAGGCTGAGCTTGGGCCTGCATCTAAGTTTGGGTCTAAACAAGCAAACCCCAAGCCTGTACCAACTGCCCCTCCAGTGTCTGAACCTGTGTCTATAGACTAGCAATCTATCTTTGATGGTCGCAGGTGGCACTATCACTACTCACCTCTTGTGAGACCTACTGGATGATGGACCACTAATAGTTGGCCCTACCCCTCTGTCTCCTCCACTGCCACCATCACTATCATCACTCCTGCTATCATCACTACCACTCTCCGTGCTACTACCTACCAGAGTACCACTCTTGCTCTTTGCAGAACCCTCTGCCACATCCTCCTCCACTAGTAGCGGTGCTGGTTCATCTGGAATGGTAATACGAGGATGTGGAACAAAGGCCAGGAAGGTAGCATACTCCTCTGTGACTGGTGCCTCTACAATATCTCTCCGCATATCCTAGGGTGATGGCTACAGTGCCCTGTATCCCTCTACTATAGCATCATAGGACAAATAGGGCCCCCAATCAGGAATATCCATCTACCGCCTAGCATAATGAGCTACCCCATGTGGCATACATTGAATGATTCCATACTGTCTATATACTCTGCGCAACAAAAATCTCTCCAAAACGAATGTCGTCCGGCTGATCAGATACATTGAATCGCAAAGGTATCCCAACACTACATCATCCTCATCCCATTGCTCACACTCGAGGTATGGACGCCAAGTAACAGTCTTTATGTCATCAAACACCTACCTCCAATGCTCTAACTTGCCCATCAGGGCCTGTGTAATCCGACCTCTATATCTAAACACGTAAGGTTTGCCTGCTGGTCTATCTACCACTAGAAATGGCCAAGCAATAGAGAAGTGCTCCCATGTCCACACCTATAATAGGGTCATCCTTGCTGATAAGCTTCGTGCCCCTAGATACACAACTGAATGTAGATCATGATAAAGATGTGCCAGCATGCACATCCCCCACACATATCTAGTACCATGTCCCATCATACTCTCTAATGTCCTACCCCAGCCAACGAGGAATCCCTTTGACCTATGATCAGGGCAAAGGAAACCTCCAATAAAGCCAACAAGTACTGCTAGTAGTGTCACATAGGAATCGGCGATCCTCCTCCATCGAACACTCAGACCCTCAATAGACTAATCCTGGAATACTCTATGAAGAGCATCTCTATCGCCGGTCCCATGGGAATTATATGCTACAATCTCCCCCATGAACAGAATGTGCAGAATCTACCACACATCCTCAGGTGTGACCATCATCTCGCTAGTGGCTAGATGAAAGGTGTTGTGGTCACTGTGCCACCTCTCATCCAAAGCAATCAATAGACCCCGATTAATCCTAATTTGGGGCATGTCAAGCAAACTAGTAAGGCCACATCGACCTATGATCTGAAGCTCATCTGGTGTCAGATGAGGCATCAACTCTGAAGTCCAAGGAAATCTCTCTCACATCTGGAGAGTACCCAAATCATCCTATCATCATAATGAAAGAAATCCACAATCAGTGAACTATGTCAAGGAAATCAAATTCATTCTACTATCAAGTCTATTCCAAAAAAAAAATTGGTATGAATTTTCTATGAAAATTCATCGGCGAACATCAACAAACCTCACCTATCATGAGGTTCATCAAAACATTATCTAGATCTTTCCTATCATGAGGATCATCACAAATAGGGTTTTCTTCTTGCCTATCATGAGAATTAGTCTTATTTACATCATCCAAATCAAACATCAAGAATGTGGATTATCAATCATACCAATCCGAAGAATGGACATGATCAGAAGTGATGAAATCAAGGTTACCTAAGTCAAAATCTTCAATTCTAACATGAAAGTGTTAGGACAGTCCATCAAAGTGCTAAATCACAAATGTGCTACTTTATCAGTCAAAAGCGTTGAATCAGGCACCCAAAGCGCTAAATCAAGCATCCTAACCACTATTTTACTCTAAGCATTGTTTTACTGTATCAAAGTGCTAAAATAGTCCATCAAAGTGTTGCTTTACCAGAAGTGCTAGAACAGACCATGAAAGCACTAATCAACCAAATCGAAGTGCTAGAATTCTCAAAGCACTACAATCCGGCATCATAACACTAAAATTCAAATCCTAAGCACTATATCAATGAAAGAGCTACATTATCCTATGGAAGCGCTAGAGTTTTTAACGCAAGCACTAAAACTCAAAGCGCTAATCTAAAAACTAGAAGCGCTACTCTAGAGTGAAAGCGCTATAGCGTGGCTTGGAAGCGCTAAAATAGGAAAAATATGCCGAAACATGTAAAATGCATAAAAAACAAAATTTCATGAATTATGAGGAGGATAAGGGGTACATATAGGAGTTCCATATGCGGTCAACTGTTGATGACATCGAACACGCTCGAAATGATGAGTGTGGTAAGGGATTGGCATCCTACCCCAGCTGGCTAAAATGTCTCTATCACAAGGTTTTTTAAACTCAAATAGTGAAAATGACTTTGAAAATGACCTTTTGGACTATATATAATTTTTGAAAAGGTATTTTTGGTAGGTATTATTATCTTTCAATTAATTTTATCCATGGATTTAATTGAAATTCATTTGCAGGCTATTTTTCTTCATCATTTTGTCGAGAGAAAAATTATTTCATCATCGTATCTTTATCAAATCATCAGAAAATAATAAAATTTTGAAAATTCCTAAAAATCATCAAATCATTAATTTATCTCCCGATGGGGCATATTATCATCAATCATCTAAAAATCAATGTCTGGGGCATACAAAATTATTATTTTTATATATCACCGATCCTAGCAGTAGTAGCAAAATATTTCTTCGAAGCAACACGTAAACACATCACTTCAAAGAGGGCCAAAATATATACACCTAAAATTGGTCTGGAACATCCGATTAATTGAATACCAATTATTTGACTAATTATCCTAATTTCCTCTACTGTTTGAATAAATAGAAATATTTATTTATATAGTTCACATTTAAATTCATCTTAATTAAATAAACAAAATTAAATATTTTGTTTGATTTAATTATCAAATCCCTATTTTATTCTATCACATCAATCTTAAATTAATTAAATAGAGATTAAAACACTTTATTGATTAACTGCCATATTCTTCTGTTTAATTTAATAAACTACTTCTATAGTTCGTTTTATTAAATTATTTATCTCTCTTTTGCTAATTTAAATAAATCAAAATATTTGAATAAAGGCATAAAGAATATTCCATCTATATTTCCTCAAAAATGAATTAGATATCTTATGACTAATTTATGTCTAAAATATGTCACAATTAATGCTTTGAAACTTCAAGGGAAGTTTTGGAGACAAATTGGAGACAAATTCCAAATTCTTCTCTCAATCCTCCTCCATCAATCTTTCCTCTTCTCTTGCCTATTGTTTTCATGGGTAGATACAATCTCCAAAATTCTCTCAATCTCCTCCATCTTTCACCATTCAATCCTCCAGATTGAATCCAAGCCTCTCAATGTCTTCCCTGTGCATTTCTGCAGCCATGAATTCTATAAATAAAGCCTCATTGAACCAAGGATCCAGATAATCTAACTTATGCACTCTTACTCTGTAGGAATTCAAGCATCCAATATCCAACAATCAATCTTTCACATCATGGCTGCCTCTTGTAGCTACATTTATCTATTTCTATGTCTATTCATGCTAGTTTAATCTATTTATCATCTAGTATTATCATATTAATTTTCATATCATTGCATTAGCATCCATCTTGTTCTTTGAATTGTCATTTTAACAATCATAGTGTCCTCACGATCTGAGAGCAATAGTGATTTAATAAATCTTTGGAGATAGAGAACAATATGACACATTCAATTGATTATTGCTTTGATTTGATTCATTCAGCTTTGTCTTTGATATAATGTCTTATTAAGAAGTGTGTTTTGTGCTTTACACCTTATCCACGCTAACAGTATGTTTAAATGTTTAAGTAGTTTAAAAGAATACTGATTCACCCCCTCTCAATATTTCAGGTGTTCAATAATTGGTATCAGAGCTTGGTTCCTTGGAGAAGGATAACCTCTTAGGGAAGATCTTAAAGGTTTCACACATGGATGTTAGAAGATTACCTACTCCTTTGAAAGAGATTCCTACTATTGGATCTACAAAAGAAGATTGTATATTTAACATAAATGGAGAACTCAAAGTTTCTCTTGAAGATCTTGAGAGAATTGAAGGTGAGAAAAAAAAATCTAAAAAAAAATGTCAAAGAAGTAGATGAATGCATTAAAGATTTAAGAGAGAAAATCAAGAAATTTAGAGAAATGCATATGGAGGTTAGTGAGAAATTAACACAAGAAAATGAAAAAATTAACTATTTGAAGGTCCAATGTGAAGAAAGAAAGAGAGTTGAAGAATGCTTCTGAAGAATGCACAAGGCTTGAACAAAAAGTTTTGAATATGAGATTAGATTTGGAAAAAGAAAGGATTCATGAAGAAAAATTCAAGATGAGTTCTATAAAGCTTGATGAAATGATTTAAAATAAAAAGAGCTCCAAAGATAAATAAGGTTTAGAATTTGAAATGGGTGAAAATTCAAAATTAGATCAAACACCAAATTTTGAAAAGAAGACTGAAGAAAAGAAGAACAAAGTAATGCCCCACCACATAACCCTAGAGGATGACGCAAACACAATGGAAGCATAACAATTTTTTTTTAAGTGTAATTAATAATAAGTAAAGTGAACAACACTTACATCAGAATCCGATAATGTACTAAAGAAAAATAAACCATAGCATAAAATAATTATACTCATGAAATAAAGAGAATACATCCAATAACATTAAACTCATCCCATAAGATACAAGGTACATTAAAGAATCATTCATAGATTTCTTTCATTCAATATAGAATTTACAAGGCTCATTTCCAAAATAAGGAAGATCATACAATAATGTTACAATTACAATGATACAAGGATCTTCCTCGAATAAAAATGAGGATTAGTACAAATACATAGATATCCAATTGATACAATAGAACATAAGATATGGGAAAAAATAATGGGAACATGTGAACTCCCCAATCTAGAAGATCTCACCATCATGAACATAAAGAGGAAACCAAATGGTGTAAGGTGCACATTCCACCCAATCAAGTGGTACCCGAAGGCCCACCCCCCATGCTAGGAGATAGTAAAAAGGCTTCCTAGGAGAAACCAACAACCTCTAGACATAGGCTAAAACAAGTCTAACTAAACAAATACAATACCTAGCATAAAGGTTACATTGCTTCCAGAGTAAAATAATCAAGTACATCATCTAAAAAAAACACATAGTTGTCATAAGAGGAGTGTCATCACAAATTTGCATGGGTTATCCTCAAAGATCTTCCTAGGCCCCAACCCCCATCTTGGGTTATCTTGGTAGCCTCTCACGACCCCCGACCCCACATGAAAACTAATGCAGAATAAAATATCTTTCAAACGGACAAGATAATGATCTTGTCATTCCAGGCCTTCCCATCTCATCTCAAGTCTACACAAGCGCTTGATCCCATGAGTGAGGCACAATTATCTAGTTAAGTGTTTATAGCTACCCTTTCCTCTAATACATTTATTAAATTTCCACTGAGTTAACTAACTCTCACATGAGTTATCCTGGCACCACTTTGTGTGTCGAATCCCATTGAGAGCCACTCCCCTAATGACAACACAAGGAAATAATCCACCACCAAGGGTAAACACAGTGCACAAAATAGATATTAAATCGTATTCCAAAATATAAGAGGCAACACATCCCATTCGTAGTAACTGGGTGTTAAGACTGAATTACAACCAAGTGTACTACCCAAGGGAAATCAAAAGGTTGAACCACAAATCACAAAAAACCCCTCATAAAATAACATCATCTGGAAGACTTACATACACAACTAACATATTTCCCCAACTTACATGAACAAAAGAAATCATAACCAAATAGGCAATTCAGGGAGGAAATAAAACTAAAATTAGGATTTCCTAAATCCAATTTCCATTTCAAGAAAATAAAATAATACATTGCCCAAATAAACTAGCTTATTACAACTTCATTTATAGATGATAAAGAAATTATATCCATTTGTTTATTTTAATTTCCCAATTACATCTAAATAAAAATCAATTTCCTCTTTTAAAAAAACATTTCACTTTGAGAACATTCAGTTTATGCATTTTCATGCATTTATATCACAAAATATCCATTTATATATAATCATAGATATACAAATATATTATTTAAATAATAAGAAAAATAAATTACAATTTCCAAATACATTTATTAAATATTTATATATTTAAATATATATAAATATATATATATACATATATACATATATATATAAATATATATTAATATATACTTATATATATATTTATATTTATAAATTTAATTCCATACTAAAACAAAATTGAAATCAAATATAAAAAGAGTGGCAAACGAATACTCATTTGCTGCCATTAATATTAATAGGGTCGGATTGTACATAGTCGGCTCCCTTCATATGGGCGTGGCTATGGGGAGGCAGCGCTGGCACTGCCACCACCATTTGCCCTTCTATGGGGGAGGTGGTTGTGTGGATAGCCCCAACCTTCCACACACATAAACATTGAAACTTATAATTTTTTAAAACCTATGGATTTTATCATATCTGTCGTATGGACATTTTCTCAGGGTTTTCAAAATAGAAAAATTACAACGAAATTCATAAATTTTATATGTATATATATATTTCAATATATATATATATATTGCAAGAGAGGGGGACCAACCACTACAAGGCCCTAGGTCATGAAAGGCCAAGAGCGGAAAGGCTGCCCTAACTTACCTTAGTTTAAAGGATGGTTAGGATGGACATGATGAGAATGATGAGGACTATGTTTCCTTTGACTGACCTATGAACCCGAGAGTTGGAAAGAGACTAGACGATTCGGCTTTCAAATTCAACTCCATGTCTCAAGTAGCTCTCTGTCTGAGGAGAAAAGCATGGTTCTGGGATGACAATGCAGTGCATTGGCATCTCGTAGGTGTGCTAGCGTTTGTACATCTAGAGAACCAGAAAGACGAGCAGCCTAGTTTAGAGGTTTCTAAAGTGATAGAATGAGATTAAGAAGAGTGAAATGTAAATACTGATATGATAAAGGAAGTATATTACTGCAAGGGTGACAAAGATGATTTTGCACAATAGTCTTATCACCAGCTTTCTCCAAGATCTCTCCACCTATAAACAACAAAGAGGGAAAATTTTTGGGCTATTTAGGGGCCTACCTCAGTCATACCCCCGTTTTGGTGTTTCCAGCTCCATGGACAGCCATGTTTATAACAATAGAAAATAATGATAAAGAAGGGAATACAAGCTACATAAACAAAATACACTACAAAACAATACATTCTTACTCAACCAAAGATGATAGAGATGATTAGAGGAGCTTACCACCTCCTTCCAAAGTGCTCAAGGCTTGTGGAGGATAAAAGGAGAGGAACTCAAGCCTCTGTTGTAATGGTGTTTGTCATGTGCTTGCACTATCAGAGTGATGGAGTGGTAGATTGTTGCAATGGAGTGTTAAGTGCTCCTACAAAGCTTGTGGATGGATGCTCAAAGCATGGAGAAATTTTGTAAGCTTGTGAAGAAGATCAACCAACTTGAAAATGGAAGAAGAGATGAAGAATATGAAGGAAAGGATGAAAAATAGCCATATTTGGGTCAGCAAGCCGAAGAGGGGTGTTACTCTTCAAATTCCAATAAAAAATGTAATGCCTCTGCAGTCTCCAACCATAGGAATTTTCTAGGGACATAAGCATGCCACACGAACGTCTGCGCATCGTGCGGGAATCCCCGATAGAAATGCTCCCACCAACACACAAAATAGGCACCAAGTGTGATGTGGACAATGGTCTTAAGTGTAATTAAGCCTCCACATTATGTTTTCTAAAGTGCAAGGGGGTAAAAGGGAATTTGCGTTAGGGGTGAAAATTCATGTTTATATATTTTTTCCCCACTTTAATGAGCACGAGTATTGTTGAGTGCTTTGATAAAGTAGAGTAGTAAGAAGAAACAAGGTAATAAATGTATACCTGAATT
The DNA here is from genome assembly GCA_007115665.2 of Sequoiadendron giganteum. NCBI lineage: Eukaryota > Viridiplantae > Streptophyta > Pinopsida > Cupressales > Cupressaceae > Sequoiadendron > Sequoiadendron giganteum. The sequence continues at coordinate 790,246,752 of CM021102.1, read as the reverse complement.
GACGAGGAAGCAGAGAAAGGTCTTGCAAAATCAGAAGTGCAGGAGAGGGCTTCATAGCTCCATGGAACTATGAAGCTGAAGAAAGAAAATGCCTTATAGAACCGCCAACCTGCAAGGAATTTATCCTCCAAGAACTCTCACATGAAGGAAACCAAGAAAGTGCCTTATAGACCTTTAGACCTGTAAGGAAGGTATCCTCCAAGAACTCTCACATGGAGGAAACCAAGAAAGTTCCTTACAGACTTGCATACCTGCAAGGAAGGTATCCTCCAAGAAATCTCACATGAGGAAAACCAAGAAAGTGCCTTATAGACTCACAAGCCTAGAAGGAAGGTATCCTCCAAGAACTCTCACATGAAGGAAACCAAGAAAGCACCTTATAGACCTGCATGGAAGGTATCCTCCAAGAACTCTCACATGAAGGATACCCAGAAAAGGGAACTCTACAGAGTCAAAGATGGTGACATGCTTACCTATAGATAGAACATGTCAAGAAGCGTCTATTTAGGCCAGTGAATAGATAGTTACGCGAACCATCACTAAGTTGTAATACTTTCAAATGGGTCCCTCGAGAACCCTTCAAAAGGAAGGAGGGTACACTCAACAGACGTGTCATTTGAAAAGTGAAGTCTAGTCGAGCTGCCCTCAAGCTAGATGTAAGTATGTGAATTAGGTCTATTCGGGCTGCCCCTGTACTAGATGTGAAGAAGTAACACTAGTCTAGTTGGGCTGCCCCCGAACTAGACATGAAGATATGATATCGTTCTAGTCAGTCTGCCCATAGACTAGATGCAAAACTATGAAACTGGTCCACCTAGGCTACCCTCGACCTAGATGCAATAGGATTTGTTGAAATCTTTCGAAGCGGATTCCTTGGGAACCTAGCATGAAAAGGGGGGGTCCACTCAAGGGACCCACTGTTCAAAAGCTAATGCCTTCTTTCTTGAATTAATTCATCATCAAGGAATCCTTTCAAAATATGTTCACTTCATCAAGGAATTCGAAAGGAAGGAGATGCACCCAAGAAAGGTGAATACTAAGACCATTTCCACTTCGGAGGAGGGTTTTAAATTCCTTTCTTCATGAACCCATGATGAAGGAAATACATTTCATTAGAGTTCCAAGTCAAGAATGCAATTCTAATAAAGAAGTGTGTGAGGGGTCTTCGAGAAAAGATTCATTTGGCAATGAATAAATTTTCTAAAGACCAAGTAATGTAGAAGGATCATTGTCTCACATGAAAGGGACAACTCAAGAAAAGAAGAGAGAAATATCAAGGGAAAGGTAAAAGAAAAGAGATTGCACACAAAGGGCACAATGGGATTTGGTTTCATAGGGTCAAATCTTCCTTTATTTATATGTATATGAGGTAGCTGCGGTAAGAGGTGAAAGATCAAAAATCCCTAACCAAATTAGGAAGAATGCATGAAAGACAAAGTGAAATAAAAAATTGGGTCAACATGGAAGGAAGCCTAAATGATCCCAATGCTTTGCATCATCCCCAATTTACTGAAAATCAATCACAAACATGGAAGAATAGATATACATATAGAGGAAAGTTTATAGCAAAAACGCAACGCCTATTTCTAAGAACCAACAAGGGTGATGAGGGTCATCTGACACATACAACATGATCATGGTGGGAACACATCACAAAACACACACACATCTAATCTAAAGGTCAAGAAGAGGATCTCCTTAACACTGGTCGAATAAGAGGTCATTAGCTTCCCACTTTAGATCATTGTAGGTGGAAGGGTGATGAGCTTGCAATGGTGTAATGTTAAGGGGAGGAGCTTCTGATCTTCTTGAAACAAGGGCTAAGGTAGAGGGACCTATGAGGTCTTCGTCGATCAACTCTTGTTGGTCTAAGGTCAACGACTTCGTGAAGATTGTTAATAGGGTCAAAACTTCATCCACCCAATTAAACATACACTTGATGGGAGTGCCATGTTTCACCTCGGTGGATGGAGGGGTTTGCACTTGAGGTTCACCACTAGGCTCACCAAGAGACTCGGGAGTGGTGACAAACTCAAGGGAGGCAGAAGCTGGTTCTGTCACTAGGATAGAACAAGTCAGTGTGTGCCACCTTTTAGAAGAGGTGGGATCTTCTTACGTCCTCCATTGCTGGAGGGGCCATGCTCTAAATTCTTCTTCATTGGAGGAGGCACACTCCCCACATATGAAGCAAGGCAGGTAGAAGAGGAAAAAACTACAGTGGATACAACTAAAGTATTAACCATATCCATGGGTTTTAGGAAAGGTGAGACATTCAAAATGGAAGTCAACAGAGGCATCTCCATAGAAGGAGTGATAAACACCTACACCTTTCTAGGCACATGTGCGCTCATAGAGGGAGCCGAAAGAGATTTAGAACTAGCTAGATTAGAGACAGAAGAGGGGAAAGAAGACACAATAGGAGGTTCCATCTTCTCTTCCTCCTTCTTCTGTGAGGAGGCTTGCTCAGCCAGGAAAGCCTTTCGCTGGTGCTTATGTTTGCACACAAGGTGGTTTCTATGACTCTTTGAACTAGAAGGTGGAACTTGTGAAGGGATGGAAGGATCCTACTCAGCCATGGGAGTGTCCTCCATGAATTTTTCCAGTGGAAGGGAAAAATATTGAATGGGAGTAGAAGGAACAGGTTCAGAAATGGTGGGAGGAATCGACTCTACCATCTTAGAGGTGGATCCTTTTCTATTCAGGGGAATAGGAAGAGGTTGAGGGGAAAATTATCTCTATAAGCCTTTCTTTCTACCATACAAATAATACCAGGGTCCTAGGGACCCATTAGGGAGATCTGATATCCTGATCTTGGGCCTTCACCAAGGAGGCATCATTAGACTCAATGGGTAGAACCCAGGCTTGTTCATCCAATACTCTTCCCAAGAGATAGGAGTAGATGAGTCAGCCCGAGTAGGAGTGAGTTTCTCCTTTCCCTTTTAGTAGGAGGCAGTAGGTTGCTCGACTATAGGAAAGGGTTGAATTTGGTTTTCCCTTGCCTCTAGTCTTGTACTTCACATAGTTCTTGTAAAGTAGGTTCATTCTTTGTGGGAGCGGACTGACGGGAGAGGGCCAAAAGTGATCTAACAAGTATCCTCCATGAGATACCACAAGCTAATATCCAATATCATGCACCATGTGCATGACACCCTCATGGGAAAAATTAGGGCACTTATGAATCATGGAGGGGACCCCATTCATGGAAGATAGCCAAGGTATTCCTAGTTTCACTCTAAATAGGTCTGACTCGAGAATAACATTGAAGACCATGTCTACATTCCTAGGTCCAACCAGGATGAACAACATCATCGATCCATAAGGTTTAAGATAAAGTTCATCATGTGTACGAATGATGGATTTTTTTTTGTACTCCTCCCTTTGTAGGGAATTTAAAAGTAATGTATCCTTTGTGATGACATTCACTCTACTCACGGGGTCAACAAAGACCCCTATCACAATGTTACCATTGAGGTGAGCAGGAATATAAAATGGAGAAGGTTTTATATTCACAAGAACATCCTATGAGGTAAATGTTACATCCAATGAGCCAGTTGTAAGATGAGGAGAGGAAGCAATAGTGACCATGTTAACATATGCCTTGGGGCAAGAAACAAAATCTGAGAGATCGATAATCATGTTGGCAGAGTGTGACAGAAATGAGTCCATGTATATTTTCAATTCACTATTATCTTTTTCCACTGATTTACTCCTTTTTTTTTTTACCCCCATCAAGACTGATAGTACCATTCTCGATCCGATCCTGTATCTCATAACACAGGCACATGGACCATTTGGTATCATGTCCATTAACTCGATGGTACTAAAAATATGTGTTTTCTTCATACTATTTACGGTATGGTTCCCTAACAATTTTAGGAGGTGGTAGGGTAAGGATCTTATCTTTCACCAACTTCTACAAGATGAAAGAATAAGGTTCTGATAGTTTCATAAACTTTTGGTCACGTCTGAGGCCATTGTTGTTCATAATGGCTACTACATTCGCAACAACTTTACCTTTTCTAGAGATTGATACAATAGATTTCCCTTCAGAATGGGAGTGCGAGGGAGGAGCCCTGAATTGATCCACCATCTATCGGTATTCTCGTAAAGCTGCACACAGATGTGCAAAAGAAGGATACTTCATGAGGGTGAATTTCTCTTGCCAATGTCTATAAATTCCCTATGAAGACATTATGTACATCAGAGTCAAGTAGCAGATACGTGGTTTGTGAGAAGAGCGCTTGGTATCATGCTATAAAGTATGTAACCTTCTCATTGTCTCCTTGTTTGCACCGAACAAGGTCTGAGATGGTCATCTTTGGTCTGATATTGGCTTGGAACTATTACAAGAACTGGTTCACAAACTGATCAAGTGTGAATATGGAATTATTGGGCAAAGAACAGTACCAATCTAGTGTTATACCTTTGAGGGATTGGAGAAATATTTTTTCCATCAATGCGTTGTGATGCAGGAAATATGTGCACAAGGCATTGAAGGCAGAAACATGTGTCTATGGATCCCATTTATTGCCATATTTTTCAAATTTTGGAATTTCCATCCCTTGTAGGAAAGGAGTGTTTAGGATTGCAACTGACAATGGGTTGTTTTGGAAGAAAGATTGAAAGATAGGTTAGGTCAAGGCCTGGGACAGGTTCGCTAGCTGACTCTGCATCTTCCCCATATTCTAAAGAAGGGTATTTAGGATAGGGTCATTAGAAGACAAAGGGCCACTAGAACCACCACTAGAGTTGCCATTGTCATGACTACCACTAGAGCCACCACCTAAGCTTCCATTATGACTAGCATTGAAGCCACCACCAATACCACTACCACCAATGTGATCTTCGCTGCTTCCAAGGCCACCACCATGATTTCCATTAGAACTACCTCCGCCAAGGCCACCTCCACTTCTGAATTTTCCACCACCAAATCCTCTACCACTGAAGGCGATGGGAGGGGTGAAGAAGTAACCCAAAGGATTTCTATTCACTTTGACGATTTTAGAGTTTTTGAAAGTGATAGGCACATTAACTAAAGGGACCACATCATCCATGTATACAGATGTATGAGGCATTGAAATCTCTAGATGTCTTTCATGTTCCTCAAAGAGGCCATGTCATTTCATGTGACTATGACTCGAGGGGGTGCATGCTTGAGCTAGACCAATGAGACTAGCTAAGAGCTCTATGTCTATTTGGTCCTTTTCCACCATATATCTTATTTCACTAATAACCTTAACAACCCTGCCCATCTTTGGGTTCCCTTCCAAGTGATTTTCTAGTGCACCCAACCCTTTACCAAGGTTGATGATGTGTTTAGAAGGGATTCAAATGGCCTCATGCTCATCCACAAAGGAGGAGGTTGGTAATGTAGGAGGGGTAGGGATGTGATCAGTCTCATCAATAAACCTAGATTCACCTCATGCTAGGTGCTCCTATGTGGATAGGCCAGCTACAAAACCAATGAAAAGACCGGTAGTGAAACTAGAGGAGACCTTCATATTTTCTATCAGAAGGTGTTACAAACTTCTTCTAAAAATATGCCCAGAGGTCATAGACTGGGTTGTGATGCTTATAAACCTTCACAACATGATAAGGGTACAATGATCAAGAGGTATAAGAGAAAAAATTCAAAATGCCAACAAATGGATAGACGTTGGTTCATGTCGAGTTCACCAAAAATGTAAGAGAGGGGGACCAACCACTGCAAGGCCCCAAGTCATGAAAGGAAAAGAATAGAAAGGATGCCCTAACTTACCTTAGTTTAAAGGATGGTTAGGATGGACAAGATGTGAATGATGAGGACTATGTGTCCTTCGACCACCCTACAAACCTGAGAGTTGGAAAGAGACTAGACGAGTCAGCTTTAAGAGTCAACTCTGTGTCTCAAGTAGCTCTCTATCTAAGGAAAAAAGCATAATTTTGGGATGAAAACACAACATGTTGGTGTCTCGTAGGTGTGTTGGCGTCCATACGGCCAAATAACCAAAAAGACAAGATTCAAACTCTAAAGGAGAGACTAGCAACCTAGTTTAGAGGTTTCTAAAGTGATAGAATGAGATTAAGAAGAGTGAAATGTAAATACTGATATGATAAAGGAAGTATATTACCGCAAGGGTGACGAAGACAATTTCACATAATAGTCTTCTTGCTAACTTGATCCAAGCTCTCTCCACTTGCATAAAACAAAGAGGGAAAATATTGGGGCTATTTTAGGGGATGCCTCAGTCATACCCCCATTTTGGTGTTTCCACCTGTTGGAAACAAAGTTGTCGTTGCACCAAAAGATTGACCTTTTAATGCCCGATACAATCGCTAGAGTTAATGGATCCACGGGAGGTGCTTAAGCCATGTCATGAATCTCGAGAGGAGTGCTAACCATCTGCCGACAATCTCCCCCTCAACATTCCCCAAGGGGATTCGAACCTGACACCTTTGACTCTGATACAAATTGTTGGAAACGTAGTTTCCGTTGGACCATAAGACCGACCTTTTAATTCTTGATACAACAACTAGATTTAACGGATTCATGGGAGGCAGTTAATCCATGTCACGAATCTTGAGGGGAGCATTGACCACCTACCAACACCACCTCCATAGACAACCAAGTTTGCAACGATATAAAATAATGATAAAGAAGGGAATACAACCTATGTAAACAAAATACACTACAAAACAATATGTGCTTACTCAACCAAAGATGATAGAGAAGATTAGAGGAGCTTATCACCTCCTTCCAAAACACTCAAGGCTTGTGGAGGAAAAAATGAGAGGAACTCAAGCCTCTATTGCAATGGTGTTTGTCTTGCTCTTGTACTATTGGAGTGATGGAGTGGTAGATTGTTGCAATGTACTGTGAAGTGCTACTACAAAGCTTGTGGATGGATGCTCAAAGCATGGAGAGATTTTGTTAGCTTGTGATGAAGATCAACTAGCTTGAAAATGGAAGAAGGGATGAAGAATATGAAGGAAAGGATGAAAAACAACCATATTCGAGTCGTCCAGTTGAACAGGGGCATTACTCTTCAACTTCCAATAAAAAATGTAATGCCTTTGCAGTCTCCAACCGCAGGAGTCTTCTAGGAATGTAAGCGTGCCACGTGAGCATCCCCAATTGAAATGCTCCCACCCACACACAAAACAAGTGCCAAGTGTGATGTGGACAATGGGCTTAAGTGGAATTAAGCCTCTGCCTTAGGTTTTCTAAAGTACAAGGGGGAAAAAGGGAATTTTCGTTATGGGTGAAAATTCACGTTTATACATATATATATATATAAATTTATCAAAATGATTTCTCCAGTTAAGAAAATTATTTTCACAATTTTTTCTACAAGAGGATATTCACAAAACTTTTCTACAGGAAAATATTAAAAAAATTAACTAGAGGTTCTCAATTTCCCAACCAAATGAATCTAAATGGAGAAAACAAAACAAAACAATAATCTTCTATAGGAAGATCTTTTCCAAATCCAAACGAGATTTTCCTCAAATTGACAGGATGATTTTAAATCCATTCCTACAGAGATTTTCCAAATCTTCTATTGTTTTCCTTATAGGATTTCTATGTTTTTTTTCTTAATTCCTACAAAGGCTCTAAAGCTTTTATGGCTATTTTACAATTCCAAAAAAATCAAAGATTAAAACAATTTGTACAGAAGCTCTAAGCTTTCATGGCAATTTCCAAACATGGAAATCTTTCAGATTTTCAAAATATTTTAAAGCTTCTAAATAAATAAAATATTCTTCTTTCTACATGCAATCTTTCCAATTTGCATATAAATAATTGTTTTTAAAGAACCTATTTCTAGAAGCTTGGGGAAATGATGTTCAAAGTACAAATTCGCCTTCAGATTCCAATTTACCAAAGCTTCTTCCAAATTATCCACTTTTCTAGAAAGATGAAAAGAAAAAGAGAGCCAAAATTTCCTGAGAATTTCTTCCTCAATTTTCAACAACAATTTTGCACAACCTCCCAAAATATAATTCTTCATTGTCATCAAGTAGCCTCTTTCCTCTTTTAGTTAATACAAATATTCTCTCCGAGAATTAATTCCCAACAACAGTGTTTAATTTTCTAACACATGTCACAAATAAAATATTTTTTCACCTAAATCACAGCTATTTCCTCTAAGATTTTTACAAGATATTTATGCATTTAATAATTCATAATTCACATATTAATTTATAATTAAATTTATTCTAATTAATTTAATCACTTTATAAAATAAATTTAATCTCAAAAATTAAATCACTTTACAAAATAAAATAAATTTAATTAATTAAATTAAATATAAAGCTTCTAACAACATCAATCAAGATTAATTAAATAATTACTTAAAAACATTTTAAGCATTAATTTCCCACAAAACATACCTTGTAAAATAAAAAAACAAGAAGGAAAATGGAAAACAACATGAAAAAAAACATAACCAACACAAGGACTGACGACACACTGTGACTAGGGTTGTGGTTTGACAAGGAAACCCTGTTACTATCACCCAATCAACTATACCATTGGGAAATGGACACACTCAAACATGTGAATCTGGGAGGAGTTGATCTCCTATACCTATAATCCTACAATTACAACATATGTTGTAAATATATATATATATATATTATGAACAATCACACCGTGAAGAGAAAATCATGGAATCGCAAGGCACTTGTAAGCAAGTGATGCAATCCCATTCCCTTCATGAATATAGTGTCACATCAAAACTAATGAAACTAAAAAATTAATTAACTACAGATGCCATATAAAAATATCCACTCAAATAAACAACTATGCTAACCAGAAAGCATGTCATAATCAATAATCATCCATAAAGTGTACCATCACATCAGAATATAAAAACCATCATCACTCCAATGTTACCAATCAAATAACAACCACATAGTATCATGGTCTATCAAAGTAAAAGCACTGTCTAAAAACATAAGAAAATCATAGGGGTGCTACATCCTCCCCCTAGGATTAGGGTTACTCCTGGAAGCCTGCAAAAAAATAGGGATAGAGCTCCCTCATCTAGTCGCATCCTCTCAGGTAGTTGATGTATCATTACTCGGATCCCAATGGACCCTAACCTACTCAATATCTCAACCCCTGAGGTGATTCTTGTATGCTGCATGACGGCCACAAGCTCCAAATCCAACTACCATTCCTCTACCTATAAGGCATTCCAATCAAGGATGTGAGATATATCAGGGTGGTAAGGCATGAGTACAGAAACATGAAATACATCATCTATGTGCAAGAGACTGGGTGATAAAGAAAGATGGTAAGCTACTGGACCAATCTTCTCAAGAATCTTGAATGGCCCAACAAAGTGAGGTGTGAGCTTAGAACCCTTTCCATATCAGATTGGAATCTTTCACAGACGTACATGCAAAAAGAATCGATCACCTACCACAAACTGACGGTCCACCTGATGCACATCTACATACTTTTTCTACTTATCCTATGCAGCAACCAAATCTTCCCCAATCTGAATCACCTGTTGCTCCATTTCTTGAAGCATCTCAAGACCCATTAAAACTCTATCCTCTAACCGATCCCAACTCAAAGGATTCTAGAATAGTCATCCATACAATGCATGGAAAGGAGACATACCAATCGAACTCTGATAACTGTTATTATAGGAAAACTCCACTAAATGGAGATAGTATAGAAACATAAAAATGACCAAGGCCTGCAAGCAATATTTTACCACCTTTTGTCCTAGCATAATTATGAAATTTTAATTATGTTCCTAACCCACCTTCAACTATTAATTAAATAATTTGCAATTATTTAATTAATTCATGATTTTCTATTCTTCGTGATTATTAAATAAATAGATCTTATTTATTTATTTAATGTGTCACTAATTATCAAAGTCATCTCATAATTAAATAAAGTCTCATTTATTTAATTAATCTTTATCATTAATGTCCTCTTGATTATTAAATAAATATAATATATTTATTTAATATGTCATTAATCCCTAAATCATCTTTTTATTAAATAGATTTATTAATTAATTTAATTAATTAACTACCTCTTCTAAATTAAATAATTATTCTTAATTATTTATTGCCTTATGTGACATTTCCCTCTTTTTAAATAAAATAATTTATTTAAAAATGACTTCACATAACTGATTCTTCTTTAAGTAATTAAATTTAAATCAATTACTTTTTATCTCACAAAATCCATATTTTGAATTAATTTTAATTGAAAATGGAACCATTCTTCTACAAATCAAGTAATTGCTAAATTACTAATTTTCTAAAAATCTCATCTTCTTATCTTTTGATTTTTACTAATTTCATCTCAATGTCATGTTTATTCTCCATCATTGATTTAATTTCCTAAATTAAATCTTGTCCACACATTTGGGAATTTTACCCTAACCCTAATTGAGAGTTGCCATTTTGAATCTTGACCTTCAATTCTAGGGCATTTTCCCGATCTCTCATCTCATCCATCTGATCAAGATTGCATTTTCTTTAAAATGGCAATCTTGTCCTCATTTTCGACATCTCTTATTATTATATTTGAGAAATCTTATTTTCTTAATATCCTTTGCATCCTGAATCTCTTGCATTTTAAAATTGTCATTTTCATTGTTTTACATCTAGAATTAAATTTCTTTTTGCAACAACACTTAGGAAATCCTTCAAAGCTTTGTTTAGGACTAGGCATTATAGAATTTTCTCATCAGATCTAAGGGCACACTCTTCATCATAGCAAGCTAAGGAGGTGAAATTGAAGTCAGCCATGGAGGAGAGAAGATTGGGTGAGATTTTTCATTGTTTTCCTTTCTCATTTATCTCCTATGCATTTCATTGCTTGATTGGATTATTTAATATTGCATGCATGTGATACTAACAAAATCTATCTTGCAGAAAATCCATCCTTAGACACTTATTTTTGCAGATTTTAGGAGTAGACTCTTACCATCCATTTTGCAAAACTTTACATTCAATATTATGTTATCTTTGGACTTAATCAAACCTTGTCTTTTAGTCAAATATCCTTGTGAATTATTTCCCCCTCATCAGTCTAGTGTGGAAAATTCACCTTGTCACTCCTTGTTCTTTTACAGTCCATTGATATTTCAAACTTCAATCATTTCCAAAACTTTTCTTTGTTAACTATTCCTCTCCTTAGATTTATCAATAGTGAGTACACCTTAGGCTCCCTTTAGTGGCATACCATTTAGCATCTCCATTTTAGTGTCACACTATTTGCATTCACAAATCTTTAGCCTCACTTTAGTCTCATTTGCATTTCATAACTTTCCTCATTTCCAAAAAAGCTAAAAAAAAATAGTGTCATATTTAGATCATTCTCCCCCATCATCCCAAAGTTGAGAAAATTTTTTATAGTTGAAACTAGATTACAAAAAAAGAAAAGACTCATGGATTCCTTTGGATAAGACACCAACTTTCTTGGTTTCACAACTGGCGTGGATTCCTTCCCTAATGACATGAACAATCCTTCTTATAACATGGGAAATTCCAATATCAATCCTTTCAGTGAGATGAACATCCACCATCCCTTCACAAACAATGGGTGCAACCACCTCAACACTCTTTGGAACCTCATCTAGTTCCATGAGTACATCAGAAAACCTAATATTAGGTTCTTCAAATGCTATGGCAACCAACTCATCCAACCATTTTGGGAGAAATAAATGAAGAGTTGTAATTCAAGGCACCCAACCTAATTCCTCACAGGTTAATACCAACATTCCTGTGAGCCAAAACACTAGCATTCCTCATGGCCACAATTTCTTTTTTTGGCAAGGCAATCAGGGCACCCAATCTTTCACTCCATTTGGGTATCAACACGCTCAAAATCAACAAGGCCCTCAAATTCAATCCAATATGGCAGGATCTCATATCCCCACTTATGCCCTCAAATTCAATACAATATGTGAGGATTTCATTGCTTGATTGGATTATTTAATATTGCATGCATGTGACACTAACAAAATCTATCTTGCAGAAAATACATCCTTAGACACTTATTTTTGCAGATTTTAGGAGTAGACTCTTACCATCCATTGTCAAAACTTTACATTCAATATTAGGTTATCTTTGGACTTAATCACACCTTTTCTTTCAGTCAAATATCCTTGTGAATTATTTCCCACTCATCAGTCTAGTGTGGAAACTTCACCTTGTCACTCCTTGTCCTTTTACAGTCCATTGATATTCCAAACTTGAATCATTTTCAAAACTTTACTTGGTCAAGTATTCCTCTCCTTAGATTTATCAATAGTGAGTACACCTTAGGCTCCCTTTAGTGGCATACCATTTAGCATCTCCATTTTAGTGTCACACCATTTGCATTCACAAATCTTTAGCCTCACTTTAGTCTCATTTGCATTTCATAACTTTCCTCATTTGCAAAAAACCTAAAAAAAAAAACATAGTGTCATATTTAGATCATTCTCCCCCATCATCCCAAAGTTGAGCAAAATTTTATGGTTGAAACTAGATTACAGAAAAAGAAAAGACTCATGGATTCATTTGGACAAGACACCAACTTTCTTGGTTCACAACTGGCATGGATTCCTTCCCTAATGACATGAACAATCCTTCTTATAACATGGGAAATTCTAATATCAATCCTTTCAATGAGATGAACATCCACCGTCCCTTCACAAAAAATGGGTGCAACCACCTCAACACTCTTTGGAACCTCATCTAGTTCCATGAGTACATCAACAAACCTATTATTAGGTTCTTCAAATGCAATGGCAACCACCTCATCTGACCATTTTGGGAGAAATAAATGAATAGTTGTCATTCAAGGCACCCAATCTAATTCCTCATAGATTTATACCAACATTCCTATGAGCCAAAACACTAACATTCCTCATGGCCACAATTTCTTGTTTGGGCAAGGCAATCAGGGCACCCAATATTTCACTCCATTTGGGCATCAACATACTCAAAATCAACAATGCCCTCAAATTAAATCTAATATGGTAGGATCTCATATCCCCACTTATGCCCTCAAATTCAATCCAATATGCCAGGATTTCATTGCTTGATTGGATTATTTAATATTGCATGCATGTGACACTAACAAAATCTATCTTGTAGAAAATCCATCCTTAGACAATTATTTTTGCAGATTTTAGGAGTAGACTCTTACCATCCACTATCAAAACTTTGCATTCAATATTAGGTTATCTTTGGACTTAATCACACCTTGTCTTTTAGTCAAATATCCTTGTGAATTATTTCCCACTCATCAGTCTAGTGTGGAAACTTCACCTTGTCACTCCTTGTCCTTTTACAATCCATTGATATTCCAAACTTGAATCATTTTCAAAACTTTTCTTGTTTAAGTATTCCTCTCCTTCGATTTATCAATAGTGAGTACACCTTAGGGTCCCTTTAGTGGCATACCATTTAGCATCTCCATTTTAGTTTCACACCATTTGCATTCACAAATCTTTAGCCTCACTTTAGTTTCATCTGCATTTCATAACTTTCCTCATTTCCAAAAAACCTAAAAAGAAAAAAACATAGTGTCATATTTAGATCATTCTCCCCATCATCCCAAAGTTGAGCAAAACTTTTATGGTTGAAACTAGATTACAGAAAAAGAAAAGACTCATGGGTTCCTTTTGACAAGACACCAACTTTCTTTGTTTCACAACTGGCATGGATTCCTTCCCTAATGACATGAACAATCCTTCTTATAACATGAGAAATTCCAATATTAATCCTTTCAGTGAGATGAACATCCACCATCCCTTCACAAACAATGGGTGCAACCACCTCAACAGTCTTTGGAACCTCATCTAGTTCCATGAGTACATCAACAAACCTCTTATTAGGTTCTTCAAATGCTATGGCAATCAACTCATCCAACCCTTTTTTGAGAAATAAATGAAGATTTTTCATTCAAGGCACCCAACCTAATTCCACATAGGTTAACACCCACATAGACCCCTTTGGGTGAACCTGTCAAAATTTTGTTGAAGAAAATTCTCCAAAACGGTGTCATAACACTAGAAGAGCCTAAACCGTATGACCCTAGTCAGTTCAAGCCATAATGGTGGGATGATAGTGCATTTTGTGATTATCACCGTGTCAAAGGGCACAAAACTTCCTCTTGTTGTTAGCAGCAAAATCTGGTACAAGACCTTATTGAGAACCACACCATTGAGTTAGGCAATCAATCATTTATGTCTAATGTGGATCATACTATCCACAAGAACCCACTGCAGGATCATGGTATTCCTTCCTCATCTGGCACGAAGAATAAGAATAATCAAATTATGATATTGCTATTAGGATTCAACCGTGTAGTTTCGAGTCAAACTCATTGACCCATGATTCATGAGTAAAGGTTCACAAGAACCCATCTCTCATGATAATGAATGGTCCACTTAGAACTCATTACATCTAGGTGATGCTCACAAAGGTGAAGCATTGGTCCATCTTGGGAGGTCACCTATCCTAGTATTGCTCTAGCTAAAGTGCACTTAACCATGGAGTTTCCCCCAAGGTTAAGCCCACTTAGCTTGCTACCCCATTTGCAAAACCTTCAGCAAGTGTTATGCCTTATGAACCATTCATTATAGAGCCCCTTTAGCTCATCAATTGATAAGTAGGAGGTTTATGTGGAAGAAACCTTCTACTTATCAACAATAATCAAGCCAATCACATCCATCCTGCCTACAATAATGTCTATCCTACCTACAATTATCCCAGAGGTACCATTATTAACAATCTTCTCGTTGCTAATGAAAATAAGTGTGTTAATACTATTACCATTGAAAAGGCCCCAGAATGCAATGTCACCATGTGTAAAGGCAAGGTCACTATCCCAGGTCCTTCTGCACGTCAGCCTAAAATCACCATTCCTGGTCCATCTGTGAGATAATTGAACCCTAAACCAGAGTTCAACCTTATTGAGAAATTGAATAAAACACCCACTCAAATATCCATTCTCGAATTCTCACTCGCACATAAGGCCATCTTGGATAAATTCTTGCAAGAGTCATCCGTCCCAACCAAAATTGATGTTAACCATTTTGAGACTATGGTTAGATATCTAAATTCTCCTCATCACATTACCTTTTCGGACAGTGACTATTCCTTGCCCAAACCATCTCATAATGATGCCCTTCATATCAAGGTTTTCATCCACAAACATAAGGTTAGAGGAGTCTTAGTAGATGGCAAAGCAGGATTGAACATCTACTCTTTAAAATTGGTTAAAGCTCTTAGATTATCTGATGCATGTGTAGATGCTACCAAGAGCATTTTCATCAAGGCATACGATGATAAAGAACAAGCTTCTAAAGGCATCATCACAATTCCACTTTGAGTGGGACGAATTATCATAGATACAACATGCCAAGTTTTGGATCATGACAAACTTTACAATATCTTACTTGGTCACCCTTGGATTCATGCTCTAAAGCCATTCCTTCCACATACCACCAATGCCTAAAATTCCCTTTTGATGGTACTGAAATCACTATCCCAGGAGATCCTGATCCATTTCAATACTATACCAATCTGTGAGCCACTATTGAGCACCAGGTACCCATCAATCGAGAAGCCTCAATTTCCACCTCCACCAAATATATTGACCCATCTACACTCACCAAATCATCCATTCCATCAACTTCTACCACACTATCTTCCTCGGCCTCCATACCAAGTAAAGACCTTCAGATCTAGGACCTTGGTTGTGGAGAATTCAAATTGAATACAGCTTACTTTATCACCACAATACCTAAGCCGCTTGAAGTCTATGGTAGACCGTGTTTCACAGTCGAGCCCAAAACAAATTTCAAGGTACCACCAAAAAGTGTTTTCACACTATGGGGTGATATGGGCAATGAATTCATGATCGGTATAGCTAGCTAGATTTACAAAGACCCATAAGAGTTACCTCCACTACCAGTGCACCTCTATGGAAAAGGGTATGATATATGTAAGGCACTAGTTTTTGATGGAACAAGTGGTCTTGGAAAGGCCAACAATGGAAAGAGGGAACTTGTTATCATAAATGCAAGACCAAGGTACATAGGGCTAGGGTTTGACCAACTCGGAATTGACGATCGATGTACCTATGAACTTTCAAGTGAGGGTGCAATGGCTACAAAAAGTGTCGAGACAGACAAATAATCCCTTACCAAAACTAACTCTAATGAATGGTAATGGGGATCTGAGAAAACCCTAAGTGATTATGATATTGACAAACTATTCTTGGACCCTGGTCAACTCCCCTTTGAAGAAAAATTCTGACAAGAGTACAACATTAACCCTATTGACCGACATTCCAAAAATAAGGAATGGTTAAGCATTCCTTGGGATCCAGAAGAACATAAGGTGTTGTTGGCAACACCTGAATTATCCCACCCCATTCTCGAGCCCACCCATGAGCCAGACATGCCTAAACCTACTGTCCATACCTCTGAAATTCTATCCACTAGTCATGATGCTGATAATTTTATCCTCTATTATGACTTTGAATTTGACTCATCTGACTCTGAATATGGTCCATCCATTGGATCTCACACAAAATTTTAAATTGACAACTTTACCTTCACACTTGAGGCATCAATTTACACACTTTCTGCATCTTCCCCATCTTTTACCAACACTAATGATGGGATTCCCCTTGTTTACCCACAATTGATTGACTAGGACCAACAAGAAACACCAGTGATGGGCATCTTTCAGAATGATGAGGCAATAGCAGAATTCATGGGGCTCCAAGAAGGCATACCATGGGGTGATCATAAAATAGGATTTTCCATTGACCTAGATTGTGTAGCTTACTTTGGGGAGACTGTGCAATCCTGCAGTCACAAAAATACAAAGAATAAGAAGTTAACATAGCCACACCAGAGAATCCCAAAATGGTTCTCTTGGCCGCATCATTATCAGAGGAAGAAAAACCTGAATTTCAACAATTATTCACAAACAAGAAAGTTAAATTCCAATGGTCATATGCTAACATGCTAGGCCTTGATCCAAAATTGGTTTTGCATCATCTTCCCCTAATCCTAGGAATCAAGCCAGTCAAACAAAAGTTGCACAAAATGCATCCATAGATTGCACTACTGGTAAAAGTTGAACTAAAGAAGTTATTGGATGTTGGGTTCATAAGATCAATAGATTATTCTGATTGGATATCCAACATTATCCATGTCACAAAGCCAAATGGACAAATCCGTATCTGCACAGATTTCAGAGATTTGAATAAGGCTTTCACAAAAGATTATTTCCCATTACCAAATATAGACATGATTTTTGATGTCACAACAGGGTACGAGATGCTATCTCTCATGGATGGTTTCTCGGGATACAACCAAATCCGAATTGCAAAAGAGGATCAACACAAAACGACGTTCACCTGCCCATGGGGAACATACTATTGGAATGTCATGTCTTTTGGCTTAAAGAATGCAGGCGCCACATACCAAAGAGCTATGACAACAATATTTCATGATATGATGCATATCTTAATGGAAGATTATGTGGATGACCTCTTGGAAAAATATTTGACACGGAAAGATCATCTCAAAGTCCTGGATAAAATTTTTAGATGGCTAGAGGATTACAAGGTTCATTTGAACCCAAAGAAATGTGTCTTTGGAGTCACTTCAGGAAAGCTTTTGGGATACATAGTTTCACTATGAGGCATTTAGTTTGATCTTGCAAAAGTGAAAGCAATTCTAGACATGCCTCCACCAAAAGGAATCAGTGAGTTGCAAACACTTCAAGGCAGATTGCAGTCCATCCGCCATTTCATCACGCAATTGGTAGACAAGTGTCAACCATTTCAATATCTATTATGCAAAAGTATTCCCTTTGTATGGACAGAAAAATTCCACACAACCTTTGAACAAATTAAAGAATATCTATTCACACCACCAGTTCTAATGCCGCCCATTGAAGGCAAGCCATTGATCCTATATGTCTCCATAACTACAAATGCACTGGGGGCATTATTGCTGCAAAATGACCATGAGGAAAAAGAAATCCATATACTACATCAGTCACACACTGATAGGATGTGAGTTGAACTATACTTCCATTGAACGTGCATTCCTTGTAGTTGTCTTTCCAGTGTAGAAAATAAGACATTACATGTTGAGCCACCAAACACACCTGGTAGCCAAGATTGATCCACTAAAGTATCTCCTAAGTCAGACAACATTAACAAGTCGTTTAGCAAAGTGGGTCATGATATTAAGTGAATATGGCATACAATATGTTGAGCACAAGACAATAAAAGGGCATGTAATAATAGATCAACTTGCAGATGCACCCATCCAAGCTACTCATCCACTGGTAGTTGATTTTCCTGATGATTCTATCTTTCATGCAGAACCTGCATTACCATGGAAGATATATTTCGACGGGTCCCACACTGGTCATGGCTTAGGAGCTAGCATCTTGTTCATCACACCACAAGGGGATTCCATTCCTAAGTCATTTTGGATTGCCTTCCCTTGTACTAATAACATTGCAGAATATGAAGCACTGGTCACAGGACTCAAGATCGCAATTAAATGGAAAATTCAGACATTGCTCGTATTCGGGGATTCTTAGTTAGTCATCAACCAAGTGGATGATTATTATGAAACAAAGGATGAAAAGTTGTTTCCCTACAAGTGAATGGCGGATAGCTTCCTAACCTATTTTAAATTGATTTCCTTTGAAAAAATCCCCAAGACACAAAATAAGGTAGTCGATGTAATGGCTACTATTGGATCTCTATTGGGCATCCCCAAAAATGTGTCATAATTTGAGTTCTTAGTGGAATAGTTATTGATGTCGGCATATGACATCCCAGACTCAAAAATGGTTTGCAAGATTATTGGTCCCAATTCAC
Organism: Sequoiadendron giganteum; assembly: GCA_007115665.2. Taxonomy (NCBI): domain Eukaryota; kingdom Viridiplantae; phylum Streptophyta; class Pinopsida; order Cupressales; family Cupressaceae; genus Sequoiadendron; species Sequoiadendron giganteum. The sequence goes on along the minus strand of CM021102.1, from coordinate 790,227,881 downwards.
CTTGGTACCAAGACATTTATGACTATCTAAAATCCCAAACCTTACCACCCAACCTTTCCAATAACCAGAGAAAGTCCTTCATATGAAAAGCTGCCCAACACACCATCATCAGTGACAACCTTTACCGCCGTGGCTTTGATAACACCCTTCTTCACTGTCTCGACACTAATGAAGCCCAAACAACTTTACGAGAAGTACATGAGGGTATCTGTAGATCTCATTTCAGTGGTCCAATGTTAGCTAGGAAAGTCACCATACTTGGATACTACTGGCCGACATTAGAAAAAGATACTCTTCAGTTTGTTAGAACATGTCGGAAATGCCAAGTGCATAGTGACCTAATCCACACACCTGCACAAGAACTGAGACCGATCACTTCTCCATGGAATTTCGCATAATGGGGACTCGACCTCATGGGCAAGATCCATCCATCCTCCTCTAACGACCATAAATTCATAATCACCGCCAATGAGTACTTTACTAAGTGGATTGAAGTCATCCCTCTCACTTACATCACCGGTAAGAAAATATCAAAGTTTATCCTAAATTACATCATCTGCTGGTATGGTGTTCCATAGTCCATCATCACAAATAACGGGAGTCCATTAAAAAATCAAGATGTTCGTGAACTTTGTGAGCGATTCCACATCCAACATCATTTCTCGACCCCATATTACCCACAAGGTAATGACCAAGTTGAGGCGTCAAATAAAACAATTCTTCACATTCTTAAGAAGACCATCAATGACGCTGGCTGAGATTGGCACCTACAACTTAATCCTACTTTATGGGCCTATCATACCAGCATTCGTACCTACACTAGAGCCACCCCATTTTCCTTGGTTTACGAATCTAAGGCCATATTTCCCATTGAGGTTGAAATTCCTTCTCTTTGAGTCTCCTTGAAAGGAATGATTGATGATGAAGAGTACAGACAGTCTCCCCTACATGAGCTAGAAATGTTACAAGAAAGATGACAAAATGCCTTAAATCACTTGAAGGCATATCAAAATCATCTCTACTGAAGCTATAACAAGAGAGTAATCATGAGAAAATTTGAAATCGGTGACTTGGTCCTCATGCAGAACCCAAGAAATCAGGCGGATCATGAAAAGCCTGGCAAGTTTGAGGCTGATTGACTCGGTCCTTATATTATTACTACCATATTCAGTTATGGAGCTTATCAATTGGCCACACCTAATGGAGAATAGTTGCCATAACCCATCAAAAACTTACATCTACAAAATTTCTACACATAGCATCAGAGAGCTTGGCTAAAAACTTTAAAATACAAAAAAATTGAAAAATAGAGAAAAAAATCGTCCCTTGATGAAAACCTAGCAAACAGGTGTCTTGGTGACACCAAAAAATATTAAAAAATGGTAAAAACAGTAAAAATAAATAATTTCATCCAATAGTGAAAACCTGGCAAACAGGCACCATGCATAGTCGATCATTGCTTTTCCATCTACTGTTACTCTAATCAACCTTTATCCACTTCCCATAATCACAAAAAACCTGGCACATTCATGACATTCATCCTAAGTCCTATCAATTCCAGCCATGGTTAGCATTTGGTTGACATCATCCCTTGCATATCCTTTGCTTTTGCCTTGTGTCTACCTATCTCCATATCATTGGACTTGGGTAATCCCTAATTTGTCTGGGGGAAAGACCGTTATCGTGTAACTGCAGTGGGTGTCACATATGATCCTGCAATTGTGAAAAGTCCTGAAAAAATCCTAAAAATTTGAAAAAGTCCTGAAAGTTTACAATTTCCTAAGAAAATCCAAAAAAATAGAGTCAAAAGTCAATGTTTGTCTGGTCAATTCAATCGCTCATGTCAATCAATCTTTTGTTCGTGTTTGAACTACGTTGTCTCTGTGCATATGCTATGTAGGTAAGATTCATATTTGAATTCATGAGACATTAGGTTAGTCTTTCTAGGTTTGTAAAAATAAAATTATGATTCAAAATTTTGTCCTTTGGACAAGTTCATTGGTCATGTCGAACTACGAGGTCTTTGAGTGCATGATGTAGGAAAGGCCATCAATCGATGAGCCCCCGAGGCCGCACTAGGTCAGTCCATTAGGGTTCATGGCACAACATTCTCACACCCATCCAACTTTCTCCAAATCAAGCAAATCTTCTATCAAACATGAGCAGGCAGTATATCAACAATCTATTTCACCATAAATTTTGGTCAATTCAGCATGTCAGTAATGACTTATAGTCAAATTATATCAATAAAATTTAACATGGGAAAATTTTTAGGGTTCTTCTTCAGATGAATCCTTTTGAAAAGCAACTCTCATCATTTATTTATGATTTTGGATGTGTCCTTCCTAAGCATCATCATCATCATCTGGCATTTGGATGGATTTTCCTAACTCTGAGAATCGATCTCCTAGATATCAACATCATTCAGGATGTGTCCTTCCTGAATGACATATTGCTCGACATCTAGCAACACATGACATTAAAACACTTCGCAAACTTTATTTGTCTTTTTGATGGTTATCATGATATTAGTTCTATATGTCATAGGAACCACGACATATTATGATGATCATCCTTGTCTTTTTATGATCACCCTGCTACTAGTTTCTCAAGGATGTCCTGACTTCAAGATTTAGAGAAGCAACGACATAGTGCAATGATTTTCTTGTCTATTTTTTACTATCATGTGGCTAGTTTCTCAACGATGTCCTAATGTCAAGATTTAGAGAAGTAGCGACATCTCATGATTGGTTTGTTTTTTCTGGCAGTTGGTCATGACAAAGTGACTAGGGGCAATTATGTCCCTTGTATGAGTCATGATCATCCTTGTCTACGACTATTGATCATAGCATAGGGTTCGTTCACCATAATGATATTTTCACCCAATGATGATTAAGAGCAACAATTGAGATAGCACTATAGAAAAGCTTTGAAGGATTTTTATTTCCGCACTAACATGCATATCTTTCTTCGCACTAACTTCAAGGATTAAGAGCATCAACTAAGATATAATGATTAAGAGCAACAACTAAGATAGCACTATAGAAAATCTTTGAAGGATTTTTATTTCTGCACTAACATGCATATCTTTCTTCGCACTAACTTCAATCTTCATCTTCTCTTCTCTTGTTCTCTGATGATATCCTGTGACATACAAAAAAAAAAAGTTGCATACATGATTACACAAGCATTTCATATTCACATCTCACATCTACATAAATCAAATACCATAATTCTCATTGCATAATTCTATCATTTACATCCATCCATTTCACATCATAAAACCATCATTTTCATCAAAAAATAGGCATGATAAATAACATTTCCATTAGCATATAAGAATCACATTACACAATGCATACATACATAACCACATCCATAATTGCATTCATAAGCGTAAGCATAACATCCATACATCTCATAGCATCATAAAAGCATCACATAGCATCTAGTAAAGCATAAAACACTTTAACACATAGAATCATATAGGCCACATTAGAAACTGCATCACATATATATAATCTCAAAAATGTAATGTCACAAGATAGAGTCATGTGATATCCCAAAAATGGAGCTCGCAGGCCCAAATATCAAAATATGAAAGTGTCTAAAAACAAATCCTATGATGTCCCTCCTCCATCCCATGGAGGTGACCTATGAGGTAGTTGTGGCTGACTCATCAAATGAAAAGTGACCTGAATAGGATTGGTGTCCTGAGTCTAAATTTGAGATCCCAGGGGATCAGTAACAAGAAGCTAGCTCTACTCTGCCTGGTGTCCTAATGACACTGATCTGTGCCCATGCTCTGACCTATGGCTATGGTCTGATGAATTTCAGTGGGAGCTATGTGACCTATGGCCTAATGAATTCCTTGACGAAGTCGACCCCCCAACACTAGTATGACTGCCACTCTATGACCTACTGTTGTTGTGTGTCCGGGTGCAACTGCCTGTCCTGCTGTATGATCGGGACAACCTTGGGTCCCGTCTCTCTGGTGGAACAACCTAATCATATAAAACCTTATACCAACCAATACTCTTGGTCATTCTGGCTAACTCCCTAGCCATGTCACCTATCGGCCCTGAGCATAATGCTGCAAACTCTATCACCCATTGGTTTGTCTCCTGTCGTCGAATAACGAAATGATCTCACTCTACTCTGGTGACCTCTAACTCTGTTTCCAAGGCCTTGTTCTAAGACAAGGCTGCATTCAGTCTACTCTAAAGATCTATGATCCTCTAGTCAATAGGGGCATCTATAGAAAAAATCAGTGACCTATCCCCCTCCCCATCCCCATCGATCATCCACTCTCATGGTCTGCAATCTACCTCATCCTCCCCCTCTTCCTCCTCCTCATCCCTCTCCTCCTCTCCTCAGACCTCTTCCATGTCGATTTCAAGAGGATGGTGCTCAACAAATGGATCCTCCTCCACTAGCATCTCTCCCTCTGTTGTACCCTCCATCTCATCTCCACCCCTGACCACCTCCTCTGCTCTCGCCTCCACCTCCTCATCCCCCCTCTGATCTCCTCCTTGACCTCCTACTCTACTGGCTACTCTCTCTCCTCACCCTCCTCTTAGATGGGTGACAATGGTATGACACCCACTCTCCACCTGACTCTCCTGGGCTGCCTTTTCCCTCTATCATCCCTCCTCCTCCTGACACCCCTCCCATCTCCTACATCACCTCCTCCCCCACCACCCCCATCATCTCCCCCACCATGAACTCCATCTCCCCTGCCTCCATATCTCCCCCCTGCCCCTCTGCCATCTCTGCATCCATCCCTGCCACCCCGACATCTCCTCTGTACTCATGGGATAACTAATCTCTAATCTATAAGTGGTGGGCCATTTGGATTTGTCAATGGGATAGGCTTGTAAATCTGCCACTAGGCGTCAAACTCAATAGATGTCCCTGGATCTCCCCTCCACATCCACTGAACTAGAACAAGACCATCTACCTACTGCTCGGCCACTGTCACTGCTATAGGCGGCCCCCATATGGTCTCTATGGAGGATCATGTGTACTTCGCGGTGCCTACTGGAACATCCTGCTACTCCCCAAACTGTCATAATACCCACTGGGGTAGGTACATCTCTATGATACGCTAACTCTACACTATACAGTTGATTAGATATCTAAACTATCTGCACAATGATAAATGACCATCCTCATCTGGCCACTGGGCACAATCGCTATAAGGCCTCTAGATAAAGCTAATCATGGTGTCAATCCGATGATGCCGATAATCAGTATCTCCCACATGAGTGTGACTGACTGAACTCGAATAAAGTTAGACATATGGTATCCCATCACCCAACTATGACATCTGTACTGGTGGCTGAAAAATTGGAATGTGCTCCCATGCCCAGATCATAAGGAGAGTGGTCCCACAACTGATACTATGCCCCTAATGATAGACTACCTCATGGAGTTGATGGTATAACATAGCCAACAAGCAGGGCCCCCAAGCAAAAACTATCCTCTAACCCCACATACGGACTAGTACCTCCCCCCATTCGATCCTAAATCCATGGCCATGGCAGTTCAGAATAAGTACTCTTACAATCAGTGTCATGAGCATAGCATCCCATCATGGAAATTGGTCGGCCACGACATCCCATCCAATCTCATAACCATTGATACCTATACCAACACCACCGACATCCTCATCCACCTCTGATAGTGCCTATTGCCCTCAGTGTAGATCATACACAACCCTCTCCCCACTGATCAGGATGCATAGAATGTGATAGACATCCTCCAAGGTAATCATGGCCTCCTGTAGGAAGCTGAAACGAGCAGGTCTCCAAGTGCCACCTCTCACAAAGTGTTATCAGTAAGCCCCTATTTTCTTGAATAATGGGCATGTAAGTGACATAGTATAGTCCTAGTCTCATCAATCATTGTCTTTCCCTATAACTCAATCGATCTCTAAAGGCATAAGTTGCTAGTCTGAACTCTCATGTGTATATAGGCACTAATCATCTTTGCACATGCAGAAACAAGAATTAGCACACATGGGTCAACAATATGGGCACATTATTACTACTGAGAAAACAAAAATTCATCTAAGCAAGAGCCTAAGCAAGGTCAATGTTTGTCAACAAAAATTGTTTCACGTTGATTGCAAATGTGTCACAGTTTATCACATGTGGCTCTGCACCTAGCAATTGCATCACAATAAATCAAATGCATCGCCCTATCTAGCAATTGCGTAGTCACACAATGATTGCATCATTTGACAAATGATTTCATCATTGTAAAGCACTTGTGTCATTTGACTTGGCAATTGCATCGAAACAACACACATGCATCATTTAACCTTTCATTTGTGTCGCAACATTGTACATGTGTCATGAAACACCTCACATGCATCACATTTTTATGTTTGATTCATTTCCCCTATCAAATGCGGCTTTTAAAGTTTTAACCTATCTACCCAGTGCACTTGCGTCATGATGCAAAAAAATCCGTCTAATGTGAAGTCAATTGCGGCTTATGCGATAGCATTTGCATTGTGCTGCATTCGTTTCCCCCCCTAAAAACCTCATAAATGCATAAAATTTGAAAAATTTACAAGTGGGATAGGGCACTTACGAGTACCTTAGCACCCTTAGGTCATCGGAAAGTGCGCACGCGGTAGCCACAGTGGTTTGTCGAAGGAATCACCATCATCTTTTTGAGCTCTGATTTCTATAAATTCTAAATAACAACAGTGAAAATGACACTTGGTTTTTCTTTTTCAACCTATTTATAGGTTGAAAATTATAGTTTTGACCTAGTAGGTTTGTACTGGAGGCTTACTGAACCATCTTTGTCTGGCATTTCGGCTAGCTTAGTGTCCTCCATTCTCGAATCTAATCACGTCATTGTGTCTCATGTCATTAAATTATTTAATCGAGACACTTTCCAAATTTTAATGACCCCAGGTCAAAATTCAAAAATTTTCCTGAGGGGGCATAGGCACGCCGTACCTTCGATGGGGCATATTCTGGACTTTTTTTCTTTTCCATAACATGATAAACTGCATTATGACAAAGAGGGGAAAATGTAGACACATAAAAATGACCAAGGCCTACAAGCAATATTTTACCACCTTTCATCCTAGCATAATTATTACATTTTAATTATGTTCCTAACCCACCTTCAACTATTAATTAAATAATTCACAATTATTTAATTAATTCATGATTTTCTATTCTTCATGATTATTAAATAAATAAATCTCATATATTTATTTAATGTGTCACTAATTATCAAAGTCATCTCATAATTAAATAAAGTCTCATTTATTTAATTAATCTTTATCATTAATGTCCTCCTGATTATTAAATAAATATATTTTTATATATTTATTTAATATGTCATTAATCCTTAAATCCTCTTTTAATTATATAGATTTATTAATTTATTTAATTAATTAACTACCTCTTCTAAATTAAATAATTATTCTTAATTATTTAATTGCCTTATGTGACATTTCCCTCTTTTTAAATAAAATAATTTATTTAAAAATGACTTCACATAGTTAACTGATTCTTCTTTTAGTAATTAATTTTAAATCAATTACTTTTTATCTCACAAAATCCATATTTTGAATAAATTTTAATTCAAAATAGAAATATGCTTTTACAAATCAAGTAATTGCTAAATTACTAATTTTCTAAAAATCTCATCTTCTTATCTTTTGATTTTTACTAATTTCATCTCAATGTCACATTTATTCTCCATCATTGATTTAATTTCCTAAATTAAATCTTGTCCACACATTTGGAAATTTTACCCTAACCCTAATTGAGAGTTGCCATTTTGAATCTTGACCTTTGATTCAAGGGCATTTTCCCAATCTCTCATCCCATCCGTCTGTTCAAGATTGCATTTTCTATAAAATGACAATCTTGTCCTCATTTTTGACATCTCTTATTATTATCTCTTAGAAATCTTGTTTTCTTAATATCCTTTGCATCTTGAATCTCTTGCATTTTAATATTGTCATTTTCATTGTTTTGCATCTAGAATTAAATTTATTTTTGCAACAACACTTAGGAAATACTTCAAAGCTTTGTTTAGGACTAGGCATTATAGAATTTTCTCATCAAATCTAAGGGCACACTCTTCATCACATCAAGCTAAGGAGGTGCAATGGAAGTTAGCCATGGAGGAGAGAAGATTGGGTGAGACTGTTCATTGTTTTCCTTTCTCATTTATCTCCTATGCATTTCATTGCTTGATTGGATTATTTAATAATGCATACATGTGACACTAACAAAATCTATCTTATAGAAAATCCATCATTATAGATAGTCCTCCCATCGTGTCTACTAGTCCATCACATACATGTGTAACATATCCTCAAGGATCTGGTTAACTCTCTCAGTCTGTCCAGCTGTCTTAGGGTGATACACTGAACTAAAGTTCAACTGCATCCCCATGGCATGTTGCAATGACATCCAAAGAGATGAGGTAAACATAGGATCCCTGTCAGAAATGATGTGACAGGGAATATCGTGCAACCTAACAATGTCTCCCATGAACACTCTAGCTATGGATGAAGCATTATAGGATGAATGTATAGGCAAGAATTATGCTACCTTCGTCAACCTATCCACTGTCACCATAATGACATCGTGTCGTCGTGAAGAATTAGGTAACCCAATAATGAAATTCAATGAGATTATATCCCATTTCCACTCTAGCACCAAATGTGGCTGCAAAAGTTCTGCTGGATGCTAGTGTTTGTTGATGGTATTTTTTGCAAAGCAACAACTTAGATAGAATATGATATCCTATCTCTCTTGAAACGTAAAACTCTATGAAAAAAGAGATAACCCCAAGGTCTCTAGTGTCAGGTCTTGACAATGCAAATAAAACAACTTAGAGATAATGTGAAAATGTTGGTAATCACAAAGGGACCTTACTACAAGAAAACACTAGACTTGAATTTATCAAATCTAGCAGTAAGTTGATACTTCAAACCCTAAATTTAACCCAGATAATAAATAAACAGCAAAAGATAATGGTTTTAGAGATAATTCTAAGACTAGTTCTAACCCTAAGATTGACAATGCAAAAGATAAGATGCTCAAAATGGACCGATCCATCATAAACTACTTTCTATTTGACCCAAATAAATTTGCAATCTTATAGGAATAGTGCAATCTTCTAAGGTATTAATATTTTCAAATCATGGACATTCATTCAAGACAATCCTATTGCAATTGAAATGAAAAAACATTCATAATTGAAATAAGCACAATTTTAAGTCCAAGCTAACTTTGCAAAGCAACTAACAATCGGCTAACTGCAAAAAGTATGGACTAGAGATCGCTGCAAACATTCCAAACATGAAACCTTGAGCATTACCAAACCATCTAACAATAAACTTAAGCAATTTTAAAGATAGAATAACAAGAACCATGCCAGATAAAAGTCAACACAAGAGAGATACCAAATCACATTATCCTTCCTTATATTAAATCATCCAAAATGGCAACAATTCCAGTCTTCTATTACAACACTTGCTTGAAGATAAACCCTAACTCGATCAAATATAAAATCTTCTAACTTCTCTACTATTATACTCTTCTATATGCTACCCTATATATATCTTCTATATCTTACAAATGAGGCATCAGACCCAATTTATAGAGAACCCCCCAAGATAGCTCGGCCTAAATAAGGGTTTACAATAATAAATGGCATACAATAGGTCGGCCCAAAAGATATTCAAAATCAACATGAAATGTGCAATTGCACCAGTTTCATCCAAGTCGTCCTGAGGTCTCAAAACTCGGTCCAATGCATGTGAATAATGGGAAGCACAAAATTTGATGTAGCCCTATATAACTACTTCCCATCCTTATCTTTGGCATGCTCCACTTCACCATGCAGTGCCAACAATACTCTATCCAATTTGACAATAGGTGGCATAGGTAAAACCCTAACTTTTCTCTCAAGAGACTTGATGTCATCTCTTGCTTTCCTTACTCTACCATCCCAAACAACCCTATTTGTTTGATACCTGTCAATAACCGCAATGTAAGTTGTAGCATCATCTAGCTGATGTTCAATGATTGGACCTTCACTGATTGGAGAGTAGACATCTCTCCACCATTTCCTTAGTTTTTCCAAACTAAGATGTTTTGGGGTGAACTTCTTTCTCCCTATCATGATTTCAAAGAATGAGATACACCTATCATAAATTCCAATCAAGGTGTCCTCAATTTGCTTCCCTTGTTTATGTATCTTCTTCAAGGCCCTTTGCCTCATCTGCAAGATCTCGAACCATTCCCAAGGCTCTAATACCCTTGAGAAAGGAAGAATCCCACTCTTCACCAGTTGATCTTCAGTGTATTCCATAATGGTCTTTGTTTTTCACAGCAAAAGTTCTATGTCCTCCTTGTCTTGGGCTAGCATAGTCTTTAGCCAATCCATTGACCTCATGGAATCCCCTGCAGTTGAAAATATTTCCTTAATGGTACCATCTCCTTTGGTATAAACTCCCTTCAACCAACCAACTATGGCATGTATGGTACCTTTCATCTTCTCAAGCTCGGAGATTGTCTCTTGAGGAAAGAAACCTACAGTAGAGGAGGAATAGCTAATGGATTGCAAGGGTTTCATCAACTCCTGCAAATACCTCTTTAATTTATCATTCTCCTTTCCTAACTCATGCTTGGTTTGTACCTCCTTCCTCAATCTACCAACAATTACAGCATTGAAGCCTTCATACTCCTCAATATCCTGCTCCATAGAAGCATGCCCCAAATCAATGGTTTGCACATGATAGTCTTCTGCAGTTACCCCATATTTATCTTTGTCAAGAGTAGGAGTAGTAATATGGGCCATTTTTTTGCCCGATCCATCTCTTTCAATCCTAGAGATGACCGTAGATTTCTTTAGTCCTACCAACCAGCTGAGGAGAGTGATGGCATAAGAGTATTCCCTCATGAATTTTAGTCTAACTATCTGTTTAGGCAGCTTGGAGAAGTGAGACTTAGGCTTCTCCAACCAAGAGTTGATTACTTGTTGGGATTTCACAATATTTTCTTTGTAGTATTTCTTTGCTATATCCATATCAAAAGCCACCACATGTGACCTATCAGGCATATCAAAAGTTTGAGCAATGGACATAGGGTCAAAGTTTGCAACCACCCTTCCTTGAGGACCAATTATTCTTTGTGTTCCCCTATCATAATTCTTGGCACACTCAACCGCTAACTCATAACATTGCACTATAGAGGGGAAACTAGCCACATGTGCAACCCTGACTCCAATGTTCTTTTGGCCAGCAAAGGGAGGATCTGTGCTACCATTCCAGCCTTAAACTATTCATAGTCCCACATACCCACATTGGTATCAATAATTCCTAACTAGACATAAGTTAATCTACTCTCAAGAATCCTACTCTTTATATCCATCTTTAACTTCTCTTCCTCGAAGATAGCAGAACCTTTAGCACTTGGATCCATTGCCTTTCCCTTTCCTTGCCCACCAACAACTTGTCTTGATCCTGCCTGCAAACAAGTAAAGACAAAAAAATAAGATCCAAAATAAACAACAAGTGTCAAAACCAATTATCCCAAAGTTTGGGATTTAGCCCCCTTCGCGGAATCTATAGTGGAAAGGAGTTCTGGGGAAATCCGGACTAAGTAGAATCCAGCGAAATAGGCATAAAAACATCCATATAATCATTTCAATCAATCAATATAAGGAAGGAATAATTTGACACCACTTAGTATAAGTTCCTTTAATCATTTAAATACATCATCATCAAGAAAATTCTTCATTCCCACAAAACTTCAAAAAAATATGCCTTAACAAAAATCTCTGAAAATAGCAATAGTTTCTCCAAATCGGGAAAATGAAGAAGGCGCAGAACACTTGAGAAAATCCCAAAGGTGTGGGTTCTAGCGAAATTAATACAATTTTACCATAGAAGCCCAAATTCGATAGAATGACCAGACCACAGATACCGGGAAAATCTAGAGGAAGCGGAATTCCACGAGACAAGCAAAAGTCCGAAAGAAAAGAAAATTATGAAGAACAAAGAGGAAATGGGAAAACTCAAGGAAATCCAGCAGAGACGAAATTCCATGAAGATATCAAAAACCTGAACACCTATGTTTCTCTCATCTTCACCAAAATATCAAATGATCACGGATTTAAGAGCCTGAAGTTCGACAACGAATTGACTTAAACCTCCAATGGATCAAACTTGAATTGAAAACTCATCTCCCAATAAATTGAGAGGGATTGGCTATGCCCTAGGCCAAGAGCCCCAAACCCTCCACCATGAAAGCATGTAACAAATCAAGCACAACTTACTTTCCCACAAGGATAGAAAATTTGTGGCAAACACAAATAAGCTACCCGAGACAACAATGACAGACAAGCCCAAAGCAAACACCCAGAAAAAGCACCCGAATGAAATGACAAGAAATGAACCCCGAAATGTCCAAGAAGCATACACATCCAGTCAATAACAACATAGCAATGAGCAGCATGAAAGCACATAAAGCAAGGAAATCCAAACCAAAAAGAGAAAGAGAGCATCCACATACCATGAGAACAGAGGAAATGAGACCAGGGAAGCTAGAAATAAACTTCAAGCACAGGCAAAACATGAATGGTGCTCAGGAAATCTAAATGCAACACTTGGAGTCACTTCCAAATGCACAATCTAGCAACACACCTCAAGTTCAAGCACTCCAAACTCAAATGGTAAGCAAATAATCAAACTCAAATGGAAAATTACCTCCCATAACTCAATATAAAATCACCCAAAAAGTTGTGCAATCACCATTAATGCAATCGACAAGACAAACCAGACCAAATCCGGGAATCTGATAGAGTAACGAACTTCAGAAAAATCCAGACATGATGGATTTTCCCAGACTCCAACAAAAAGTAGCTGTTACCAATCACCGAAAGGAAAATCGGGAAAGTCCGGCCAGGGCAGATTTTCTCGAAAATAGTGAAAAACTCTGAATGAGCCAAGAACTTAAGGTTTTCAATATAAATCACAAGTGAGCCATTCCAACAAGAAAGATGAATCATCAAATCACATGCCCAAGTAAGAAAAATCCAAAAAGAAGGGCTAAGACACCAAAAGAGAAAGCCAAAAGAGCAAGAAAGAGGGTCCCTACTTTCAGTGGGGCATGTGTGCAGAAACTACACAACAATGTTCAACCTTCACTTGCTGACACTCCAAACACCTCGACATAAAGTCAGAAATATCTCACTTCATACCTGCCCAAAAATATAGTTGTTGCAAATTGGCATGCATCTTATTCACTCCAAGATAGGCTGAATAGGGTGCCTGATGTGCCTCTATTATAAGCAAGGTATGATGATCTCTAGAAGATGGAACATAAATGTGTCTCATGTGTCTCAACAAACCATTTGATTCTAGAGAGTAACCTGAGAATTTGTCCTCAAGAGTCTTGGCTACCTCTATCTCCAATCTCACCTCCTGATACCGGCTATCTGCAGGAAGTGCAAAAAGGATCTGACTTGTCAAATCTACACCAAGATTCACCTATGACAACTCCTATCTCCATCTGCTGAGATTGTCGACAACTACATTCTCCTTCCCTTAGATGAAATTGACCTTTAATTCATACTCACAAAGGAACTCCATCTAATGCCTCTTCCTGGCATTAAGATTAGGCTACGTGAAGATGTACTATAGGCTTTGATGGTCACTATGCAATTCAAATTTGTGCCCCAAAAGGAAATTCCTCCATCTCATCAAAGCATGTACTACCGCTGCTAACTCAAGATCATGTGTGGGGTAGTTCAACTCATGATCCTTGAGTTTGTGAGATTCATATGCAATAACCTGACCATCTTGCATCAAAACTTCTCCTAATCCCTCCAAAGATGTGTCTATATAGAAAAAAAAATCTCTAGTAGGATCAAGTATCGCAAGAATCGATGTACTAGTCAACCTATCCTTCATAGTCTAAAATGCTACCTCACACTACTCTAACCAAAAAAATCTCTTCCCTTTCCTCTGAAGAGAAGTGATAGGATGTCCTATCCTCAAGAAACCCTAAATAAAGCATCTGTAATAACTTGCTAATCCCATGAAATTGTGTATCTCTACCACATTAGTGGGTGCAAGCCAATCAATGATCACTTGGATCTTTGCAGGGTCCACTGTAATTCCCTCTCCTAATATCACATGTCCAAGGTACTTAACTTCAGTCTTAAAGAACTCACATTTGGATAGGTTATCGTACAACTAATTATCTTTGAAACACTACAAAACCTCCCTCAAATGCTCCTCTACTATCCTAGAATAGATCAATATGTCATCAAGGAATAAAAGTACAAATCTATCCAGATAGGTGTGAAAGACTTCATTCATCAAGCTCATGAACATAGATGGTGCATTCATCAACTCGAATGGTACCACAGTAAACCTGTAGTGATTGTTATGAGTGTGAAAAGCCATCTTATGAATTCCAAAATCAAATATGCATAGCTAATAGTATCCATACTTAAGATCAATTTTTGGAAAGACTGTAGCACCCTTGATCTTATCAAACAAATCATCAATCCTAGGTAAGGGATATTGGTTCTTGATTGTCACTTTATTTTGCTGATGGTAGTCTATGCACAAATGGAGAGATCCATCCTTCTTCTCCACAAAAATAATCGGTGCTCCCCAAGGTGAAACACTAGGGCAGATGAAACCCCTCTAGCTGCAAGCAAAGATCCTTAATCTCCGGTGTAGTCATATGGTATGGAGCTCATGAAATAGGCTTAGATCCAGGTATAAGATCAATCTTGAAATTAATGTCACATTGAGGTAGCATCCCTGGAATATCATTAGGAAATAAATCTGCATACTACTAAAGTATGGGGTGGCTATTAAGAGAAACCTTCTCCTCACTCTCTCTCAACTCCAAGTCATCTACTATCACAAAAAACAATTGACAACCCTGACATACACATCTCCTCAGTTGCATAGTCGAGATCATCCTCAATGATATGGGTCTCTAAACTCCCACAATCTCAACCTCTCTACCATATACATTAATACATCGAATTGACTTGTGTCGATAGTCAATAATGGCTCTATAAGCCTCAAACCAATCCATCCCTAAGATGATTTCATATAACCCCAACGGTATAATGCAAAGGTCTATTGGAGTGTGAAAGGATCCAATCTACAATCATGAACAAGGGAATGTATTGCAACTTAGCACCGAAGGCCAATTCAACCTACCAGTTATCGTCCTCCTTTACTACCCTTAGTCTACAATGCGCCATAATAGGTGATAAAATAAAAGAATTTGATGTGCCTGAATCAAATAAAATGGTAACCCTATTACCTTGTAACATACTAGAAGTCTCTACCACTATCCCCTGATGATTAGCCTGATGGTTGTCAACCATAGCCAATACCTAATGACCTCTACTTGCATCACCAATAGTCAACTCTGACATCATTGACCTCTGATTATAACCTGATGTGCCCTTATTGGGACACTATCACACTATGTGACCTTGTTGGCCACAAGCATAACATCTTGTACCCCTACTGAATCCTCTACCTCCAAGAGGTGCACTCGATTGCTAAACACTACCCCTATTATAGGTAGACTGTGTACTCGATGTTGACTACTCATAATTGAAGCATTTCACATGCCTCAAGTTTTTGTCACCATGTGACTGATATTTGTCTCCTTGTCTCGGCTGGAAATTCTTATGTTTCCCCTATGAATTTTGATGCTGACTACTCTGTACAGGAACTTACTATGTCCTAGGTGGTCCAACTCCCTAAGCCTAGCCACTATGTGAACTAGGCCCTGCAGTTGAAGCATTGCCTATCTAAACTCTAGTATGGACATTCAACACCATCACCAAGTTCTCCTCCACCAGTGTGGCCTTATCCACTATTGTCTCCATGGTCTGGGGTTTGAAAACCCAAAAACCACCACTAATCTAAGCATTTAAGCCCCTAATGAAGTGTTAAACAAGAAATCCATCATCATCACCAATGCTAGTGAGCTATTTGAGGTCATAGAGTCGATGCTTATACTATTCCACCGACATGGCCATTTGCCGTAGAGCATGAAACTTGACTCCTCAACATTGTTGCCAATGGTCAGAAATGAATCTAACTCTAAAACTCTCGATGAACATATCCCAAGAAACATAATTAATTTTAATACAAAGATTATGCTTGTCCAATCTCCACTAGGTAGATGCAAAGTCTTGCATGTACATGATTGCACATCTGGCCTTGGTGTTGCTACCATAATGGTGCATAGCAAAACACTGATTCAAATCTATCAACCTATGAACCCCTTAACCTACAAATGCACAAAGATGACACACATGGTTAGATGTTAGATCAAAATGCATGCAAATATGAGAGATTCAAGCTAAAATTAGGAAATAAATAACAAAACTCAAATAACAATGAAAGCAATCCTAATTAAGCTAATAGCATGATGATCTTATGGAGGAATTGGTGCCAATGAATTGTTGCAATTGGCCCTTTCCCAATTCCTATGTTGCAATGAAGATGATCTAGAAATGGTCAAATCTCCAAAGAGATTTGAGCATAACCTTGGTGCAAATTTGAAAATGTGATGAATGTATGGATGAAATGAGCAAAATTAGTTCTCAATTGAAGAAAGTAACTTTAAATGAAGATTGTGGATGATGATGGATTTGAGTATAGTAATTCTACTCAAATTATGGATGTTTGAATGAGAGGAAGAGTCTCTCATTTATAAATTTCCAAAATGGAAGAGAGAGTGAAAATAAGCAATGTGGGATCATTCAACATCCAATGGCCAAGTGCCACTTGTCAAGTTGTGAATGGTTGAGGAATGAGCACATTTTGGCCAATGTGCATGATAAATGCCATTAGATTCAAATTTGAATTTTGAATGTGACATGTTGGGGGGAGAGAAGAATGGAGTTAATGTCACTTGGCTCAATGCACAAGGACATGTAAGAGGCATTAAATACCTTGTTGGAAGGACCAAGTCCACTTGGCCTTTTTGAATTCAAATGAAGGAATATTCCCTTTTCATGCTTTGTGAGGGAAAATAGAGAATTAAATAAATAAAAGTAATTGATTTATTGTGCAAGTTGCATTCTCTAGAGGATTTTAGTGAAAGGGATTAACTTAATCAAGGATTTGATTAATTTAATGAGGAATTAGGAGATGTGACAATTTAGACTTAGATTTATGAATTGATTTAAGTCAAGAATTGAGAGGAAATGATTTATCAAATAAATGAATTTGATTTATTTAATCAAGAAGGAATATGTTAGATTAAATCAAATAAGGTTTAATTTAATAGGACTTTAGAGATTTTAATTAAATAAAATGATTTATTTAATTAAACAAAGATGCAATGGTTAATTAAATTAATTGATTAATTTAATCATTGAAAGAGGAAGACTTGATCCAATAAATAATGATTTATTAAATTAAGAGATAGAATGTGATGAAATGATGAGAATGTGATTTAAGAGGAAACATTGTTAGTAATCGGGATCAGGTGTGCCAAAATGAACTTGTACATTTTCCATGTCTACACAACCATGTATTAGCCTCAAGTCCGCTACCAAAACCATCAAAAGTGGGCAGATGAGCTCTAAGTAGGTCTCTCATATGTGTAGTTGTGACCACCTTTGACTATGCTAGTACCTCTCTCTCACCAATATTAATCTGATCTTTGTCCTACCTTGGCCCCAGGAAAGCAAGAGTCTCCTCTAACAATCGATGCAAGCCCTCAATCCCTGGTGGATCCTAATTTTGATCATTGCCTCTCAGAGCATTCTAGGAAGCCTGATGTTCCTCATGATTAAAGTCATGGGGAACATAGGGAGGTGAATCCTGTTGACTGCCTCCTCGGCCAAGGTGACAACCTCTACTACAACCTTACCTAGGTGGCATGATCCTACACAGAAACACCAAGGTATAAGACAACATAATGCAAACTTAAATCCTATGCAACTAACAACTTAATGGGTTCAACATTATCCTAGAGCACCTAGTGTTTAAAATTTGGCTATGATACCATGTGTAACGCCTCACCACATAACCCTAGAGGATGATGCAAACACAACAAAAATGTAAAAATTATTTTTAAAGTGTAATTAATAACAAGTAAAGTGAACACTAATGGATACATCCTCTAAGATAAGTGACAATGCTTACATCTAAATCACATAACATACTAAATAAAATTAAACCATAGCATTGTTGGATGTTGTGGTTGTGTTTTTTATATGTGGTTTTCATTGATGTCAACACTATTAGCATTGGTGATTCTGAAGGTTGTATATGTCGAAGGTATTGAGAAAATTGTAATAAATATATTGCAGGCAGCCAGTGAAGCTAAGAATGTTTGAGTGATGAAAAGTTATGTACATTGATCATAAAAAGGCACACATCAAAGGGTTTGTTTCTAAGCTTATCTAGTATGTTATCTGAAAATTTTAGTGGTATGCATCAAGAATTGAGGAAGTTATGAATTTATGTGTTCCTACAGTTATTCAGTTACTGTAGCAAGTGTTTCTAGAATATGAGATTGCAATTCTGGTGAATTGAGTTGTTGTGTATGTTTCTGAGGTGTTTAGTGATGTTTCTAGATTGTTCTCTATCAGTGTGGTATGTCTGCATTGATCAGCGTGTTAGTGATCGAATATTTTTAATTGTGTGTTTAAGGTTTTCATGTTCTTGGCCGACATGATGGTGGTAGCATGTTGCAGATCCTTATGGATTAATATTTTATTATTTGGCATGTTTGAGGATATTGATTTAGGTTCTCACAATTTTGTGATCAACTTAGGTTGGTGCACATTAATATGTTTTCATGTATTGAGGCCGTCAGTTGTAATTTATTCTTTATTTGTGGCCGACAGAGTTGATGATGTAAATCCGTGTAGTGGATATATAAGAGCGATTGTTTATTCATTTTGAAGTATTCTTAGAGTATGTTTGATGAATTTATGTGATGTATATGCAATATTTGTGTGAATAAATATTAGATCATTAGAGTGTAGAGCAGTGTGAAGAAGATTGAGCGATGTGTGAAAAATGTTTTTATGCCTGTGAACTCCAATCCTACACCTACACAAATATGGCAAACAAGCACATTATTAGACTGATATGCAAGTAAGAACAAGGATTACCCATGAAATCCATCTAAAATATTCAAAATATGAAATTAATGAAGAACAAAACAAGCAACTAAGTTAAATCCTAATTCAAATAATGCAAACAGTTGATCCCATGAGGGAGTTGGTGCCAAATATGTGTAGAAATTGGCCCTTTCCCAACTCCTTAGTAAGCTTGATGATTTGATGGAGATTGATCCACTTTGTTGATGAAGAACAAAATTATTTCTTGATAAAACCTATAATAACCTAGCTATGGTGATGGAAAATGCTCAAGAAAATGGATGAAGTTTCTCTAATGTGAAGATAATAACTTTGCATTCAAATTGTGGATGAAATGAAGTATAGTAGACTTGCTTGGATTTTTGATGAATGTGGGAAACAAGACAAACCAATGAGAAGAGGCCACTTGTCCACATGTGATTGGAGGAGGAATGAGCACATTTTGGTCAATGTGCATGATAAATCCTATTGGAT